>OZ024706.1:5374188-5427222 GCA_964016945.1 Microplitis deprimator
CCTCTTGAAAATTTTTTATCGAGCTAATTTTTGGAGAAATTTCTTAAAACATCGTAAGCCAATAAATTTTCATGCGAGATCGAAAAAAAAAAAAAATAGTCGGTTTTTTTGGGCCACCCTAATATATATATATATATATATATATATATATATATATATATATATATATATATATATATATATATATATATACGTATGTCTGTATAAAAATGTATAAAAAATTTATTTATTTAAAAAATCCATTTTTAATATTTAATATCGAGCATAAAATCTCATATATAAAAAACTAATTCCTGCTTTCATTCATCGTATCTTTCTCTTGCTGATTCATTCAGCTGTTTGTGACGTTATAAAGGCACAATCATAAATAAAATAAATTTTTTCACTCGGATGAGACTACGCGATCTATTTTAATACAATTCATCCGAGATTTTAGTCGAGAACGTCACGCAGCACAAAATAATTGTTTTCGTTTAATGACGTCACTGTGACACCTACACAAATAAAAGTAAACACTAATTAAATTTAAATTAAAACATAAATATTTATTATATTGAACAAATATATTAATATATAAAACGTAATAAAATATTCCGTCGTTAAAGAAATAATAATAATAAACTTGTAAAAAGCAATTTTAACATTTTATTTTTTAAAACGGATTATTGATAAAAAATGGAACAGTCTTTATAGAATGCTCTATTGCTTTAATAGTAACTCTTATATTTTCTCGATATCCATTACCGAGTTACCTACTTATAGACAAATGAAAACTTAAATCATAATAATATATTTAAAAGAGAAAAAAAAAAAAAAGCAATAGTTGAACATCCATCCACAGAAAAAAATTTCATACTTGTGTTAAATATTTTCTGTACTAAATATCAAATATTCTCGTGTGTTGATACAAAACAACGCAGTATGTGGTTTTTCAACATTTTTTTTAGCGTCAATATTTACTTTTTCGGAATGTAAATAAAAAGTCGGCCTTCAATTTTGGCAATATATTTACTTTTGTACATATATAGAACAACTATTACAATAAATAATAACTTCATATGTATTTATAGAGACCATTGGCTGTAAAAGTTATGCAAATATTTCATGGAACAGAGTTATTATTTTAATTTGGGACAATTTTATTCATTAGTAATTTAATAATTATAATTAATAATTATAATTAACATGAATGATTACGCTGTAAAAAATCGGGAGTAAAAGCCAATTTTACTCTATATACGGAGTAAATAAGGAGTTTTTTTTTAGCGGAGTGATCTGAATTTTATTTCGATCCTCATTCACTCCGATTCGGAGTTTTAATATTTAAATAAATTCTCTTAAGGGGGTATTTTGTCTAGAAACCTAAATTTTAGGCATTTTTCGAACTAGGATAAAAAAAAAATAAAAAACATTTTTATCATTCATTTTTTTCTGTTTTTTTATTGATATTTAAGGAGTGAATTTCACTCCGGATTTACTCCGAATATAATAAGCGTTCACTCCGCAAATTTTTTCCTTATATTAGAATTGTTGGAATAAATTCGTATCCAAAAATAAAAAATCTTCAAATTGGATAATTCGAATTATTTCTCAATTTTTGAATGATTTATAATTTTTAAAATTTTTCATAAACTTTCAAATCATTCACAATAATTTGAATTTTTAAAATCAATTTTCTATAATTTCTCGCATGTAGTTTACAACAATCGTAGTGTTACATTTGACATTTAAAATGTCGATAAAAAAAATTAACATCATTATATTATTATGTTATTTTAATGTAAATCTTCGGATTAAAATATATAACAAAGCTTTTAAGGCCCGCCGTAGCTGTGTAAGTCAAAGCTACGAAAAGTTTCAGCTGCAAGCGAAAGGTCTAGCGTTCGAGTCCAGAACTCGGCGCCGGCTAAAACCGACTAATGGCGAATAAGAACTATATCATAAAATAAAAAGCTAATAAAGCTATAGGTGTAGTAAATAATGTATAACAAAATAAAGATGTAAATATTTTTAACACTAGATCGATGATAAATTGTTAAAATTATGAAAAGAATTTACTACGCATAATCTTTTATAAAAGAAATGTTTCATATAAAATGCGATAAAAAAATTTACTACCGGAAGTACATAAATTTAACTTATTTTTCATAAAGTAAAAAGTAAATAAAAATAAAATTTAACTTTTTTTTACAACTTTATCAAAAAAAAAGCATTTTCTTCGCCTGTTTTCTTGTCACGTCACTAAGTCAAGGACAAAAATATTTTTCAGTCCTTTCTTTTTAATAATGAAAATAAAAAAAAATTCATAATTAAAAACAAATATATATATATATATATATATATATATATATATATAAATAGTAATTAAAATAATAAATAATTATTTTCACGAATCATTTTTTTCCATATAAAATTTAATTAACTTCTCTAGATGTTAATAAACGGTGTAATTATTTCATAATAATTAAAAGGCAAATGTTAATATATAAACGTATTCTATTGTTATGGAATATATATATATATATATATATATATATATATATATATATATATATATATATATATATATATAATTCTTGTTGCACGCGCGAGTTTACCCGGTAACGATCGGTTTGGTTCCCTTGGCCGGGGTACGAATGTCAGTGTATAGGGACAACACGTACTTTCCCTGGTATCCCTCCTCATGCGCCAACCCTCTTTCATGAAACCTCAGCATCCCCCGTTCATCTATTTCCCACTCGTTTTCCACCACCTCTTATACATCGTCCGATACTACCACTAACTAAAAACACCCACGCGTTTTCTCATCCGATTTCTCTCTCTGTCGACTAGTGTGCTGCCGCCACTTGGTAAAGCTGCGCAGTTACACTTACTCTTTCGAAATTTAGCTAAAGCTTAAAGCTCAGTCTGATCAGTCAACGATAGACGCGCGGTATAGACATCCCTTGTTGTTCGTGAATATTTTTAATTATATTATTACTATTATTTATTTATTTATTTATTTACTTTAGTAATTAATCCAAAGTTCGTTCAAAAAAATTATTTATTTTTTAATACATTTTTTTTTACTCAAATTTTTTTTTTTCTGAATATTTACTATGAATTAAAAATTAATTATTTGAATTTTTAATTTTTAAAAAAATATTTTGTAAATGGTTCCGCATTTGACGTTGAAAAATCGCGAAAATATTGAATCAATAAACATAAGATCGGAAAACATTGATAAGAATAATATGAGTGGTGTGAGCTTTCTGACAGCCGTAAAAACATTCACCCCAAGTGGAAGACGTCGACGACGTTGTGATAAACAACAAAAATTATTGGAGTTACCCCCGATGGGTCATTGTAGTCTTCATCCGGATGTTGTACCTACTTGGGATACAGCAACACCGATTACGCCGCCTGCTGATTTTTTACCACCCGGTTATAAAAAGGGGAATAAATTTTCAGGTTTGAATGTTGGTTACTTAAAAAATTTATAGTTTTGTAATCAAGGCTGGGAAAAATTTTAAATTACCATAAATTTTGTAAAAAAATTTTCGGCTCCTAACTTTGGAGTAGACAAAGTACTCGGGGTATAACGGGCCATTGATTATTATAAATATCAATAATTTTTTATTTATCATAAATTTTTTATGTGATACAGAAAAACGGGGTGAAACGGACCGTGTAAAAAAATTTTCATCGTCTGGGAAAAGTAATTTTTTTAGTAATTTATAGAAATTAATATCAATAAAAAAAAAATTGAGTATCGTGTTCGAACAAAAATTTTAAATATGACAGATTTGTTCAAAATAAATTTTATTCGATTTAAAGCTACTGTAAAAAATTTGGAGTGATTACGAATTTTATTTTAATTCGAATTTTACCTGGAGTTAAAAAAAATCGATCTGCATATGGAGTAAATGAGTTTGTTTTTTCAACGGACTGATTTCGGAGTGATTTGGATTTTATTTCAATCCGTATTTACTTCGCTTCAAAGTTTTAACATTAAAATAAACTTTCCTTCGCATTCACTCCAGATTTAATCCGCGTTTTTATGTTATATAGATAATACGCTATTTTCTATACGGTGTTAAAAGAGTGTACATACAGATTAAATCAACTCCGATCGGAGTATGGGGATGTGAGTAAAACTTTTTAGAAAATCTACAAAAAAGAAAAAAAATAGTAATGATATTTCATTAAAATTACGAAATTATGGTTATATTATGTCAGAAATTGACATAAATAAATGTTTTATGGGTATTTGGCCCAAGCCGAAGCCTATAGACCGGGAACCCCAGAGACCTTTTATTAAGGAGGATAGGTTTATTTTTTTTGTTAATAATACGATATTTGAATTTTAATTTCTACTATATTGTCAACTCATAAAACAGTTATTCATGATTAATAACAAAAGTATTAGGTGGCTAGCAGCCGACCCTAATTACACAATTGAAAAATTACATTTACTATTTGGATTTTACATTATATATGTTCGAATTTTAATTTTTTAATTATATAATTCGGACATTACTAAATTGAACATTTTAAAATTGATTTTATTCTTTAATTGTGAATGACACGTAATTGAATTTTAATTTTATAATTCATGTAACTAAACACTTTTAAATTTTATGTAATATTTTGATTTTTAATATACACGTGTTTTAATTTTAATTTTATAATTCATGTAACTAAACACTTTTAAATTTTATGTAATATTTTGATTTTTAATATACACGTGTTTTAATTTTAATTTTATAATTCATGTAACTGAACAATTTTAAACTTCATGTAATATTTTGATTTTTAAATTACACGTGTTTTAATTTTAATTTTATAACTTGGACATTACTAAATTGGACATTATTTTAAATTTATTTCATTCTTTACTTATAAATGACACGTGTTTGGATTTTAATTTTAATATTCATGTAACTGAACACTTTTACATTTTATGTAATATTTTGATTTTATTTTGTTATACCTGTTTTCCTGTGTAAGTACTTGATGAGCTTCAAATTAATATACTAGTTTAATTTATACTACACTTTTCTTTTTCTTTTTCTTCATTGTGACCACTTGTTCGCACCTTGATGATTGCAGCCAGACGAGAGCGAGTAATTTTTTTCTGTTTCTCAGGCCCAAAATTTTCTTATCTTGGTCGGCGCACGCATTATTCTCCCCACTAAGATTTTCCTTAATAGATATTTCGTTGTTTACGTGGTTCATTGTATATTATAAAATTTATGAATAAAAAAAAATTGTTTTTGAAAATTATAAAAATTAATCGGACGTAACAGTTAATTGACATAAAAACAATTTAATTATTTTAAGAATACGAAAAGTCACTTTTATTAAAGCGAATGAATTTCATAAATTTTTGATCACTTAAAAATTAAATATTTAGTAACAACATAATAATTATTTTTATTACAACTCTGATGTTTTTCATGAAAAAATAACTGACTTAATGATAAATTAAACATTGATTATTTTATTTTATTTTTCTCTGATTTAGTTTGCAAAAAGACCAATGATAAAAACCTGTACCATATTTATGGACAATAACATCAACATTTAATTTTAAAAAAATATTCTGTAGATTTTTCCATAAATTGATAACTCGGTCAGTAATTTTTTAAACAAAATTTTTTTTTGTGTTTGAAATACGATTCGACTTCCGTTTCTTAAAAAATAAAACAGCTTTTTTTTAACACCAGGAAAAATTTGAACACCGCTACTCCGTTTTTGGAGTTAAATTTAACACCGGGCGTGGACACACCGATTTTTTTTACAGTGTAAATTTATCTTATGATAATGAATGAGTAATAAAAATGAAAAATATATAAAAAGTAACAACAAAAGCCAATTATTAATATTGAATCATAAAGTTAACATGCAGAGATCATGTCGATGACCCTCGGCGTCGCGACGTTCCGAGTAGAGTTCAAGTTCATCAGGATGACTCGGTAATTTTAAAATGCTTTTACCTTTCGAAATAAAATATATTTAAATTAACAAGTGAATCGAAATAGAATGAAAAGGTTTCTTTTTATTACTGTTTTGTCTTTGAATGCAAAATTTTTTTTTTATTATCCCTGGCCTCGTTTATTATTTACTTTAGAGTGTACATTTTTAAATGCATACTCAAAAGACATGATATAAATTTTAAAAGCTCGTTTGTTATTTATTTATAGATTTAATGTAGAACGTTAGCCAAAAATTTTAGTAAATTATTTATTAACTTCTTTTATCATTGATTTTATTTAGGAATTTTTTTTTTTTTTTTTTTTTTAAGGACTTTTATATGATTTAATGTAATTACTTTGTACTTGAGCCATAGAAAAATATTAAAGACTTAAATAATTAATAAAGGTATTAAGAGATTTGAATAATAAAATTTTACTTATAGTTAAGTTTGTAACTTTTAATATCTTAATGCGCATTTAAATTATTAAATTTATCTGCATTCGATGTTAATGCTGATTTTCAAGATTTGAATATATTACAAACTTTATACTGCGGCTGTTTTTGAATATTTATAAATTAGTTAAGAACTACTTTTTCTCAGTTTATATACTTTTAATTTATTCTTAAAAAATTAAAAAAAAAACTGACTTTAAATCGTTTAAAAAAAATCTTTTTTACTTTTCGACGTCAATTGACAAGAAATTTTTTAAATTTAATTTTTTTATTCGTCGACAATAAAGTTCGTTTTATTGAAATTTTTATTTCGATACGTACATGAGATATTTTTTTTTAATTACATGTCATTAAATGAAATATTATTCTAAAAAAATTAAAAAAAAAATTCTTCGGAAGAACGATAATTCTCTTTAGTTTAAAAACTCTTTCAAAATATTGTTTTATTCTACACTCACTTTCTTGCAAGCTCCAACTTTTCATTGTTTTTATTATCTGACTGACTTTAAGTTTTACTGCATACAAAAAATACAATCCATTAAATTTTTTATTTCTTCAGATAAAAAAAATATTATCTTACATTCAATAAAATGTCTTTTGTATCAATTGATATCAAGATCAATTTAGACTATTTATTATTATTGTCAAGTAAATCCAGCTCCCCCTTCCCCTATATACATAATATTACACTGAGAGAAAAATAATTTTTCGAAATGTATTTTACTCCCACAAAAAAGCGTGCTATTGAAAATTTTCGATTTAATATATTTTTGGCGCGAAAATTTGAATGTTTTATTCAAAATCATTTTCTTAATCAAAGATGTCTGAGTTAATTTCAAAATATGATATTTTTTTTTTCTTTTAATAATGTATATAAATTTCGATTTTCTTTTGTAAAAAAAGTGATTTTTCGAATCAGATATGACATCGACAATGCAATAATTTTCATTTATTTATTACTAGAGAAAAATATTACTTTTAAAAATTTTATTTCTTATCAGTGCATTATACTTGGCCATAAAAACGCAGTTACAAAAAAATGGCAATAAAAACTCAGTTATTATAAAAACAATGCATTATTTTTTACTGCAGCTACTTAATTACTAGTTAGTATTCATCTCAGCGTTTTGGCTTATCAAGTTTTTTCATTCACTTCTGTTTAATTTTTAAAATTTAAATTTAAATTTAAAAAAAAAAATTAAAGTATTTTAAGCAAGTGTGCCATTGGATTTGTCACACCATCTGGCCAGCAACTGGTTTTTATCTAGATCCGCACCCGTTGCACAAGCGATTAAAATGTAATTCTCACCTCGTTCACCATCAACCATTTTACTATTTTTCTCTTCCTTTCTTTCCTTTTTTTTCTTTTCAACCCCTTTTATTTTCACTTCCGAGCCCCGCCGTTCCCTTACCCACGACCTTGAACGATGAATGCATTCATAATTGAACACATTCTTTGGACTTTTTCTTCCGCCGGTTTTCCACTTCTACAAATCGCGTCACATTTTTTTTTCTTTTTCTCGTTTCATTTATTTCTGTCAGTTAGTTGCGATGTTCCACATTCCCACGTGAAATTACTTTATCCGATTACAATTCATCCGTCAACCGTCGATCTTAACAAATCAAGAGACAGATAACAAATAAAAGTAAATGAACAAAATAAAATTTATTGAATTGGAAATTTGAACCTACGCTGTGGTATAGATTTCAAATTATTGAAATATATTTTTATTTTATTATAACTGCCTACGGCTGTTTCCGATAAAATATTAATTAAATAAATGTAATTCATTATATGAAAATATGCGTGAACTTATAATTTATAGGAATATATCTATTTTATAATTACCATTGTGATTTAACTGTCAAAACATTTTTGCAAAATGTAGCTTCAAATTTTGGAAAAATTCCGAAACTGTCATTGCTTTAAAATTTTATGTATGGAAAGGCGACAAAATGGGACCGGTCGGCCAAAACGAATGAACCCAAAATTTGGTTAAAAATTGTTCTTTTCCAAAATTTTTTTTAATTGTAATTTACGACTCTTATCATTATTTTCGTAAACTTTTGAGCGACCCAAAATTTTGTTTCAAGAATTTTCCAGTGAACCCGATGTATTGTCGGCTTCAAATTACATCCGGTGTCTTCTTCGCTAAACTCAGAAATTTAAGTAATTGTGTTTATTATGCTAAATTTTTAATTCCAATCATCTAGAATGATTAGAACGTTTTTCAATGCAAAAATAGTTAGTGTTATCATTTTTTTTATTAGAATTAATAATTATTGGATGATAACAGTTACTATCAGCATGATAACAGGTACTATCAGGATCGTAATATTTACTATCAGCATGATAACAGTTACTATCAGGATGGTAATATTTACTATCAGCATGATAACAGGTACTATCAGGATCGTAAGTTACTATCAGGATCGTAATATTTACTATCAGCATGATAACAGTTACTATCAGGATGGTAATATTTACTATCAGCATGATAACAGGTACTATCAGGATCGTAAGTTACTATCAGGATCGTAATATTTACTATCAGCATGATAACAGTTACTATCAGGATCGTAATATTTACTATCAGCATGATAACAGTTACTATCAGGATCGTAATATTTACTATCAGCATGATAACAGTTACTATCAGGATGGCAATATTTACTATCAGCATGATAACAGGTACTATCAGGATCGTAACAGTTACCATCAGGATGATAACAGTTACTATCAGGATCATAATATTTACTATCAGCATGATAACAGGTACTATCAGGATGGTAACAGTTACCATCAGGATGATCACGGAGAAAAATATCAAGTGAATATGCCTATGCAGCACAATAATATTTACATTACTCTATAGTTTGTGTCCTGCCGCTCTTATACACAAACTATAGAGTAATGTAAATATTACTGTGCTGCATAGGCATATTCACTTAACATTTCTTTCCGTGTAACAGTTACTATCAGGATCGTAACAGTTACTATCAGGATGGTAACAATTATAATTTCTGATGGTAACTGTTACCATCTGGATTATAAATATAACTATTTAGAGTAATTATAATAATTAACTCTAGTTAACATACAGGACTGTAACAATTATCATAAATATGGTGAATATTACAATCTAGACGATTTATACAATCATGTAGATAATAATTACTACTATCTGATTGATGATAGAAATTTTTACCATAACTAGATAGTAACTCCTATTATTCAATTTTCTGAGTGTATATTTGAATTTTATAAATGTTGTTTATCTTCAATTATTTTTTATTCTTCTGCATCTTTATTTACTAACAGTATTGCAGTCTCTTTTTTCACCTAAATCAGATGTGAACAATTTCATTATAGTCTTCTTTTTTTAAAAATAAAACTGGAAATAATTCACATTACAGTTGAATTGGAAAGTCATAAGTGCATATGAAAAATTTTTTTTAGTTAATCGACTACTTTTTGATTTTTTTAAAAACGCATAAAAAAAGCAAATTTTTAATTTTTCCATACAGACCCCGGGATTTCGGGATCAGTACCATTAGGGCGTATTAGAATTTAAAAAAATTTTATTTATTCATTTTTATACTACTAGATAGTAAGTAGTGGACTGGAACAAAAAAATCCGAAAACTTCCTGACCCTGTAGGCCTGCCCTAAAATTTCCCGCTATTTTCGAAATTTTAAATTTTCTTAACGGGAAATTTGAAATTATTGTACTCTCCTATGGTTCCTGAATGTTCTACGGGTGTATAACTATTTAATATAAAAAATAGTAAACATTTATATTGTATATATAAATTTTTGCAATTAGCAATTGAATTTAAAACAGTAGTGTATTAGATTATCGTAACAACGATCAATGTCCGTGACCAAGTAATCATGTGATTGAGTTATATTACTACTAATAAACACAGCCCTAAATTAAACGCAGGCATTAAGCATGAATATAATTGTCGATGTGAATACGTCAATCCACAATGAGTGAGATAGAAACGTTTAATATCAAGCTCAATATCCATGATTACGAGGAATTATCAATCCCGTTCAGAGGAAGTACTCATCCTCTTCCTCTTCAACCCTTGGACCATCATTGAAAACCACTGATTATTGGCTTTACACTCAAATCAATTTCCTAACAACAATTCATGATACTCCAAACATGCAACACCATAAAATTCCGATTTACTCACTCTGCTTTGTTACCGACAAAATACTGTTTTTCTATTCCATTTATCCATCCATTTATTACGTGCATGAAATGGCGTATTGGTAAAATAAATATTTGATATCTTTTGATGTACTAAATTGAATTACTATAAAACTCTGCATAGAGACAAAATTAATTTTTTTTAAATCCTGTAAAAGCTTCAATTTTTATAAAAAAAAAAACATCTCTTATATTTTACAATGAAATTTATATAAAATTTTAAAAAATTTTCTTTACTGAAAATACACGTTGGATATTAAATTGAAGCTTTTTATCTAGATTATCGTTATTTTTTATTAAAATTATTTTTGTTGACTTAACGAAGTGTAAAACGCGATCAAAGACGATGAAAACTGTCCGCTTTTCATAATCTTTGGAGCGGTGGATTTAAAAAATTTCAGGATAAATCGTTCTTGTTTATATTCTTTATTTTAGTTTCTGTAGATAGTTACATTGCGCGAAAAAAATTACTTGCAGCAAAATAAATGTTGATTATAGAATTTATTTGATCAATTAAATATATTTTTATCTCAAGGATTTATTATTTTTATCAAATGAACTCATATTCAATCAAATTTTTGAAAATTTATTTATTGATAATATTAATAATAGTGCAAAATTATATAAAAAAATTTTCTAACATTTATGTGTATATATATCTCACTTGCACTGTAAAAAATTCGGTATGATTACGGGTTTTAATTTAATCCGAATTCACTTCATTACTCGGAGTTCCGGAATTTTAAAAAATCACTCCGCATACAAAGTAAATAGGGAGTTTGTCTTTTCAGCAGAGTGATTTCGGAGTTATCTGGGTTTCATATTAATCCGCATTTACTCCGATCCTAAGTCTTAATCTTAAAATAAACATCGTTTAGAAGTGAATTTCACTCCGAAGCAGATTTTCGATATTAAATTAAATTCCCCTTTGGCTCCGCATTCACTTCGCAATTCTTTTACATTGTATCGAAAAAGTTAATGAGCTCAAACAGTTCACTCATCAGGCTCCTGATAAGAAGGTCCTTAATACCCGAACTAAACCAAATCCTTATTCCAGCGGATCTGACAAATGAATTTAAGCCTAAATAATTTCCTGGACAGACTCATTCTGCAAATCAAATTCCTCATATCTAATGACAGTGAGGTTCCTGATCTGGAAAATATATTTAAGCCCTAGTTGCTCGAACAGGTCCCTGATAACAAAGTTCTTCATATATTATCACTGTAAAATTGGGCCGGGTTGGGCTTCCAATAAGAGAGTTACCATATTTGCTCCTAATCAAGCTCCTGACAAGGCGCTCATCATTTTTGGGCAATGTATTGAATCCTGGTCAGTTGGCATACCAGGCTCAGGTCAATAAAGAAATTGGAGCCTGCCCTGACCAGGTCCCTAAGGTTTATGTAGTCGGTACTTTTTATCCCTGCCCTATCAGGTCCTGTTTGAAAATCAGGCAAGCTGAGGATTTTTCTATAAAAGTATGACAAGTTAAAGTTTTGTTCACTTGATGATCGGGTATTTTTATTGATAATATATATATTTATCTATAAATAGCAACAAAAGATTGAATAAGGTACCCGCGGGTAATAAGGCCTGTCGGGTAATAAGGCCTAAGTGACAGAAATCATTTTTAAAATAACCGCCTCCGCTAAAGGCTACTCTAGTAGAAGGGCCTTGCATATAGATGTTACGACAAATTTATAGAGTCCCGATACCACATTCCTTGTCTTCTATATTTCATCATCCGTCATATGATGTCGTAGCGCAGAAGAAATTATAAAAAACAATCTAGTCTTCTGACTCTTGAAAAGGAAACTGATAGTTTTAAGTGCTGTTGAACAAAACAATCTAATCTTCTGTCTTTAAAGAAGTATTGTTGCTAAATTTAAGTGATGATTCATCTCTAATACCAATTTTATTAAGTATAATTAAACTATTCCAGTTTGTTTAAACCGTAGGCCTTATTACCCTACCGTAGTAAAATAAGGCCTATTCGTATCGTTTTTGTAAAAGTTTAATTTTTTGTTTGTTTGTAGTATAAATTATCATTACTTCATTATATTTTATGGCTAATGTATTAAAATAAAGATTTATGATACAGTTCGATAATTAAATGCAATATTTTCGATTTTTTTCAAAATCTACCTTAGCTAGGCCTTATTACCCGCCGGTACCTTATATTTAATTCATAAATATCAGAAAAATAAATTAATTAAAAATTTACTACCACTTATCACATTCCACAAAAGTTTTTTCTTAAAAATTAAAAAAAATAAAATATATTTTCTTTTATTTACTTACTGTGTCACGACAATAGAAAACTAAACTAAAACTTAGAAAATAATTAAAGTTTTTCAGCAGACAAATAAAAGTAATTAAAACTCCTGGTGACATAAAATTGTTTATTTTTATAATAAAACATCCGATTAAATTCAAATTATTTTAAAAAACTTTTTTTCAATTAATTTAAAAGCTCTTAATATTTAACTTCTACCAACCCATGAAACTTAAAAATAATTAATTTAAAAAAAACTAAATAGTCTCTTCTCGACTAAAATTATTTCCTTTTAATAACTTGAAATTAATTTAAAAATTGATACAAATATCAGAGGAAATTTTCTTTTAATTAATGAATAAATCATAAAAAAACTTGATGTCATTTTTTAAAATTTTTTATGATAAAATTCAAAGTAATCTTCATCACTGTCAAGTGTATGTTGAGGTGGCTTCAATCCTTATTCTCCATCACCTTCATCTCTACCACTCATTTATTTACCTCGAGAGTAGAGTAGAGCTGCAGAATCCCTCACTGACTATTCCTCTCTCTTTCTCCCTCTATCACTTTCTTACTCTCATCGCTTTTTCAAAATCTCTTACTCATAGCTTTACTTCTTAAGTCTGACGTAACGAGTAACGTAGCATAGTTAAGCACAGCCAAGGGCAACCTCTATTCATAGTAACACACTCTACAACTCTCTTTCTACTCTACTCACTTCATATATCTACAGCAATCATGTACTTGCTAGTGGTTGCTATGAAATCATCATCCTATATATATGTATATAAATATATATAACATGTAGTACTTATATCACTTTTTAACAGCTGTACAACCGATTACTAATTGCTATGGGTTTTAATTGCGTTTCAAAATAATTATTTTAAACTCACGGTTTTTTTTTTTTTATTTTTTTGCTGAATTGATATTTTATATATTTATATAAATATTCATATTATCCTTGACCAATATAAATATACTAAAACATGGAAAATTAACCACAAGAAACTTTTTCAAACGCATTGAAAATTTTTTGGCGAAAAAAGAAGCCTTTGAAATGAAGCCGCTAATTAAAATTTCAAAAAAAAAAAAAACAATAAACAGTCATATAGATATTCTTAAATTTTCAAATATTTTTGTATAAAGCTCGTAATTATTTTTTTAAATTGAATGACTGAAAATTAGCCGACAATAATTTTTTGATTTTTTTATAAAAGATAAATTATAAAAAAAAAATTATTTAAAAAAATTGCACTTATAATTTTTTTAATTTTCTACATGTGCATATTTTTAGTTTTTTTATTTTTGTAATTTATTCGTTGAAAAAAAAAATCCGAAAATTGTTAATCGTCTACTGACTTCAGGATCATAATATTGAAGTTTAAATTTTGAAAATTTGCCTTTTCTGAGTTTGACAAAATTTTTTTCTGGAGTTCAATATTTGAATTGAAGGACTAACACCTCAAGTAGAATTTTTTTTTTCTTTTTGACTAAATAATTTCAAATAATAAACGTAAAAAAAAAATTTTTGATACAAACGAAAAATGACACCGTCTAATATATGTCTATATATATAATTTTTTTTATAAATAAGAGGGAGGTACCACCATTACTAAATAATTTATTTTAATTCTCTTCTTTCTGGTATCTATTTTAATCGAAATGACATTGCTGGCAGTTAGTGTTCAGCAGTGGTTGCAACTGCTTTAATATATATGTAGTTTAGTTAAAAAAAAAAAAAAAAAATAACAAAAAGTCAGTAATGGTACGAATTACGCGTCTTAAATGGAAAGGTATCATAATTCATAAATTGCAATTTTTTTTTATTAATATTTCCAAATACTGCGTACATTTACATCATTATTTTCTGGTGCACCAAAAATATTTTCAAAATAATTCATCCGTAACAACCAATCAATTTTTTTTTATTTGTTAACAAGTTTTGTAACAAATTCAGTAAAAAAAAATTTGTTAACTTTTGTTATTATTATTTTTTTTTTTTGTGCATGAGCTTTATCCGGGTTGTATCATTGGAATTTCATTGGCTAAAATCCAAATTCGGTGGTTGCAACCATGCCCTAAAAACGCTGGGAATTCGTTGAACGCTTGCAGCAAAAGCTCACCTTAGTCATTTTTTTTTCTCTATTTTATTTTTTATTTTATTTTACTTTTTTTTCATCCTATTTTTGGACAATGGTGGTTTAGTATATTTCAGTATCCATTTTCACTGGTGGTAAAATTTAGTCAGACGATCAATATTCGTACCACGAAATAGCAATTTGACATGTGGTAATTTAATAATCGTGAAAAAAAAAAAAATCCTATTTTTTATTTTTAGTAACGACAATTAATCGTTTATGACCTTGAAATTTATATCAATTGACATTTATCCAAGTATACGGTCAGCGAACTTACATTTCACTTCACCAGTTGATTTATTAATCAATTAATTAATTAACTCATTACTGTAGACGATAAATTATAAAGACAATTATTTTTAATTAATTGACATTTAATTTAAAATAATTTGTCGTACTAAAAAAAAAAAAAAATTGTTGTTACAGAGCCGAAAAAGGAAAAGACTGAACAGAATGCCAATGGGGCGCTATCACAAAGTGGTGAATCAGCCAACCAAGGAGCGAATCCAGGAAATCAAGGCTTGGGCTCGGGTGGACTCCATTCGGGGGATCAGAAGCCAAATAGGCCAAGTACCCTCGAGGCCTCCCGAATGCTTACCAGAAGGTTAATTATGTTTGGCAGTAAGTACATTATTTAATTCTATATTTTATGTCATACATATTTTTTTTTAATCCGGTTTAAAAAAAAAATCCACTCATTTTTATTAAAATATTTAAACTTGTGCCAAAAATAAATCGAAGGTCGATAGTTTAATCCCATGTCGAGGTCTCGTTTTTATAATTTCATTTTTTTTATTTTTCATATGATTTAATTTGTACAGTATTTTGTATTGGTTCAATTAAAAAATATTGAAATACTCAAATACTCTGCTCTCTAAAACTAAATTAGTGAATATTCAATAATTCAGAGTTATAGTCGTACCACTTTTTGGAGTAAATAGTACGACTATCACTCTAAAATAGTGAATATTCACTAATTTTCACTGATTCAGTTTTAGAGAAATGTTAAAAAATTTTTTAACCCAGAAAAATATGAAAATTTCATTTGTAAAAAAATATTTTTTTTTGCACAACTCAATTGCGAAGCAATGAGACGTGTTCTGTTAAAGCTTTCGGTCCCAGCTGATTAACTCACGTAAAAATCATACACGGAAAGAATTTTCGTATGAATATTGCCATGTTATTTATTCTAAAAATTACTCTAAATCGAGTAATCTTGGACCATTACGACTTTTTACTTTTGAATTACGAAATTTTACTTTTTCAGTGAGTAAAAATCAATCAGATTAATTTTTACTCACAATTAAGAGTAAAAATTACCCCTAGCGGCTGTCTTGATAAATTCTCTCTAGTTCAATTTTTACTCGTAGGTTATGATAAAAAGTTGATGATTCAATTTATAAAATTTATATTGAATTACAATAAAAATTATAATGAATAGGCTGAAATTTCTATAAAAAATCTAAAACCCATCTAATTGCCTTAGAATATGACTTAAATAAATATTTTGAAAAAGAATAAAAAAAAATTACTCGTATTGTGTTGAAAAAGAAAAGATACAAATTTTTTTTTAATTTTAAAATAAATATTAAGTTATAGAGAGATACAGAGATCGTCTTTTTTTCCAAGCCTACATTTGTGTGCGTAACATGTAAGTTGTCGCAAGCAAAATAAAAGACATTTAATCAAAGCCGATATTAATCGAAGATTAACGGAGACTACTGAAATATTACTCTGCAGTTTAGAGTAAAAATTACTTCCATAGATAAGAAAATTTATTCGAGTTAGAAGCAGTTTTTCATCATAAAATTAATGGGTTTAAAAGAATGGTATATTGGGGAGTAAAAATTAATCGCATGGAGTAAAAATTAATAGATTAAAATGAGATATTCACAATAATCGATTAAATATAAAACTTTTAAAAAATTACTCAATAATAGAGTAAAACACAATCTAGCAACGTTAATATTTAACCAAAAAATTTAAATTTAAAACAAAAAATACCAATTTTTTGCAACGGCCCAGGATTACTCGAAATTACAGAGTAATTTTTATCAGAAAATTATTTCCGTGTACTTACACTTATTCAAATATGTTCAACTAGAACAAAATTTGTACCATTTGAAAGATAATTTATTAACGAATAAAACGAACACAATTTTAAGTCACTTTTTATAAAAATAACCCGTGGAAATCTAAGGCATACACCGAACCTAAACGAGCCTTGAAAACCCACATTAGACTTTTTAGGACATGATCAATGTAAAAGTTTAAAATGGACCTACTTATACTTACAAAGGCTTGAATTGAACCTATTTACTTATGGAGGCATGAATTAGACCGACAGGAAGGACTTGCAAGAAATACTATAAAAAGGTAAAATTGTAAAGTTCGCGGTCTACTTGGGAATTGATGCAAGTGATCCAGTCATCTCTCCAGTGGACTAATGACTCCCAAGGGTAAATTGGGTCCCACAGGCAGACTGGGACTAACAGAGGATCGATTTTAAAAATTTTAAGACCAGTAAAAAATTGCTGCATGTGATCCAGCGATTTTATCAGTATATTAATGATACCTAGAAGTAGAATTAGACCTCGAAACAGCCTGGGACCAATAGAGAGTCGATTTCAAAAATTCAGAGTTCGTTCGTTTCACAATGTATGTCTTTGTAGGTCTAATTCATGATTTTGTAAGTTTAAGTTGGTTCATCTCAAGCTTTTACAATGATTGTGTCTCAAAAAGTCTAATTTAGGTTTTCAATGCTCATTTAGGTTCAAAGTATTCCTTTGATTTCGACTCGGGAATGATTGAAAAAAAAAATGTAAAACAAACCTGTGATGTCTGTCAGTATTTACGGTGTTGGTAAACACAGTAACTTGAAAAATACACAATGAAGTGATTTAATTTATTTGTTATCACACTTGAATTCTTAAATAGAACTCTTTTGAAAATCACTATCTAAATCTTTTTGGTTTAATTATGATTAATAAAAAATTAAAACTGGCAATTAATGAAAAAATTTAGCTGCCATTTCTTATTATTATTATGGAAATTCTACGGTTTTCGTGGCGCCGCCAAATTACCATGAAGTCTTGTCGAACTCGACGAAATAAGACTTTTTTGAAGAATAAAATTTTTCGATATTTCGCTTAGTTTTTAAGAAAAATGGATTTCGAAAAAAATGCAATTTTTGCAAAAAAGTGAAAAATTTCATAGATTTTAATATCTTCAATTTTCTTTTGTATTTTTTTCCGGAAAGAACATTGAAAGACGAAAATTTTGAAAAAAAAAAAACGTCTGAATTAGTCCATTTTTGAACAAGTTATAGCTATTTCAAAAAAAGTCATGTTAAGTCGAGTTATTTTTTCACTTGAATAATTTATAATGATACTGACGTTAGTCGTCTAAAAATTTTTGAATTTTTTTAAAAACGATAAATTAAAAAAAAAAAAATATTTGAAAAATTGCCCCTATAGATTTTTTCATTTTCTACATCCGCAAATTATTGTTTTGTTTATTTTTGGTAATTAATTTGTTGGAACAATATTAGAAAGTTAATTGTCTGCTAACTTCATCATAATTTTTAAGTAAATTTAAAAAAAAATGCATTAATTTGTCAAGTATCTCTTAAAAATCCTCCAATTGATGCATATTTTTTATGTATGAAAAAATATAACGTCCGTTAACTTGACCCTTAATAAATTTTTTTTTTTTTACCATTAGTGGAGAAGGGTGTACTACAGCCAACGGCAGAGGAACAACAAGCAATCGATAGGTACATGTCACCCCTACCACCTCAGAACACTTTGATGCTGTCGGAACTGCCGGAACCGCCGATTCCGTTGAGCGAAATCGGACCAATTCCACCCCCTCCAATGTTCAGTTCTCCAAGTCCGACTCCTTTGGCTCGTCAGCGTCAGCAAAATCTTCCTCTTTCTGATTGTGAGGATGACGGTAAATAAAAATTTTATTATAACCATCTATAGAAATGTTTATACAGTTAAAAAAAACTATTATACAATTTTAAAACTTTTACAATATCATTTTCTCTAAAACTTTACATCACAATGTTTTTATTTATGTTTATTTATTTGTCATAAATATTTTTCATTGTCTGAAGTTTCATGATAAAATACAATATGGTTTTGTTGTTTAAAGTTAAAACCAATAATCAATCAAATAAAAATGAGGCTTAGAATTTTTAAGAGGATTCAAACTTTATTGAAGTAGATGTCGATAATTTATGTACTTACATTTAAATACTTTTTGATGGGTATTTATAATATTAATATACTGTCTATATATATGTATATATATATATATATATATATATATATATATATATATGCTATTAAATATGCGATGTTTAATTTATTTATAAAAAAAAAATTCCCTGTAATAAATAATTTAAATTTTGCTAATACTTTTATCGATAGAATTTAAAAATAATCCTGAGGTCTTACGCTACAGTTAATTTTTTAAATATTTTTTATTTTTGCGATTTTCTATTTATTTAAATATAAAACAATACAGTAGAGTTTGTCTGTGATTATGAAAAAAAAAAAAAAAAAAATTTATCATTTTAAACTCGCGATAAGTTCGCAATTTTATTTTCAACTGATTCACTCACTTTAAATTATTTATTATGTGTTTTTCAAAATTATTTAAATTTCAAATTTCAATGACGTCGAATAATTTGTAAAAAATTTTTTTGAAAATGTAGCAACGCAAATTGATGTTTTTTCATTTTCTTTGGATTTTAATAAAAAAGAAAAATGTGAAAATTTTTAAAGTTAAAATTTTGTACACAGAAAAAAAAATTTTGGCGCAAGAATTTTTTTATCGACCCAAAAAATTTTGGTCCTTAAATTTCGTATGCAAAAAATTTCTTGGGACAAATAAAATATTTTTTTTAAGTAAAAATTTTTTTTTTGTGTATTACGATCATATTTAAATTTTATAAAATTATTTAAATAAAAAATTACTTGAATTTTGAATTCAAAATTTAATTTACAAAAGTTCAAGGTCGTGACATTTAAATTTATTTACATTTAATTAATTGAATCAAGATAAATTCTCACGTGAATTAAAAATCGCTGGAGGTTTTTTTTTACATAAAATATAAACTAGGATAGAGGATAAAATTTATTTGGTGCAACAAAAGAAAAATAAAATATTTAAATTCAGATGACGAAGACATAGACGTAGAGGATGACGATGACAGTCTCCGAGTCTTTCGTTACGGGCAACCGGATCCAGCAATAGACACCTCAAGAGTAGAAGAAATACCCGCCAAGGAGCCAAAGTTCCATGCGATGCCATTAAAAAGTGCGTTGAAGAAAAAAGGTTCCAACAGTGGACCCGGTACACCCCAAAGTACTCCAACTCAAGAAAACAGGCCCCTAACTCTTCGTCAAGAGCTTCACGCTTCCTTCAAGTAAATATAATAATTATAAATATTATTAATTAGTGCCTTATTTTTACACATTTATTTTTAACTACAAAAATTTTTAGTTTTCATTAATTAATTTACTTTTAATTTAAAAAAAAAATATTATGTCGTGTTCATACTATTAATTACTGTCCCATTGCATCTTCCATAACCATTAATCAATCATTAGTAAAACATGGTTATTTTTCTTATGCTCAACAGAAGGCCGCCGTTGAGGCCTAGGATAAGAATATGGTAATTGTTAGCAAGCATCGCCTTGAGCATGTGTAATTTTTCTTAAACCCTTTATTATAAAAGGGATTTAATTTAAAACGATTGTCGAAGAATGAAAGGGTTGATAACAAGGGAATCAATAATCTATTTTTTTTTTTAACTTAAAATTAATAATAATACTCCAGGGACTATCATTAAATTTATTCAATTCTAAATCTCTATCCACTTCATACCATTAAATGTTTCAATAATATATTACTTCATTTAATTTACAATTTAATCTCAACATTTAATCAGCTTACAGCTTATGCGTTTATTTAATAACTAAATGGAATATTAATGTAATGAACGGTGCAGAGAATAGCGGGCATAGAAAATTGATTCGTTAGACATCGACCCTAAAAGCTCTTGTTAATATTGAATATAAATAATTAATTATCGTTATTTGTAATTTATTTACAGTAGTCGACCAGTCAGGTTTGGCCTCGCGTTGCCCTGCACTTTGGAGAACAAAGAAAACGCACGTCCTTATGTTATTAGAGAGGATTCTGATGGATCTGATGACAGTCAAGTTCTTTATCGTGATGACTATGACGACGATGATGAAAGTAAGTTTTTTTTTTTTTTAAATATATACTTCTTTTGGTGCATTGAGAGTGAAATTTTAAAATATAACGGAAGTTGCGCGCGCACAGCTAAAGAAAATTCGACAGTATTGCTCTTACATAAATATTTTTTTTTCAGGGCCAGTTTTTCAAACCGGGTTTCTTTATTCACGTTTAAATTAATATTGCTAGTATATGTATACAATAATAATATACAGAGATACCAGTGATAATAATTTGAACCCAGATTAAAAATAAACTCAGTTTGAAAAACTGGCCTTCAGTGTAAATTGAACGGAACATGGCATAGGCTCGGATAGCTCAGCTAGAAAAGCACTCGGCCCGTAACCGACATGGACTGGGTTCGATTCCCAGTTCAGGCTCTCCATAATTTTCTCAATTTATCTAAAAACTTTTAATTAAGAAGATTCCTTCCTTATTCTTCTCATCATCAAATTCTTCTTCCTCATAATACGAAAATGTAAAACGCTTCGAGATTCCATGTGAACACATACTTTCTCGCTTAACAGCATTATTTAATTAACTTATCCTTTTAATGTATTTTATCTATACTGACTCAGTTAACTTAGAAGAGGCTTAGACTCTGAACGCGATAGTTATGGAGGATACATACATCGATACTGCCATTCTAATACGCCATATCCCAAAAAATTTGACATTTTCACTTTTTTAAAAAAATTGAGTCATTGTAGGAATGTCCAGCTTATGAAAAAATTTTAGATGTCAAATTGTTTATTTAGTATTTTTAAATAAATATTCTAAGATGTTATATCCCACACGCAGACTTTCGCGCCATTTTAATATGTCGTATCCCACATTCGTATAGGTTCAGTCACGCTTAATGTTTTTAATTTTAAGTTAATTTTAAGGACGCAATTAACGACATGAGTAAGAATGTCATTATGTATAATTTTCTACTTTTCTTATATCATATAATTCAAAATTATTTATTCACTACAAATGTCTGTATTTTATGAAAAACATGAAAATAAATTTGTAGGTTATACCAATGTATACATAAAACAAATAAATTTTGTTTTGCGACTGTGAAACGTTTTTACCGTCCTGAAAAATTTCCCAAATGTGGGATATGACATATTAGAATAAATTACGATTTTATTCGGCAACTTAAACTACAAAATAAACTTTTTTGGAGTTTGTTTTCTTTTATGATTTTAATAAAAAGTTTGAACATTTCTCTACATAAGGTAAAAGCCTCTATACCCGCTTAGTACCATTAGTCGCTCACTTTAACTGTTTAAGGCGTTTTTTTATAATTTTTATTAAAAAAAATACAACTAAAAATATTATTATTGATAAATAATTATTTGTGAATCTAAATATATTAAAATATGACGTATCAAATTATTTTATAATAGATTATAAATTTAAATTAAAAGAAAATAATCATAAAAATACTAAATTGCATGACAAAAAATTTAAAATATTTAGTTTTTTTAATACGCAATTTAACTTTACTAAAAAAACTTTCAAATAAACAAAAATTATATTCTTAAAATTCCAAAATTTTTCTGACGTAAATTAATTTAAATTTCTTCTCTCATCAACAATAAAAAAAAAGTAAAAACTGAATACAAATTAAACTTAATAATTATAAAATTATAATTTAATTTAATTTATCAGAAATGACTTTAAAATTTTATTTATTTCCAATAATTGTCAATCAAACAAAAGGTTAATTAATAAAATAAATTAACTGTTCAATGGACACAAAAATAAAATACAATCTCCCACATTTAATAATTTTTCAAAACATGAAAATTAAAAAAATAAATTAATTATTGTCCAAATATAAAATATTTATTAATAAACAATAATAATATAAAAGTATCACAACTCTAGCACATGGATCTCATAAAATTAACCGCCCACTTGTTTATTATTTTACTTTGTTTATTTATCTTAAGGAAGAACAGTTATTCTATTACCTTCGTAAAGTGTACTAATTATACACCACGCGGTCAAAAGTAAGCATATTTTGTATGCGCCCACTTACTCTTTAAAGAGCGCCTTGAAGTTTATATTAGTCGCCAAAGATAGCTTGCAGAACTATGCAGTAATGTTTTCCTCAGAAACTTCTTTAGTTTCTTTCCGTCATTAAGGCGAGTAAAAGCAGCCAAGAAAAAAACATTAATAACAATAATAATAATAGAGAACAAGCTTAACTTTTTGTTTCATTGCCTATTTTACGTGCCTCCATTCTTAAACAGTTTAAACCACTTGTGGAAGACAAAAAAAAATAATAAGCTGGGAAAAGAATTCAAATCGCGGATAAGAAATAAAATTGTAAAAAAGTATTTTATAATGTTATCGATTAGAACGGCAACGACATTATCAATAGTACGTTCATCAATAGAACCATTTGAAGAAGCTATTAAGCTACGTCAGACTTTGACTCGTTCAAAAATAGCCAAAGATAAACTATCACGAGGTTATTGGATAATAACTTTTAAATAAGTAATTGTATATATTTATAAAATATTTGATTTTTTTTAAATCTCTAGATCGATTGGCGGCTAAAATAGCGAGAAAGGAATCGCTGTCATTAAAATTGGCGTTGAGACCGGATAGACAAGAGCTTATTAATCGTAATATTCTTCAAATACAGTCTGATAATGAGAGACAAGAGTCGAAGGAGGCAATTGGTGCACGACTTATCAGGTAACTAATTGATTAATTCATTTTAATTAAATAGTAATTAAAGTTCAAGGTTGATTGTTATTTTTAATTACAAGTTACGAGTTCGATCAATACTAATTTAACGAGGGATGTTAAATTTTGGCTGTTATTATTATTTTGAGATGAGATAATTCTGTTGCGAATAATTTTTTTTTTTTTTTTATCAATTTTAATTATGATGTCTCACCAAAATTATAGATTCATATTGAGAACAAAAGTACATATTTATATTTGTTATTGTTAGTTTAATTTTTTCATTTTTATCATTTTTTTTTTTAATTATAACTATAATTGCATTCTTCTTGACTGTTTTTTTTTTAAGTGTATTATTTGTGAGTTAGTTTAGTTTTTTCATTTTGACTACTTCCATTAATTACATACAGATAGATAATTCATTTGTATTAATTTGATATAGTTGTTTTTCTTTACGCCAATTAGATATTGATTCTCGATTTTTCAAAGTAATGTTTTAGTTAATGATACTTAATTAAATAAGTATCGTTATTTATTATTTCTTTTTTTGCTAATTAAATACAGAATAAATTTAATTACCAACGATTCTTGAAAAAGAATTACGGTCTTCTTTAAAAAAAATGTGAATGATAAAAAAACTCGAAGAAACTCATTTTTAACGCCCATTTACTTAATGTATTTTTTTTTTTGTTTTTTTCATTCTTATCGTCTTTTTTTGTACACAAAATACCAACTTTTTGTGCTGGAATTGCACATTAATCTACAATATATAACGTATTTGATATTTATATATATATATATTAGCTATTAATCAGTATCTGCGTATATTGGTGTATTATTTTTGAAATTAAGAAAAAAAAAATAAAATAAAAGAACAACTTTATTATTTATCTATGAATTATCATTAAAGCTCAGAAGTTGGTGACTTTTTTTATCATTCTCAAAAGCTTTAATTACAAATATCTCAGCAGCTGCACGAAAAATAACGAGTAATTACTAAACAATCTCGTTTGTACTTTATTAAATTATCTACAACTTTATTTATTACTAAAAAAAAAAAAAATTTCCCGCCAAATCAAAAGTTTCAAAATTACACAAATTTAAAGTCTAAACAAAATAAATAGAATTCCCCAAGCATTCAAACCACCATTACCTTTACAATCGTCAATTCGACAAATTTTCTAAAAAAAAAAAAAAATCGTCAAGAATAAAATTCACAACAAATATATTTTTTACAAATAAAAAAAAAACCCTCAGCTCAATAGTTTTCAAGTCTGTAATATAAATTTTATATTTTATATAAATTTACTTCGGCATGTGAATATTAATTTAAAAAAAATAAAATACTCCTTTTGAAAAAATTCAAATTTAATTATCCTGTGAACGTATAATCTACCAAATTATTTATCACAATTCAATTATAATTGCAAAAAAAGCTTTAAAAAAAATATCAGTCACAAATAGCTCATACTTTTCCAATAATTAAAACACTACTTGTCTACAAGCTATCATTTTTTCCGACAAAGTCGGATAACAAAATAAGTTAAGCCTTTTTAAATGAAGATGAATCAGTTGTTTGTTCAACCATCTGTTACACTCATGATTTAAGACTCTTCTAACCCCTGACCCTCACAATTCCATTCCCCCCTCTTTATTAACATTTAAATCACACTTTTCACACACATATATATACATGTACATAACAATTATCTATTTTCCAGGCGGCTTAGTATGCGACCGACCCAAGAAGAGCTCGAGGAACGGAATATTTTAAAAAGTAAGTAAAAAAGAAAAAAAGAAAATGATATCGCTTTAAGTTACAAGTCATACATTGTAATTAATAATCACAATAATAATAATTTATTATTAAATAATTACTATCTTCAGTCAAGTTTCCATTGATGTAAACAAAATAACTAACCGCTCATTTACTCATTTATAACAACTATTTGTAATTGTGATTAACTGGCTCGCATTTAAAATGATGCTGTCACGTTATTGTTCGACAGTCATAAAATTAAATCTAATTAATAACAATCGCCGACGGAAACGTAATGATAGTATTGGAATTTTTTCAGAGCAAAGTCCCGCGGAAGAAAAAAAACAGAAGGAAGAAAAAAAAAGATATTTGTTAAGAAAATTAAGTTTTCGACCTACTGTTGAAGAGCTTAAGGAAAAGAAGGTAATTAATATTTTTTTTAATTTTTGAATTTTTTTTAATTATTTGTTCCAATTATAGATTATCAGGTTCAATGATTATATTGAGGTGACTCAAGCACATGATTATGACAGGCGGGCTGACAAACCTTGGACGCGACTTACACCAAAAGACAAGGCAGCCATAAGAAAGGAATTAAACGAATTTAAAACTTCCGAGATGGCTGTTCATGAAGATAGTCGACATCTCACACGGTAATTATTATTATTATTTTTTTAACTTTCAGATCCTAGACATTAAATAGAAGTTTATTAAATTGATGTATTGAGTAATAAGGGCCACTTTTCTGTGTGTTTGATTCTTTTTTTGAATTTTTTTTTTTTGCGTGTGAGCGACTCATTTTATTGAACATGAGTTTGATAAGAAACTTGTATTTAATATGATTATTTATTCTATTATTTTTATTTTACCAGTGACATTTCATTCATTATTTATTCTGTAAATTTTTTAAATTTAGTATCGAGTGATATGGTTGCGACATATCATTAATTTTTTATTTGTTACGTAAAAAAATTTTTATTTTAGTCATAAGGTTATGACCTATTAGAATTAAGATATTTTTATTTTAATAAAGTGAAAAAATTGATTTTTCATTTTAAAATATTAAAGGTCGCGAATGAATATCAAAGAGTTTTTTTCTATAAAACGGGTCAGAAATTTTTTTTCTTATCTTTATTTTATTTATCTATTTTTTGTAAATGAGCTAGAAAATTTTAAAAATAATGATTTTTTAATAACGACAAATTTTATATAAAATATTTACTGTAATTATTTTTAACTCAATTTATTTCTACATATATATATAATAAACTCTTTTTTATTCAGATATTTTTTTCGAGACAAATAATTTCACCGTAACAATTAAATTTTTTAAATATTTTTTGCAAATAAAAAAACGACTGAAGTTTTTGTGTCGTATGTCCACTAAAATTTTCTGACGGCGATTACTTTTAGTATAATTTCAAAAAATGTATTTATTTACGCCAATCGTAGTAACAGTAGATTGCACGTAAGGGTTTCATATTTAGTTGTAATCCAGTACCAACTTATTAACGATCATACGAAAAGACTAGTAGGGTTAACTGAACAAGTTCACGTCTGAAAACTAATAGAAGTATTTATTTGAGCCAAATAAGATTTATTAATAGTTCATAAATGGTTTATTTAGAAGCTTAACCAACTAAATATTTCTTGATAGTTAATAAATGGTTTATTTGAATAGAAAGAAATGAAAAATGAAGTTAATTAAGTAGGGTTATGACAAACAATTTACAGTACCATTTAATTTTAATTTTTTAAAGTAAATAATACACACAGTTATTTATTTTAATTGATTATAACAATCATTATACAAAATATATAAGAAAATGAAATATTATAATTTATAAAACAGCATTAAATTACACGTAATGAACGATTTAAAGTAGACAGTGTACTGAAAGGTAATATAAACAGAAAGTGGCGCTGTAGTCAAATATCGCAGTGATGTTCACTCACATATGAGATTTATTAACTATTAATAAATCTATATTTGAGGCAAACAAATACTTATTTCAGCTAAATAAGGTATTATTTGGTTGAACAAAATGATATATTTGATTGAAATAAAATTTATTTGACTCAAACTTATATTAATTAATACTTAATAACGCTTTATTTCACGAGTGTGAATTTAGCAGACATCAGATAAATTTTATATTATAAATAAATGGAGTAAATAATTTAAAAAAAAATATTCATAAAAAATGCACTTATTAATTTGAAAATTTTTTAAATTTCATTTTATTAATTATTTACTCTATTTATTAATAATTTGAAATTTGTCTCATGTCTGCTACACTCACACTCATTTTATTTCAACCAAATAAGGCTGAAAAATTGTTTCAAATAAATGTACTTATTTATATCAATTAAATACTTCTATCAGTGAACAAATAGCATTGACTAAATTGGCTATTCAGTTGATAGGCCCATAACGGACATAGTTTTTTGAGGATTTTGTAGTATTTAGCAGCCGGCTGTGTCGTAGGCCCGATTAGGACAGACAAATTCAAAGCATTCAAGTATTTCTGGTGAGTCAAAGAGACCGTTGATCACTTTATAGAAAAATGAAATGTCGTTATCTTGTCTTATCTTTGCTAAATAATTGACTTAAAGCTAATCATATACTGCGTTAATGTACAAATCGAGGCCTTTCTGTCGTAAAAAGTGGGATAAAAACTAGCAGAACCTGCGTTGTTTTTTTTTTTTGAGTCTAGAAATCACAAAATAAAAAAAAATAAATACTTAAATTACTAATTATTATAATTTTTATTGTTACAGATTCCACAGACCATGACAATCGCAATGTGTAGAGGTGCTAGAGTGTAGTGCGGTTTACCTTAACGCGTTGTGGTATCGTGATATGTGCGACGAAACTTCGCGGATAATTTAGAGGATAATTAAAAGAAAAAAAAAAAGGTACAGATTGAATTCTGTTGAATCAGAATGTTTTTTAATTCTTTTTTTTTTTTGACATTGTTACCAAAGAGATGTTTTAATATTTAAAATAAACATCTCTTGTTTACTCTGTCTACAAGAAGAAGATTGTGATAGGATAATCGACAACCGTGTGCTAAACGGTCGATAATCCGACAATTATTTTCAAGGCTCGTTCACACACGTCCTCTCGACTAGTCGTCAAAAAACTAAAACGTCATCTTACTCCTCCTCGTATCGCTTAAATAATTAATCTTCAATGCAATGCAATTATCCTAGCCATCTTTATCTTCATTCCATGTCATCGAGTAGAGACGAAATATAATAAAAATAAATTAAAACTCAAAGCTCAGATAATTCTGAGTTAATTTAATAAATTTTTATTTATATTTTTAAAAAACAGTCGAGTTCGCGTGTAAGTGAATTTAATTAATCATCTAAATTATTTTTTTAAAATCATTAGTCAAAAAAAAAAAATCGTGTTACCCGATTAAGTATTAAAATTCTCTTACTTTTTTTTTTTATTTAGATATTTAATAAAAAATCAAAATAAAGTTTTAAATAAATTAAATTTTTATTTAAAAATTAAATAATTTTTTATTATTTTATTAATTGACAATTAAATGAATATATTTTAGATTAAAATATTTTTTAGAAATTATTAACTCGATACTCGACAGTTAAAATATACTCAGGCATCGATATAAATTAATTAATTAATTATGATTATTTAGTAGTAAATAAAAAATTTGTATTATTACTTTTTATTTTATAGTTTATATATAAATTTTAATAATCAATTTTTATCTCATCGGGTAACAACGTAACCTGCAGCTTGAAAATTAAAACGTAAGATAATTATTGCAAAATAATTAATAATTAAATGAACAAAATAAAAAAAAAAAAGATGCATAGTGCAATGAAAAATTTGTACAGTATCAGTAATTAATTAGTTTATTATTGACTATTACTATTATTAATTATTAATTATTAATTATCGTTAATTGTTATTATTAATTATTACTATTATTAAAATGATTAAAATGTTTTTTTTTTAATTATTAAATATTTTTTAATAAAATAATCATGTCATTCATTTTTAATACTCATCTCATAAATTTAAATTTATTAATTTTAAATTATTATGTAAAAATTTAATTTCAAAAATAAAATACAAAAAAATTTAATTGTTTATTTGTAATTAAAGTGAAAAAATTTTTTTTGACGTTTATGTAAATTTTGAATTAATAATCAAGTTGCTTTTGACACTTTTGAGTCGCAGTGTTATCGTAGTTATAGATAATTAAAAAAAAAAATTGATAATTAAAAATGGCGTTAAAAATTATTGAAATTAAATAAAAAAATTAAAATTAATTAGTAAAAATGTTTTACAAAGACTAAAAATAATATTTGTAATTAAACGCTTTGTTTGTGCAGCCAAGCCAACTATATACAAAAAAATAAATAATTTATTATTAATCAATTTAAATAAAAAGAAAAAAAAATTGCATGTGATCTTTGGACGTGAGTTACAGGTTTTAATGAATCGCGTCGATTCATTTTTAGTTTTTCTTGTTATATATTTAATGAAAGTTTTCTTAGTAGAAAAAAATTAATTAGTAAAAAAAAATTAATTAGTAAAAAAATAATAGAAGAAAAAAAATTTAGTAAAGTTCATTAAAAAATATTATTAAATAATTGACCGTTTTATAATTGCAAGAATTTTAATTAATAATAAATCCGAGGGAAAAATATTATAATTATAATTTTATTAATAATTATCTAATTTATTTAATTTTTTTTTACCCGCGAAATTTAAAATTTTTAAATTTAGGGATATTTCTGGATAAAAAAAATTCGTTCAAAAAATTTTTTTGACAGTGAACTTCTTAAATTGAGACAATTTTGAACTTTGAGTTGAACATTTTTTGAATTTTTAAATAATTAGAAGTGTGAAAAATTTTCAACGCGTAAACTTTTTTGCGGGTTTGTATTTTTTTTTGTTTCTAAGGCAAAAGTAATTTAAATTGACAACTTTGTGAGTTCAGAATAAGTTCCAATCTCTCATTTTTGGGACTATTTTTGAACGAGTTCGAAAGGTGAAAAAAAAAAAAATTGACTTTCTCAAAACGTTCTAATAAGTCAAAAAACTTTCATGAATATTTTTATTTTTTTTGCCTCATACTTGAATAATTTCGGCACGACCCGAAAATGTTTAAAATTCCTAATTAATTCTTTTTTTTTTTTTTTGCTCATCAATCCCAGAAAATTTTCAAATCAACTTATTTTTGCTAAAAAAATTAAAAAAAAAAAGTAGGAAAAATCTACACCTGAAAATTTTGATCCGGAAGTTACCGGACAATCAAAAATTTTTGGATTTTTTTTTCACTAAATGAATTACATAAAAAAAAAAAAAAAAAAAAAAAAAAAAAAAAAAAATATGCACATGTAGAAAATTTAAAAAACTATAAGTGCAATTTTTTCGAATATTTTTTTTTTAATAATTTATCATTTTTTAAAATATCCAAAAAATATCAGCTGTCGGCTAACTTTTGTATCATTGAAAATTTTCAACTTTTTAATATTTTCAGTTTCAAAAAAAGTTCTGCTTAAAGTTAAAAATTGTTTCAATTTTTGAAATTTACTGCCATCACATTTTTAGAACGAATTTTTTTTAAACAGGTTAATTATTATCATTTTATTGCTGACAAATTTTTGAAGATAATTTTTTTAAACTCTTGTTTGTCTTCTCCGATATAATTAACTCTGAATTAATTAATTATTTCATTAATTTAATTTACAACAATTATAAAATTAGAGAAATAATTTTAATTAGTATTCATATTTTTAATAATAAATTATAATATTTTTCCTCTTTGATTTTTTTTGAAAATTTTTCGATTTAAAGACAAATTTTTGTGGTGCCAATATACTTTTAAATTAAAGTTAATTGTTTATTATAATTACACTAATGATATGATAATAATTATAATAATGATTCTTATTATAAATTTATAATTAATTGCATTGTCACAATAAGCAATAAATAGAATTATTCTGGTAGCTTAATAAAAAATATAATTGTCTCTCGTTCAAATGGTCAAAATATCACGACTACTATGTAGTTGATTAACTTTATACGCAATTGCTTCTTTCATTATTATTATAATTATAATGATAATAATTATACAATAAAAATGAATAATTAAGATTTAAAAAACAAAAAAACGAATAAAATTATAACATGAATTAGTAATTAAAAGCAGTGAGATGAGTATGGAAAAAAAAATTAATAATTTGATATTGTAATTATCAAGTTTTAAATTGCGACGAACGTGCAACTTGTGGAGCATTATAAATATATATGATTATATATATATATAAATATAAATAATTATAGCTAATTAATTTTTCTTGTACATATTATACATATTAAATGAAAAAAAAAAGAAAATGAATAGAATGCGCAATAAGAATTTACTCTAATTATTAATTTTGGTTTATTTTTAAATTTTTAATCTATTCTAATAAGTATATACATAAATATATATATATATATTTATATGAATAGAATAAAATATCAAGTATTAGACTTTGGTTGATGATTTTTTTTTCTTAAAATTTTTTAAAGCTTTTTTTGCAATTATAATTGAATTGTGATAAATAATTTGGTAGAGTATACGTTCACAGGATAATTAAATTTTAATTTTTCAAAAGGGGTTTTTTATTTTTTTTTTAAATTAATATTTACATGCCGAATTAAATTTATATTTAAATATAAATTTTTTGGTTTTTTTGCGACTTGAAAACTATTGAGCTGAGGGTTTTTTTTTTATTTGTAAAAAATATATTTGTTGTGAATTTTATTCTTGATTTTTTTTTTTTTTTTTAGAAAATTTGTCGAATTGACGATTGTAAAGGTAATGGTGGTTTGAATGCTTGGGGAATTCTATTTATTTTGTTTAGACTTTAAATTTGTGTAATTTTGAAACTTTTGATTTGGCGGGAAATTTTTTTTTTTTTAGTAATAAATAAAGTTGTAGATAATTTAATAAAGTACAAACGAGATTGTTTCGTAATTACTCGTTATTTTTCGTGCAGCTGCTGAGATATTTGTAATTAAAGCTTTTGAGAATGATAAAAAAAAGTCACCAACTTCTGAGCTTTAATGATAATTCATAGATAAATAATGAAGTTGTTCTTTTATTTTATTTTTTTTTCTTAATTTCAAAAATAATACACCAATATACGTAGATACTGATTAATAGCTAATTCATATATATATACATATATATATATATATATATAAATATCAAATACGTTATATATTGTAGATTAATGTGCAATTCCAGCACAAAAAGTTGGTATTTTGTGTACAAAAAAAGACGATAAGAATGAAAAAAACAAAAAAAAAATACATTAAGTAAATGAGCGTTAAAAATGAGTTTCTTCGAGTTTTTTTATCATTCACATTTTTCTTAAAGAAGACCGTAATTCTTTTTCAAGAATCGTTGGTAATTAAATTTATTCTGTATTTAATTAGCAAAAAAAGAAATAATAAATAACGATATTTATTTAATTAAGTATCATTAACTAGAACATTACTTTGAAAAATCGAAAATCAATATCTAATTGGCGTAAAGAAAAACAACTATATCAAATTAATACAAATGAATTATCTATCTGTATGTAATTAATGGAAGTAGTCAAAATGAAAAAACTAAACTAACTCACAAATAATAAACTAAAAAAAAAAAAGTCAAGAAGAATGCAATCATAGTTATAATTAAAAAAAAATATGTTGCATTACAATATAAATCGATACAGTAATTATCAAAATAATATTTGTAAATTAACGTTTTTAATAAAACAAATGGAGAATTTTTTGCCAAAATCATTCCAATACATGGAATGACTAGTAAAAAAAAAAAATATTAATGGGACTGCTTAAAAATTAATATCGATTTTAATCAATAAATATTGACCTCACTAAAAATTTTATTATTCAAATATTAATTCTTTTATCTCAATTTCACTAACACAAATTATATAATTTTTAATTAATAAACAATTAATTAATTATAATTATTTGAATTTGAATATTAATTAAAAATGATTTATTGTGATAATTGCAATCTAATTGAACAATAATATTAAAATAAATGTTTCAATTGAATTAAAAATCAAATTAATGTGTTCTTTGTTAATTATAATAATTATAAATTAATCATCTATAGCATTGGAACATTAATTAAAATATTATTGTTAATTAAAACTAAAAAAAAAAAGAAATTATTAGATAATTAATTTGATTGACAAAAACTATATTTGTTTTGCGTCCCAAATTAGGAAATTTATTTTTAAAAGCGGTAATGACATTGTATTATATCGATAATAAGTAATCAATTAATTAATTAATTAAAATAAATATAAATACTTTTATTTGTAAGAATGAAATGTATATAAAAAATATAATTGTATCGTAAAATAAAATATGCACTTCGTAATATGAGTAGAAGGCTCTCAATTAATTAATAAATAATTGATTAATTGATAAAACAATACGATGGAGTTTAATAAAATAAATAAAAGTGAAATGATTGTGGAGATTTAATAAATAAAATAAAATAATTCACAGGAGTATCCTCTTTTAATTGATATCGAATTATTTGAATAATAATAATAATAACAATAAGAATAATAATAATAATAATAATAATAATAATAATAATAATAATAATAATAATAATAATAATAATAATAATAATATTAATGATAATATTAATGATAATAATAATAATGCTTTCGATATCATTTTAGTAAAAGTGTCAGTTTAATTTTTTTTATTTTTTATTAGTATTTACGCACTATCGACTACTGCAATTAATTGTATTAATAATTGAAAAAAAAAAAAAAAAAAAAAAAAAAAAAAATGATACAAACACTGTAACAAACAAAACACTGTTAACTATTCTTAAAAAAAAAAAAATTAAAACTTTTGTAAACTGAAGCTCAATGTTTTTTTTTTTAATTATTTATTAATAATTAATTATTATTTTCATTTCGTACCCATTACAAGTGATATATTTTTGTAATAAGTAACTGGTTATGAAAATTTATCAGGTTCGTATTGACAGGTATAATTTATATTTTATTTTAAAATAAATAATTTTATTAAAAATTGTATTTAATTTTACTGTTTAATTTTTAAACCATTTATTTGTATTTAATTTTAATGGGGACTAAACTGTAAAAAATTTGCGGAGTGAATTCGGAGTGGATGACTTTTTATTTCCGGCATGGAATGAGCGAAATTTAAGGAGGATTTTTTTTTATTAAAGTAACTTTTGAGATGTATTTAAACAAAAACAAAAATTTTCTTTTCTGACGCAGTTCAATATATAAATGACATTTTAGCTACTGTATATTTGAAAATAATTTCCTTTCCTCCCCTTCCTCGCTCGTTTTATCTTTGAAGAAATTGCGTTCTATTCACTGAAAAAAATCGGCTAAATTTTGATTCTCCCGAACTGTTTAATTAAAAATTTAAAACAAAGTCTTAATATAAAACACGTTTTCACTATATAGAAAGCTGCAGTGGAAAAAAAACATATCTGTAGAGGATTATCGTAAACAATATTTCATTTTATTTGCACAAAGATTAGATTGCTAATTACCCATAATTTTTTTTAAAATCAATTATCTACAGTATTAATATTAGAAAGATTGTAGAAATATTTATGTTACGTATTATTATTCGGTCAATAATATTATGAAGTCTAATATTCATACTATTTTCTTATTTACACACAAGAAACATTTTTCTGTCGATAGAAATACTCTACTTTTATATTTTGTAAATATACGTTTGCTATAGCAAATATGTGTTGATATATTGACAATTTTAATCGTTATAACAACAATACCAGTATGGAAAATATAACATAATAGTATGGTTGATGCAGAAACGTAGTATTCCTAGTCTAATAATACATTTTTTTATGATAACTATCGACAACTAAAAATACTTTAGATGCTTCTGACAACCACACTTTTTTTCAGGGTGCAATATTTTCTGTATTATTGCACATAGTAGGTCACTTGCAAATGTTTTTCCGGGCTGATCAGACATATTTCCTATACAATACTTCATTATATTTAGCAATATTTCAAATCATTATTTTACTTTACTGATGGAAAGTAAAATCACAAATTAGTTACCGTGAATTTGTTAAATTATATTTATTTCCAATGCATTTAAAACATATTTTAGTGATTTTTTTATTAGTTAAAGTCACGAATAGTAAAATAAAAATTTACGATTCACCTCTGGAAGATTCAGCGATCGATTTCTATCGTCAAGTGGTAATTAAATTTTTTTTATTTATTATTAATTATTATTAATTTCATTCTATAATTGGTCTAATATAAACAGAGGCAACTTCTCGACTTATGTTTCAATGAAACTTTAAATCCTGTTGTCATAACTGAAGATTTGTATGACGATATCTACAAAATTCCATGGGAAACAATTAATCCGCCAACAATAATTATCAATGAAAATTTTAAGCCCAAACAAATCCAAGTGCACAATCCATCTCATCCGACGTATGTTCTGACGGTTACTAACTCAATTGAAAAGTTAAAAACACTTCTCATTAAATTAAAATCTACAAATGTCTGGAGCATTGAATCCTTGTTTTTTATTATCAGAAACTCTTGTGAAAATGCGAGCGAAACATTCAAAATATTGTGGAAAATGGATTTATTGACATCATTCTTCTTATGCCATGATTTAAGTAATAGTACTCTAATAATTTATAATTACAACCCATTTACAAGTTTCGCACCACATCCATGGAAAGAAGTTGCAACAAATGACAAAGCTAGTAACAATAAATGGACAATATATAACCAGCATTTCTTTAATGGTAAAAATTAATTTTTATATTTTCGATTCTAAGCATTAATATTTTCTCATAGGTTTTAAAATTAACAGATTGATTTTTGGTTACAGACAATAAAATTTGTCACAATATTACCTTTGACAAAACGAAAATTTTAGACGGCCATGATGTAAAAACTACGTTTTTTTTTTCATTACCAAATGCAACTACCGATGAAGTAATTTATTCTGGAAATACATCTTTCAACTTCATGACAGATCAAAAATTTCCGTATTTGAATACTTTATATCCTTTTTTAAACATTACACCAGTGAGATATATACTTAATAATAAAGTTCATCGCGAAGCAATTAAACAGGGATATTTAAAAGTATTAGCTGATGGTAATTATGATATTAACGATGAGATAAGGTCTATTTCAAATACAAATTATGCACATTCAGATGAAATGACTCAGTATTTCGAAGTTAAATTTTCAATATTAACCCAAAAAAGAAGTTTTATTTCGATAGCCAATGAGATAGCCAATACTTATAGTTATGAATTACTAATATTAGCAACTGTAGTGTTATTACCAATTACGGTAGTAATAATAATAATTAATAATTTTGACTTCGCACGATCGTTTTTGGATGTTCTTAGTTTGTCCCTGAACATGGGAATACTCACGCCTCTCCATAGGTTTTCGATGCGCGTTACTTTTTTTACCGCATTTTTTTTTATTTTTTCGACGAGTTCGGATATTCAAAGTCAAATATCAGCATCTCTGTCAGAACCTTCAACTCATAATATTGATACGTTACAAAATTTGTATGATCATAACTATCACGTATACTATGATCTAGAATTACATGAGGATATGATTAGTCAACATTTATGGGTAACTGACGATGATAAGAAATATTTACATCCATGTCATTATTCGTGTTTATACCAATGCAGTAAAAATATTGAAATAAATTCAACAATCGCCTGCATTTATAAAACTACAGCCCAATTAAGATTCGCAAAACGTTTAACAAATGTATACGTATCAAAATATCCTGTTTTTACAAAATTATATGCCTACTGGACGCGTAAGAATTGGGCGTTAAAAAAAAAGTTTGATAAATTAGGTCTAACTTCATTTGAGACAGGTTTTATAAATCACTTAGGTAGAGAAAATGATAGTTTCTTAAAAAAAATAAAAAAAATTGAAAGGATTAAAAGAAATAAACAGTACGATCAGATCGTTAACGAAGATTTGAAATATACTTATATAATTGTCGGCGTTACTATAATCACGGCTATATTAGTTTTCGGTGTCGAATTAATGTTACGAAAATTGTTTAGACCTACGAGGCCTGTACATCGACCTATACCTAGACGTATATCAATAAAAATGAAAAAAAGAATAGTATTTTCTAAAAGACGAATCGTTTCTGTCATTAGAAAAATGCGACGTCGTAATTAAATATTGATAAATGTTTTTTTGTTCGTTTTGATTTGACAAATATTTGAAAACTTTTTACACACTTCGCGCGACAAAATGATTTATCAGTTTAATGAAAAGGATTAATTAAATTGCCTGCTCTGAAAAATGATAATGTTATCAAATTGATAAACTTTCTAAGGAGATATCTTTAAAATTTTTGTGATTAAATTAACTAGTTTGATTGAGTGATAAATTTATTCTAATGACATATATATTTTATCATAAGATCTCGAATGATTTCAAAATATATTTCTGCTTCTGTAATAGAATTTTAATTCACTCAAATGAGATTTTACAAAAATTTTAATAGACCAAAATAGGGAAAGTCTTACTGCATTTTTGCTACATTTACTCAGTTGCGTACATATTTTTACACACACGTATATTATTCAATAAAATTTAAACTTTGATCATTAACTTTGTGTAATAAGTTATATTTATTTATTATAAAAATTACTGTGTAAATTTATGACAGTGTTATTAATATTTATTATTGAGTGTTGTATTGAGTAACTAAATATATTAAACCATTTATCACTTTCTATTATTTCATTTTATGAATTAAACTATAGTATTTTTATTTATCAATATAATTGCTATATATTTTCAATAGAATATTGAAGGCAATAATTCATACTGAAACATATTTTATTAATTTTTTTAAAATCATTTAAAAAGTAATAATTTTTTTTTTTTTTTTACAAGACAAAAAAAATATTAAAATTAAAATTTAAATAATAAGATAATTATTATCTATACTATTAAGAGAATAAGGAAAATTTTGTTCCCGGCATATCTATATGATAGAATTTGATAATGTTATTAAATTTGGTATCGTTAGAAAGCTCTTGACTTAAATTTGTGCCTTTTCATAGTTTAAATTCTTTTTTATTGCCAAGTATTGAGATAAATAGATTTATCTGTATCATTCGAATTACATTCAAACTACGCGGGAAAAAAGACAATCGTGTTTATTTTCTTTAAACAAATTAATATTCTAATTATTCTGTCACTAAATATAACTGAATGTCACTGAATATATAACTGTATTAGGGGGGGGGGGGCAAAAGGGGATAAGGTAGGCAAAACGGGGTACCCCCAAAAATTTATAAAAAAAAAAATTTATATTTTAAATGGTTTTCAAACATTCCAAAATCACTTTTATAAATATAAGGTAAATGTTCCAATACCGGAACAAGACCCAATACCGGAACGATTTGATAATCATTATATTATATTTTAACTCATACGCGATGAAATTAAATTAAACTTTCTTTATTTAAAACCTTGATCTTTTAGTTACAAAATAGGATATAAAATAGATTTTAGAATATATCCAAAATATGGAAAAGAATATGTTAATTAGAGCAATAGTCTCGGATTCATGACTTTTTCATGTCTCTTAATGGTTTTGCTAAGAAACCAGTCAATGGTCTTAAGCTTATAGAAAATGTATAGAATTACTTTTCAATAATTTTTTTTTGTACTAAATCTTGAATGACATAAAATTCAAGAAAATATATTAAAAATAAGAAAAAAATAGTATTATTATATTAATTTTACTGTTCGTCTATTAGTACACCAAAATGAACCCGTGCCCAGTACCGGAACAGTCAGTCATATTAATGTTATCGATAGACATTAACGGTGAATTTTATTGACTGGTTAAATCAAGTGCAATATTAATTAAAGTCCTCCCAGAGAGTAAGTCGCCGTCGGTTTTTACCCCCACTATGGAAAAACAAGTCTAATCTCACGCCGTTACTACACATTAACACTACAAACCGAAAATTTCCGACAATTCCCGACGGCGATTTACTCTCTGGGAGGACTTTATAACTGGAGCCCTAATATTTAATGCAGTATGTATGAATTGTTATAAAAAATACTGTTACGTTCCCGTGATATTTTATTGATTAAATTAAATTAATTATTTTTAATAAATTAATTTTATGCAATATAACGGAAATCGGTTACGATAAGAGAGTCGCCGTGGCTTGCGGGTAGTCAAAACAGATGATGATGCATGAGACCCGGACCACGACGATTCTCTCACAGGAAACCTGAGATGCAGCGTCAATGTTTTGTCAACTCTGTTGAATTTATTATATTTTTATAACGATTAAATAGTCAGTCTTACGAGAGAGCTCATGGAGCTCGAACCTCTGCCCTTCATAAGTAATTAATAAACCATAATTAATCCTAAATTAATTCAACCTTATTTTGGGGTGCCAATTGGCACCCCAATATTTTCACCTACACCATGACCTGCCATAGCCCTATTAATACCTAGGGGCGAGCGCTTACTAGCAGTTCCACCCTGTCCTATAACCCTGAGCGCTCAACAGCAGTTCGGGTTTCCTTCAAGTTTCCTGCCGATTTTCCATCCATTCACCTGCTATAATGAATATAAAAATATGGAGTTGGAACCGGCATCAAAAATAAACTAAATCGCGAAAATAAAATAAAAAACAATAATTAATCGAATAATCGACGACCAGGGCCCACCAGGGGTCTATAGACACTCTAATGAGGCCAAACCTGGATTAAATTTAATAATTAAAAATTATTTTTATTTTTAATTAATTTGGGGTAATTCCCAAAACGTAACAATACATTAAATATAGATAAACTCTAATTTAAATCATAAAAAATAAATTTTTGTGTTTAGTTTTTTTTTTTTTTTAATTATTTTTATAGTATAACCTCAAATGATTTATTTTGTTTCTATTATTTAATTTAAAATATTTATTTTAATTAAATATTTAATCATTTAAAAATTTTAAATACATTTTACATTATGAGTGTGATATAGCAGACATCAGAAAAATTTAAGATTATTAACAAATCGTGTTAAAAATTAATAAAATAAAATTTAAAAAAATGCAAATTCAAAAAATTTTGAAATTAATAGTGCTTTTTGTAAATATTATTTTTTTAATTATTTATCTTATTTATTTTGTTTTTAAGTTGTCTGATGTCTGATCTATTCACACTAGTTTTACATTAATATTATTTAATAATTGTTAATATTTTCATTATAAATAAATGCAGAAAATAACTCATTTTATTTACTGTTCCGGTATTAGGACAACCGAATTTCCGTATTAGGACAAGGCTATTTCAACATTCCGGTATTCGGTCTTTTGGATGTCATAGAAAAAAATTTATTTTTTATATTAAATTTAAGAAAAATGAACTAATTTGATTATTATTTATGAATAGGTAAATGTCTATTCTATATGATGTAATAAATTATTTTGGTTTATAATCTATTTGAATATTTTTAAAACGATAGAAATCAGTCGTATACTCTTCGTCGTTCCGGTATTGGGACATTTACCTTAATTAAGCGTTGTTTTAAATTATTTTTGTTAATCTTTATCAAAAATCAATTGAATTGATAAATATTAATGACTTTTGTTTTATGATAAAAACTATTAAAAATTTGTTTTTCTTCTTTTGTATTCAATAATCATGCAAAATATAATTATTCTTCATATAAATTACTTGCAAAAAAGTTTAACTTAATCAAATGCATTTAAAATCCCGAAATTTTTTTTTATCTTTTTTGGGGGGTACCCCATTTTGCCTGCCGAAATGAAAAAAATTTTTTTTTTAATGGTAACTAAAAATTTTTTCTATTTACTTTGAATATTATTATGCAAAAAAAAAAAGATTTAGTGTATTTTAGTCCTCGAAAACTTGGTATTTCCTTAAGTACCCTGTTTTGCCCCTCCCTCCCCTATTTTTATTGCGTTACTAATTCCATATTTTTATACTCTCTTTTGGTTTTAGGGAGCATCTTAAAGCCAAAAGAGCGTACACAGAAAAAAGGATTCATTCACGCAAAAAACCGTTACTCGCCTAAAGATACATTTTTACTTACTCCAAGAAATTTTTTGCATTGCGAATTTTAAACAACAAGTTATTTAAAACTAGAAAAAATAACTTGGCACAAAAAAATTATTTCTTGCACAAAAATATATTTTTTTGCCCCGAGAGAATTTTTGCATTCAATTCATAATGCATAAAATTTATTGGTGCAAATAAAAATTTTTTGCGGCAAAATATCCTTTTTTTCTGTGTATTTCATCAATTTAATTGTGATACTTGGCCAGTCACGTAGTGACTGCAGGTTGCTCGTCAATTATTATTATGATAATAAGATAATAATTAACAATTATTATTATGATAATAAGATAATAATTAACAATTATTATTATGATAATAAGATAATAATTAACAATTATTATTATGATAATAAGATAATAATTAACAATTATTATTATGATTTATTTAATAAACAGTTTGTTAATTCATTTTTTGTATAAAAAAAAAATATTAAATGAATAAAAAATTTTTTTTATTCGATTTGTTTATTCTGAAATAAAAATCAGCTCAAAACCTCCCGAATTTTAATCGAATAATTGAATTTGTAAGCTCGATATAATAATTCATCTGTAATATTTTGCAAGAATATATATATATATATATATATATATATATATATATATATATATATATATATATATATATATATATATATATAATATATATATAAATTGTGAAGGTTTCATGAAAAAATTCGGTGAGGCCTAGGCCTTAGCTAAGCCAGTCCTTACGCCTATAAATGTTGACCTTCGAAAATATTTGAAACATTCTCACAGACAACAATAATTATTATTCTTTCCTTCAATTAAAGTCCATAAAAAAATTATATTTAATTATAAATAAAATAAACTCAAAGAAAATTCAACAAAAAATGTAAGTAATAATTTATTAACGTAAAATAATATGTGTTGGTAAAACATTTTTCTAACAATGATGTTTTGTTATAATTGATTTAAAAACTTTAACTTTTTTTTTTATCGGATAATCTCCATTCCAGATAACAATTTTAATGATACTGAAAGCAGACATCTAATGATTTTTTAATTTATTTAAAAATGATAAATTATTTTAAAAAAAAATCTTTAAAAGATTGCACCATTAGCTTTTTTAATTTTTTACATGCGCAGTTTTTTTTTTTTTTTTTTTTTTTTTTTTTTGTAATTCATTTAGTAAAAAAAAATCCAAAAATTGTTGATTGTCTGCCAATTTCAGAATCATCAATTTTAAATTACGTGAATTAATTAATTTAAATATTTATTAGAAATGAAATTTTTTTATTTTTCGACATAGTGTTTATAAAAAGAAATAACAATAACTTGTTTTTTGTGAATGAAATTTATTTACAAAGGTTTTCTGCATTTCCCATTGCCATCAGGACGATATCCTGTTGGACATTTAGGTGGTACGACAATTATAGATTTCATAGGTTCAGTTGTCCAATCCACTGTAGTATTATATTTTAATTTAAATAATTCTTTATATTTATAATAATAATCAAAAATTTTATCATGAGAAATAAACTCGTCACTTTCTTGCACATTGTTATCACTCATTTCATGCTGATTGCCGTTGTCATCTTTATTATCATTATTATTATTATTATTATTTTCATTATTATTATAATTATTATTACATTCAGAAGTACATTCCAATGCAGCAATAGAACAGATGTAGATGTGAAGAAATAGTAGACAGAGAATAATAATAAACTTTTTGATATCCATATTATTGGGTCGATATATATTTTAATAGTTGATGTAATCACAATATTATTAAATACACGAAACAACTAGTGAGTGCAATTTGTAAAAGATGTCAAAGATATACAGTATGAGCATTTTGATAACAATACCACTTTGTTTCAATATGTCAATGTTTTGTTGATAATGAAGATAAAAACATTCATCGTAGCTTATGATTAGTTTACGTTACATCAGACTATTGTCATCTTTATATTTATCTTATTATTTCACAATATTAATAATTAATAATCTGTGTGTGTGTGTGTGTGTGTGTGTGTGTGTGTGTATGTGATAAATAAATGCAATATTTATGTACCGTATAGATGTACAAAAGAATACGTTACATATATAGGTATATATATATATTCTGTAAAAAATTTGCGGAGTTAAAGCGGAGCGGATGACTGTTTGTTGATTCAATTCCCTCGGAGTGAAATTTACTTCGAAGGAGAGTTTATTTAAATATTAAAATTCTGAATCGGACTGAATGCGAATTTAAATAAAATCCGTCATCACTTCGAATTCACTCCCCATTTTTTACAGTAAATATATATATATATATATACTAGGGAGGTCCTTATTTTGGAAATTTTTATGCTCTCTTAGGTTTATGTGGTTCGAAATAAATAAAAAATATCTTCCAAGTTTCAAGTCTCTATCTTAATTTTTTATTCCGGCCAAAGTAATTGTTCAAAAAATTTGAAACTATGTAGACTTCATCCTTATAATAGTAGCTACTCCGCAGAATTTTCACAGATTTTTAGCTACTATAATTTTGGAGGTACTGCAAGATGAAAAAAAAAAAAAAAATTTTTTATTTTTTATTTTTGTCTGAAATTTTTTTTTAAATAATAACAAATCACTCTGCATCTTTATCAGAAGTTCTAACTTTTTTTCACTCTCGCACCCAAGTGGGTAAACGGTATTATCTTGGTTGCACTAATACAGTAATCAGGAACTTTGGCCGAGTTTTTCACATAAACAAACGAATATTTTTAAAAAATTGAAGCGCACTTCGCTAGATGAGACAGTAGTATATCAATGTGCAGTCTGTAGTTTGCAGTTAGAGATTTTGTTTCCAAAAAAAAACTCAGCCAAAAATATCTGATAACCGTTGTTTCAGATAAAAATAATTTTTTTTTTTTTTTTTTTTTCTTTTTTTTTTTTTACGTCTTGTACCTTCAAAAGTATAGTAGCTAAAAATCTGTAAAAATTCTGCGGAATAGCTACTACTATAAGGATAATGTCTACAGAATTTGAAATTTTTTGAACAATTACTTGGACAGGAATTAAAAATTAAACATTCAATGCCAAAAACCCCATGTTACTTAAATGGGAAAATTAAATTGCTGTGCGACACTGGTTAGAATTAAGATAGAAATCTGAAACTTGGAGGATATTTTTTTTTATTCATTTCGAACCACATAAATTTATGGACGCATAAAAATTAAAAAATGTTGAAAATAAGGACCACGCTAATATATACGTACATATATATTTTTTATATTGTTGAATTATTTATTTAAATAATTATATATATGACATTTTACACGCGCTACTGTTATATCTAATGAAATTTCTTTCTTGTTCCTAAGCAACAAATATGTAACAACAAAGTATGAAACACGCATTCATTACAATAAAAGCTGTAGTATGCAACAATCGATTCCTATTAAATATTAAAAATTTATTATGATAAGTGAAATGGGTACTGTCTTTATTATTGCAAATAGCAGGTCAGTTGCAAATATTTTTCTGGCGTTATCAGACGTATTTCCTAAACAATACTTTATTATATTTAGCGATATCTGAAATAATTATTTTACTTTAATAATGGAACATAAAATTAGAAATTAGTCATCGTGAATCTGTTGAATTATATTTATTTCCAATGCATTTAAAACAAATCATAGTGATTTTTCTATTGATTAAAGCGACGAGTAGTAAAATAAAACTTTACGATTCACCTCTGGAAAACTCGGCGATCGATTTTTATCGTCAAGTGGTAATTAAATTTTTTTTGTTTATCATTAATTATTATTAATTTCATTCTATAATTGGTCTATTATCAACAGAGGCAACTTCTCGACTTATGTTTCACTGAAACTTTAAATCCTGTTGTCATTAAAGAAGATTTGTATGACGATATCTACAAAATTCCATGGGAAACAATTAATCCGCCAACAATAATTATCAATGAAAATTTTAAACCCAAACAAATCCAAGTGCACAATCCATCTCACCCGACGTATGTTCTGTCGGTTACTAACTCAATTGAAAATTTAAAAACACTACTCATTAAATTAAAATCTACAAGTGTCTGGAGCATTGAATCCTTGTTTTTTGTTATCGGAAACTCTTGTGAAAATGCGAGTGAAACATTCAAAATATTGTGGAAAATGGATTTATTAACATCATTTTTCTTATGCCATGAATCAAGTAATAGTACTCTAATAATTTATAATTACAACCCATTTACAAGTTTCGCACCACATCCATGGAAAAAAGTTGCAACAAATGACAAAGCTAGTAAAAATAAATGGACAATATATAACCAGCTTTTCTTTAATGGTAAAAATTTATAATTCATTTTTCAAATCTAAGCGTTAATATTTTTTTTTCTGATTTTTGGTTACAGATAATAAAATTTGCCACAATATTACATTTGACAAAACGAAAATTTTAGACGGCTATGATGTAAAAACTACATATATTTTTTCATTACCAAATGCGACTATCGATGATGTAATTTATTCTGGAAATACATCTTTCAACTTCACGACAGATCAAATATTTCCGTATTTGAATACTTTATATCCTTTTTTGAATATTACACCAGTAACGTATATACTTCATCCTAATGTTTCCTACGATGCAGTTCAACAGGGATATTTAAAAGTATTAGCTGATGGTAATTATGATATTAACGAACGAAGATGGCCTATTTCAAATACAAATTATACACATTCAGATATAATGACTCAGTATTTCGAAGTTGAATTTTCAATATTGACCCAAAAAAGAAGTTTTATTTCGATAGCCAATGAGATAGCCAATATTTATAGTTATGAATTACTGATATTATCAACTGTAGTGTTATCACTAATTACGGTAGTAATTATAATAATTAATAATTTTGACTTTGCGCGATCGTTTTTGGATGTTCTTAGTTTATCCTTGAATATGGGAATACTTACGCCGCTCGATAGGTTATCGATGCGCGTTATTTTTTTTACCGCATTTTTTTTTATTTTTTCGACGAGTTCGGATATTCAAAGTCAAATATCGTCATTATTGTCAGGACCTTCAACTCATAATATTGATACGTTACAAAATCTTTATGATTATAACTACCACGTGTACTATGATGAACAATTACATGAGGACATGATTAGTCAAAATATATGGGTAACTGATGTTGATAAGAAATATTTACATCCATGTGGTTATAGTTGCTTATTGAAATGCGGTAACAATATTGAAATAAATTCAACAATTGCCTGCATTTATAAAACACAATTACAATTACAAGCGGTAAAACGTTTAACAAATGTATACTTATCAAAAAATCCTGTTTTCATAAAATATTATGCCTACTGGACGCGTAAGAATTGGGCGTTAAAAAAAAAGTTTGATAAAATCGGACTAACTTCATTTGAGATGGGTTTTATAAATCGTTTGGGTAGAAGAAAGGTTAATATTTTTAAAAAAATTAAAAAAATTGAAAGGATTAAAAGAAATAAACAGTACGATCAGATCGTAAACGAAGATTTGAAATATACTTATATAATTGTCGGCGTTACTATAATCACAGCTATATTAGTTTTCGCTGTCGAATTAATGTTACGAAAATTGTTTAGACCTACAAGGCCTGTACACCGACCTATACCCAAACGTATACCATTGAACATGAAAAAAAGAATAGTATTTCCTAAAAGACGGATCGTTTCTGCCATTAGAAAAATGCGACGTCGTAATTAAATATTGATACATGTTTTTTTGCTATTGTTCGTTTTGATATATATATCTCCTTAGAAAATTTATCAATTTGATAACGTTATCATTTTCCCGAGCAGGCATTTTTAATTTATCCTTTTCATTAAACTGATAATTCATTTTGTCGTGCGAAGTGTGTAAAAAGTTTTCAAATATTTGTTAAATCAATCTTGAAATATTGAAATAAAATCATTTTATAAATTTATTTTTTAATTTTTTACTAATCTCATCTAAAAACTGACTAATAAACAGCGCTGACTTTTAATTTTCAAAATTAGTGAGATATTGAGATAAACAAAAATTTTTTTTTTTTATACACCATATTAATATTATTAAACATAAATTCTTCTGAATCAAACAGTAGATCAAACCTTATCATTCTCTGTTAATTTTAAGACAATTAATAATATTTTTAGTAATTATTTTTCCACATAATCTCAATCAATAGATAAAACGAAACAGTTATTAAAGATTTAAATAATTTTTCTGTCATTTTAATTGTAAACAAAAAATTTTTTTTTTCAATTTCAATAATTAGTCCGAGAAAAATACAGTATCGAAAATACCAATTAAAATAATGTCGCATTAATATCAATAGATACAAATTTGTTATTTTTAATTATTTCTCATTTTTTAAATTTTATTTCAAACTAGTATACACAATATCGTCCACATCACCACAATTCGACTAAAAACAAAAATTCAAATATCAATATATGACTTAAAATATATACATATATATTCGGGGTATGCGAATAGTTCGAACTTATGAATTTTTTGTATCGAATCAGTCCAACAGAATTCCATTTACATTGACAACTCCAATTAATACACTTAGCATTTTTTATATGCATACATTCTTCGTCGTATGAACAGTGCCACCCTAATATTTCTATAAAACATTATATGATTATTTTTTAAAAATAAATCAATAAAGTTAAATGTTAATTAGAGGTCTGCAAATAATATTTTCATAATACCAGCATCGTAACTTAAAGTTTCAGTGTCTCTATAGCCAGTCAAAACAAGCTAATTTCAAGCTGATGATGCAAAATTACTAGCGAATTCGTAATTCACAAATACGTGGATACAGCGGGTAGAAACATGCGTGTTTCTTCCCTTGGGAAGAATCACAATTGTTTCTGCCCAGTGTCAGTTATATTTAATGTTCATTTGCAGCCTCATTACTCTCATTTGCTTACTTGGCACTTTAGTTTACTCATTTCATTTTTTAAGTGACAGTTTTAATTAACCAAATAAGATTATAAAAAAATAAGTGAAAATAATAATTTTGTCTTATTTACTATTTAATAAGTGACTGTAAATCACATATTTCTCATTCTTTAACAGTTATCCGTATTATCGGCTTGAAAATAACTTGTTTCTCACTGGCTGCTGACACTGAACCTCTAAGTTCCGATGCAGGTAATCATGAAAAATATAGTGTGTGACTCAGGATAAAACACGATTTCAGACTGCAGGTGATGTCAGCCAACCTCACCCTTGACTGAAATCGTCTTGTTTCATCCCTTGTTACACAATATACTATTTTTTGCCATTAGCTTTGAAATTTTTCGAAACGCAAAGATCGATCCATCATAAATTAGAATAATATGAAAAAAAAAAAAAAATCCAAGGTACTTAATAATAAAGAAATAATTATTTTTCTAGACATATTTTTAACTTTAATATTGAAAAAGTATTAGTTAGAATACACCTTTTTGACTGCAGAATTTTTTTTTTTTTCATTTTTAGACTTCGGCTAAGCTTTTTAATAAATTTTTCAGAAAAAAAATTTATACACCCTTTTAGCTTTTGGTCACAAAATTTCCAAATTCCTAAAGCTAAAAGGGCGCATAATTAAAAACATACGCTCTTTTAGCTTTGGGAAAACAATGTTTGATTTTCAAGCGAAGAAAATGTTTACTAATCAATTGGTGATAAAAAAAAAATTTATGCGCCTTTTTACCTTTTGGCACGCGATATCTATTTATTATAAAAATTATTGAGTAAATTTATGACAGTGTTATTAATATTTATTATTGAGTGTTGTATTGAGTAACTAAATAAATTAAACCATTTATCACTTTCTATTATTCCATTTTATAAATTAAACTATAGTATTTTTATTCACCAATATAATTGCTATATATTTACAATAGAATATTGAAGAAAATAATTCATACTGAAACATATTTCATTAATTTTTTTAAAATCATTTAAAAAGTAATAATTTTTTTTTTTTTTTTTGAAGACAAAAAAAATATTATTAAAATTAAGATTAATAAATTATTATTATGATTTATTTAATAAACAGTTTGTTAATTCATTTTTTGTATAAAAAAAAAAAAATATTAAATGAATAAAAAAATTTTTTTTATTCGATTTGTTTATTCTGAAATAAAAATCAGCTCAAAACCTCCTGAATTTTAATCGAATAATTAAATTTGTAAACTCGATATATTAATTATGTGTAATATTTTGCAATAATATATATATATATAAATTTTGAAAGTTTCATGAAAAAATACGGTGATGCCCAAGCCAGTCCCTACCCCTATAAACGTTGACCTCCGAAAATATTTGAAACATTCTCACAGACAACAATAATTATTATTTTTTCCTTCGATTAAAGTTCATAAAAAACTTATATTTAATTATAAATAAAATAAACTCGACGAAAATTCAACAAAACATGTAAGTAAATTGTGATAATAATTTGATAACATAAAATAATAATTAGTGTTGGTATAACATTTTTCTAACAATGATTTTTTGTTATAATTAATTCAAAAACTTTAATTGATTTTTTTTTATCAGACAATCTCCATTTCAGATAACAATTTTAATGATACTGAAGTTAGCAGACGTCTAATAATTTTTGAATTTATTTAAAAATGATTAATTATTAAAAAAAAAAATATTTAAAAGATTTTACCTGTAGCTGTTTTAATTTTTTACATGCGCAGTTTTTTTTTTGTGATTGATTCGTAAAAAAACAATTTGAAAATTGTTGATTGTCTGCCAATTTCAGAATCATCTATTTTAAATTACGTGAATTAATTAATTTAAACATTTGATTAAAAATGAAATTTTTTTATTTTTCGACATATTATTGTTTATAAAGAGAAATAACAATAACTTATTTTTTGTGAGGGAAATTTATATACAAAGGTTTTCTGCACTTCCCATTGCCATCAGGACGATATCCTGTTGGACATTTAGGTGGTACGACAATTATAGATTTCATAGGTTCAGTTGTCCAATCCACTGTAGTATTATATTTTAATTTAAATAATTCTTTATATTTATAATAATAATCAAAAATTTTATCATGAGAAATAAACTCGTCACTTTCTTGCACATTGTTATCACTTATTTCATGCGGATTGCCGTTGTCATCTTTATTATCATTACTATTATTATTATTTTCATTATTATTACATTCAGAAGTACATTCCAATGCAGCAATAGAACAGATGTAGATGTGAAGAAATAGTAGACAGAGAATAATAATAAACTTTTTGATATCCATATTATTGGGTCGATATATATTTTAATAGTTGATGTAATCACAATATTATTAAATACACAAAACAACTAGTGAGTGCAATTTGTAAAAGATGTCAAAGATATATAGTATGAGCATTTTGATAACAATACCACTTTGTTTCAATATGTCAATGTTTTGTTGATAATGAAGATAAAAACATTCATCGTAGCTTATGATTAGTTTACGTTACATTAAACTATTGTCATCTTTATATTTATCTCATTATTTCACAATATTAATAACTAATAATTTGTGTGTGTGTGTGTGTGTGTGTGTGTGTGTGTATGTGATAAATAAATGTAATATTTATGTGCCGTATATATGTACAAAAAAATACGTTACGTATATAGGTATAGGTATATATACAGTAGAGTCTGGTTATAAGTTATTTTTCTGTTACTCTTACTTACAGGAAAAAATGAAATTGACGTGAGAGTGAGTAGAGCGTCCGATGTAACTTATAACCAGAGTCTACTGCATATATATATTCTGTAAAAAATTTGCGGAGTGAAAGCGGAGCGGATGACTGTTTATTGATTCAATTTCCTCGGAGTGAAATTTACTTCGAACGGGAGTTTATTTAAATATTAAAATTCCGAATCGGAGTGAATGCAGATTTAAATAAAATCCATCATCACTTCGAATTCACTCCCCATTTTTTACAGTAAATATATATATATATATATATACTGGGGAGGTCCTTATTTTGGAAATTTTCAAATTTTTATGCTCTCTTAGGTTTATGTGGTTCGAAATAAATAAAAAAAAATATCTTCCAAGTTTCAAGTCTCTATCTTAATTTTTTATTCTGGCCAAAGTAATTGTTCAAAAAAATTTAAACTCTGTAGACTTTATCCTTATAATAGTAGCTACTCCGCAGAATTTTTACAGATTTTTAGCTACTATAATTTTGGAGATACTGCAAGATGAAAAAAAAAAAAAATTTTAATTTGTTATTTTTGTCTGAAATTTTTTTTAAATAATAACAAATCACTCTGCATCTTCATCAGGAGTTCTAACTTTTTTTCACTCTCGCACCCAAGTGAGTAAACGGTATTATCTTGGTTGCACTAGTACAGTAATCAGAAACTTTGGCCGAGTTTTTCTCATAAACAAACGAATATTTCAAAAAAATTAAAACGCACTTCGCTAGATGAGACAGTAGTATATCAATGTGCAGTCTGTAGTTTGCAGTTAGAGATTTTGTTTCCAAAAAAAACTCAGCCGAAAATATCTGATAACACCGTTTCTTCACTATTAACAAAAATGGATGAAAAAAGTGAAAAATTGCCTTTCGGAGCTGATACAATCGACATGGATCGAGTTAGACCATAACCGTTTTATACACTTTTAAAAAGCAATAATTATTCTACAAATAAAAACTGATTCCAAAACGATAGCTCAAAACCGGGCTAAGTTGTAGTAATTTGAAAGAAAAGTTAGTCGATTCAGATGCTTTTTAAATGGGAAAACTTTGATGCTCGAGAGAAAGTACTTAAAATTATAATTAAGAGCTGAAATTTTCAGGGAATTTTTCTCTCAACATAAATAACAAAATTTTCTTGGGTCCGCTAAAAAAAAAATGTTCGTTTCAAATGGAGCACCCTAATATATATATATATATATATATATATATATATATATATATATATATATATATATATATTAGGGTGGCGCAAAAAAACCGACTATTTTTTTTTTTTCGATCTCGCATGAAAATTTGTTGGTTTACGATGTTTTAAGAAACCTCTCCAAAAATCA
>OZ024706.1:6027422-6318549 GCA_964016945.1 Microplitis deprimator
TATTTTTCATTCCATTTAGCTTTTATTAGAACAGGAAAACAGTGGCTGAGTGTGCTCCTCTGGGCAATTCGAGCCCGCTGTCGACTACTACGTTAATTGTTGTTGGTCCTGCCTATTATGTCCTTTGACTCTGTCAAACCATGTAGGTATCAACACTTTTCGTCAGAGTCAAGCGGAAGCTCGGTTGGCGTGAGCAAATTTAGGGTTTTGTGCGCCGATTTTATAAATTACTACAATACACTTCTATTAAAATATAAATTCTTTTTGTGAATAAATAGCCACTGTTCGCGTTGACAAATGGCCAGGTCCGTGGTTCGATATAGGGCGAATTTTATACGGCGCGTACCGGGTTTTTGGACTACAAATATTTTTTATTGCAATAAAATTTATTTCATATAATAATCAGTTTGACTTCTGGTAAAAAGTCTCTACGTTTTCACCTCATTCAAAATTGATCGACTTAAATAATTTATTTGTTTTTGCGTTAAACTTTTGAATTAATATTAGGAAACTTATGAATTTGATTTAAAGCTTAATTGTAATTTAAACTGTAAGAGAATACAAATTTCAACTGGATAATTATTTTGAGCTGTTAGTAGAGTTGTGGACAACTTGTGACGCTTAAGCCAGAAAAATCTCAAGTGAGTAATTACTTACGCTGAAGCGAATACAGTTTTATTTCAGTTTCAAATTTAAAATGTTAATGTTTTTCCAGGGGCTTTAATATTTCATTATTTAGGCTACGTTAAAAAAGTAATAAGAAATACATAAAGTCAAATAAAATAAATTTAATGTGACTGATTTTTTGCCAAGGAAATAATTATTTAATTAAAATTTTTAATGAAAAGAAAAATATAATTTTTGAATGGACTGTTTATACATTTCGGTTGGTAAATATCATTAACTTGGTAATTATTATTTTTTTATATTTTTCAAAATAATCTATATTTTATTGTTTTTTAATTTGAGAATGATTTTGAAGATTCATCATTCATTGCCAAAATTTTTACTTATCTTCTGCATTGGAAAATTCAAATAACATTTATTTTTGTGTTTCTTACTTGCAAAAAAATTTACAGGAACAATACGAGAAGAAATTTGTTTCTCCATAAAAATTCTTTGATTTTTAATCTTCCAAATTTCATATTATGGTCAAGGGAATGGTTTTGATGAGTCACCATTCCTTGGGCAAAAATTTTTTTCTACTCTTCATTACTATGAATTTTAAATTTGAATTTAAACCAAACTATTAAACATTTTACAATAATTTATTTAAACAAAAACTTGTAAGGATATTGCGCCTCTGTACAGAGAACCCTACTAATTTTTACTGACCCAAATTTTCCCAAATTTAAAATGGTTTTGAAATTACATCATTTCTTCTCTATCACCGATACATTTTATCATTAATAATTTTTAGTTAATAAATGCGAATCTACTTCAAAATATTAAAAAGAAATTTACAGGAACATTACGAGAGGAAATTTTTTTCTCTATAAAAATTCCCCGATCTTTAATCCCAGAAATTTTTTAATATTGTCAGTAGGATGGTTTTGATGAGTCGCCATTCCTTAGGAAAAATTTTGTACCTACTTTTTATTATTGCGAATTTCGTCTTAGAATGTAAGCCACAGGTTAAAGATATGACAAAAGATTACCGAAAAAACTCGTATGCAACTTGCGTTTCTGTACAGAAAACCCCATTAATTTTCGAGACCCGAATCTTCCCAAATTTTAAATGGCTTTGAAGTTTCGCCATTTCTTCCCCATCACCGAATCTCTTTATCGCCAATAGTTATAAGTTACACATTGCGAATTCGCTTCCAATCCTGCGACAAATGTTCGATAAATTGAAATCATTAGTTCGTTCACCGAACTATTGCGAAATGGGTTCTTGTGCCATAAAAATTTCATCAGGTATCTTTTATGGTTGACAAAAAATTTATGATTTTTAATGAAAAAAAAAAGTTATTATTTCTGATCAATCTAATAACTTTTTCTGTTGCTAACTAATGTAAATTTTTTTTTTCGTTAATTCTTTCAGCTTGATTTTGTTCATCGACTACGATAAGTAAATTTTTATTTCATGGCCAACTAATACAAATTTTTTTTATTTATTTTTCAATTCTTTCAGTTAAATCGTATATCAAATATTATTTCTTATAAAATTGACTTGAAATGTATAATCGTAACGATAAAAACGAATTTAAATATTTTCATTTCAGGGCCAACTAATATTTTATTTTTTTATTTTTTCAGCTAGATCTTCAATTATATAAATTATTAATTATAAAACTGACATAAAATGATACTTTTAAGCGCCCATTATAATGATAAAAACTTACTCAATAATTTCTATTTCAGGGCCAACTAATATTTATTTTTTTTTTTATTCTTTCAGTTAAATCTTATATAAAATAAATTAGTGCTTATAATATTGACTTGAAATTACACTTTTCAGCGCCTCATTATATTGATAAATACTTATTTAAAAATTTTCATTTCAGTACTATCTAATATTTTATTTTTTTTTTAATTTTTTCAGCTAGATCTTCAATTAATTAAATTATTGCTTATAAAACTGATATTAAACGGCACTTTTCAGCGCCTTGTTATAACGATGAAAACTTATCTATAAATTTCCATTTCAGGGATCAACTAACATGAATTTTTTTATTTTCTTCTTAATTTTTTCAGTCAGATCTTACATCAAATGAATTATTCTCAATATAATTGACATCAAATGGGACTTCAGCGTCTTAATATTACGAAGAAAATTTATTCAATAAATCCAATTTTGAGGTGAACTGCCATATTTTTTTTTCTATTTTTATTCTTTAATTTTGATTTTAAATAAATTATTTGAAAAACAACCATACCCATACCTAAAACCTTAAAAAATTAAAACCAAACGGCACTTTTTAGCGCCATGCTCACTATGGAGATAGTTCTCAAGTTTTGGGGTCCTGTTCATGCAGGGCCCCCCCAAATTTTTCATACGTATGTTCTCTTCAAGTTTTCAAATTATACTAAATAAGCACTCATAAAAAATACAAGATTATTTTTCCGTACAAATAACGAAATTTTTTTCTTGCAGAGTATTATTCCTTTAAATGAAATTTCCCAATACCCACAAAACCCATCCTTGACTTTATCCTTTCCCATTGGACTCAACATATTCATAAAACTTTTTTTTGTTGTATTTTACCGCAATTAGTAAAAAATTATCGAACCTAGTCCTGAGAATTTTTATCCATCATTTCTGTCTTCAAAGATAAATATATTTATAAACTAAAGTGTAAATTATAACTCAATAAATGTTAAAAAGTTGTAATCCTTTGTCATTCATTTAAAATAACGAAACATTCACTGCGGAAAAGTATCGGAGTATGGATGCAAGTTAAATGTTACAGAACTTGAATTATTTTCCACGAACGTAAAATGTAGTGGTCCTGAAAAGAGTTATTTCCAACTTAAAGTTTTAAAACTTCAGAATCCAATCATACAAAATCTGTACACAGAAATAAAAAGAATTTCCTGACGCAAGACATACTTTCTTTGAGATTTCTTCATTATAACATGAAAAATTTGATGACAAATTTTTTTTCGTAATCCGCGATATTTTTCTACTACTTCCTTATTGGTTCGCAGGTACCGACGTCAATGCTATTGTTATTATTTCACTTCGGTTTCTGCGATCTAATCACCGCACAGGAATTATTCTTTCTGGGCTATAAATTTTTTTCATTGGCTCGCTGATAACGACAGTCAATATTGTTATTATTTTGCGTTATAAATAATCACTTAAAGCTGTAAATCTATAAAACTTATATTCTTGTATGAAATGATAAATAAAAATACTCTTAAAAAAAAAAAATAATCACTCAATAGATGTTAGAAGTTTTTAATTTTATTTAGGCATTTGAAAAGGGGACATTATTAATATTGGAAAAATATTGTAGCCAGGATTTGAATCAAGAAATATAAAACAGTCAATTATTTTTTACGATTGAAAAATTTGGTGGCTCTAAAATACAAGGCAAACAACTTTTTATTATACTTTGTTACTTGCAAAATTTCACTTTATTGATCATTCATGTGTTATATGTTCATTTTAAAGGGTTTCTATTTCTTACAATATATGTGCGTTTGCTTAAATGCAACAACCAAATTCGTTACTATATGAGAAAATAAAAGTTATATACAATTATATGCTCATCATATCTAATTACATGTAGAAAATCGCTCAATGTAAGTATTTGAAATGATATAGAACAATGTCATTTTACCGAGATGATCTATATATTTTTAAAAGCGCCGAGTTTTTAACAAATAAAATTATACTCTTTACTATGATATTTTATTTAATGTGGAAACTCATTCAAAAAGTTTCTCCGAATTACTTTCGGGCTGAGTCGACAATCGCTGGAAGACTTTGTCTTAAGATTGAAGTTCCTATCGACTTTCAACGGATGCGCGATATTAAAAAAAAATTGCATAGCTTAGATTCTGTATCTGAAAAATTTTTATTGCTGTCTTATCATATAGTGAGACAGTTTATAAAATTTTCCTATTCGAGGATAATTCGATGACTAATAATAATTTAATTAACTTAAAATTATTGTTTAAATATTCATTTGAAACTTGAAAGAAATAAGTTTTAAAAAATTTGGTGGCCCTGAAAAGGGCCGTTTGTTTTTATTGAGGATCGTGAAATTTATTTGGAGCTGGTGTATTTGGTGACAGCTTTGGTTCCTTCGCTGACGGCGTGTTTGGCCAATTCACCGGGAAGCAGAAGACGAACTGCGGTTTGAATTTCCCGGGAGGTGATGGTGGAACGCTTGTTGTAGTGCGCAAGTCTTGAAGCTTCAGCGGCAATTCGCTCGAAGATGTCGTTGACGAAGCTGTTCATGATGCTCATGGCCTTGCTGGAGACACCAGTGTCAGGGTGAACCTGCTTCAAGACCTTGTAGATGTAGATGGCGTAACTTTCCTTACGCTTCTTCTTGCGTCCTTTCTTGTCACTCTTGGTGATGTTTTTCTGGGCTTTGCCAGACTTCTTGACGGCTTTACCACTTGGCTTAGGAGGCATGGTGAAGTGGAGATTAATAGACTTAAAAGATAAGTCGGATTATGGCGAGTAATTCCCTTCAGCAGTGGTACCATCATTTTTGAATCGGTACCTGCGAGCTAATGAAATCGCGTAAAAGTGAGTAGAGGGGGTGAACGTAATCTCATTAGCGCGCTGGTACCGACAGCTGAAAAATCATAACAATAGTAAAAAATCGGGATCTGCGAGCCAATGGGAATGTATAAATGGTGGAGGGGATAAAAGGTCTCTTCTGATTGGGTCGCAGGTTCCGATGAAAAAGTATATGAGTAAATTGCGACGGGCGTTTTTTTTTAATCGCTCTTAGAGTTCGCTCTGTTCACTTGTTTTGATCGCTGTTAACTTTCAAACTTATCATCATGTCTGGCCGTGGTAAAGGAGGCAAAGCAAAGGGAAAGTCAAAGACCCGTTCAAGCCGCGCTGGACTCCAATTTCCAGTCGGTCGTATCCATCGTATGTTGCGCAAAGGCAACTACGCAGAACGTGTTGGCGCTGGAGCTCCAGTCTACCTCGCAGCTGTCATGGAATATCTGGCTGCCGAAGTTCTCGAGTTGGCAGGCAACGCCGCTCGTGACAACAAGAAGACTCGTATCATCCCACGTCATCTCCAGCTGGCCATCCGTAACGACGAAGAATTAAACAAACTTCTGTCAGGAGTCACCATCGCTCAAGGTGGAGTTCTTCCTAACATCCAAGCTGTCTTGTTGCCAAAGAAAACCGAGAAAGCCAGTTCTTAATTTACTCTATTCTTTTATTTACAAAAACAAAACGGCCCTTTTCAGGGCCACCAAATTTTTTATACTAAGAAAATTTACCAAGTGGTATCATTAATACTAAAGAAATAATTTATGACTTTGCCTGATCACCTTCTACCTAATTTTGACTTGTTCTAGTTAGCAAATTTTTCTTCTATCCTAAAACTTACATGACGATTAAATAATTAAATGCAGTTCCATGTCAACTGGTCATATGGACATCCATAAAAATCCATATAGGAAACTATGGATTCCCATAAGAATCCATGGGAATCGACACAGAAAAGCACAAATTTATGAAGTCGGGGCTTGCAAAAAATTTACTTCGCTCCAATAATCTTCAGCCAAGTAAGAAATTTTCTGTAGCGCACCGGGGCGTTTTAAAAAATTTTTTGGACAAGTGAAAATTTTCTTTGGCCAAGTAAAATTTTTTGCTCTAAGAAAATTTTTTATTTAAATTCTTCGCGCAAAAAATTTATTTGGAAAAATAAAAGTTTCTAAGGGCAAGTAAAATTTTTTTCCGCCAAGAAATTCTTTCTTTTTGTGTATTTTTGTCACTTATGTCTGGGTCGTTTACCTGCCACGCGTTCCGGTGGAATGAAAACTTTGTTCCAACAAAAATAAAAAATTAACAAAATCGTTGATAAACTTTTCCATGTAAATTATCATTTATACTTCAGCCATACATTTTTATTAAATAAAAAATATCAAATAAAAATTCAGGTTCTACAAATTTGTTACTAGACGATGTGGTTTAACATAAAATTTAACAGTATTAAATAATTTTTGAGATAATTGAATTTTATTGATTAAAAATGACAGTTCATGAAAAATTTGAATATATAAATTTTCAATGGATTATTTATAAATTTTTTAAATTCGGAGGCACGGTCGTGTCTCGCGCCAAGTACACGTTTAAAAAGTTGGTGTCAGTTGCCATCAACTTGACGGCGATTCCATACTTTGTTGGCTACAATTTGACTGAAACTTTTCCGAAAAATTGGCGTCAATTTACTGTCGCAACTTGTCGTCAAATTGACACAGAAATAAAATTTTTGTCTTCAATTCATAGTGCAAAATATTTTTTGCACCATAAAATTATTTTCCTGTGTAGAATTCCGGACAAAATGCATTAGACGAATTTCCTCGGAAGATTTTCATTGTTCGCGTCTCAAAAATATTTAAAACGTAATTAGAAATCTAAAATTCGAAATTCTATCGCCGACCCTCAAGTTTCAATCAGGCGTTCAAATAGACGATAAGTTGCAGCAGTTAATTGACGTCAACTTGGCTATCGGAGGCGAAATAATTGATAATTGTCTTCCTAATGACGCGAAATTACTGCACTTAAAAAATAAATTCCTAATGATCTTTGACGATCGTTAAACTTTTAATGCGATTAAATTGCTCATTAACGATCGTATCTTCGTCATCAGAAGTGTAGCCACCAGAAGAAGGCATTAATTGATTAAACAACTGCATGGTATTGCCATAGTAATCCAACTGTATCATAATTAATGCATTAATCGATGGCTTTATGTACTCAAGTCTTTTCTCCAAGAACCAGGGCAGCTCCAGCAACAAACGGCAATGAATTGACTTCAGTTCCTTGGCTGTTAATTCCTCGGCCCGTTTTTCCCGTTCTAATTTTACGACATGACTCGCAGTCTTGTCCTTTTTCTCTTGGAGTTTTTTGTAGCGATTGTGGGCCGTTTTCCAGGAGGTCACTAATTCCTCGCGCTTGGCAAGAGCCTCGGCGATCAGCGAAAATTCTTCGCGCAATTTTTTCAAAGGCTCTATGAAGGTCTTCTGGGACAAAAGAGTCAGGTCTTGGACTGTTTTACCCACTTGAGTTGTTATGGTTAAATATTCCTCGGCTATACGACGAAATTCATCATCAATGTGGGCCAGTTCACAGGTACTGAGATTTGCAGTAAGTCGCTGATCGGCACGGTCGAGGTTTGAAATCGCTTCGAGATATCGTTTTGTTTCTTTGGTTAATTTGCGGATCGTTCCTTCCACGCTGTTAATTAATAAATAAATTAATTAATTAGTTAATTTTATTATAATTTATAAATTAAAAATTAATTAAGTCACTGAACTGATTACTGATCTGATGGAATTTGAATTCCGTAGAATAAAATATGAATTAGCTCGTAAACTATTGAGTTTAGGTAAAAATGTATAGAATTGTTTTTTGTAGGAAATTTAATTCTCTATAAATTTGTTTCTGTGCATTTTTACCGTATATTTGATGGTTCGGCTGTAATTTAAATTTGAAGTATCGGATTTGTGAAATATTTATTTTAGCGCAAATTCAAATTGAATTAATGTTTTTTTTTTTCGGTTGACTTGAGATGAAATTTTATAAATTTATATATTTGTTAATAAATAATAAATGTATATTTGAAATAATTACTGCATTAAACGTTGAACTGCAAGATTTAGATCACGATCTTCGGCTGCTGATAATAATGGCGGTGCTGCAGATGGTTTTTGATTCAAATAATTTTTTTTTCTTGGATTCCTAAATTGAAAATAAAAAAAATGCCAATTAGTACTCAGAAAAAAATAATTTTTTCGCACAAGAGACATTTTGCCCCATAAAAATTTTTCTTGCACTCAGAAAACTTTTTCTCACTCTATGAAAATTTTTGACTTAAATTTTTAGCGCGAAAAGTTTTTTTGAACAAACGAAAATTTTCTAAGGACAAGTAAAATTTTTTTGCGCCAAAAATTTTTTTTTCGTATAAAAATTTTTTGAAAATTATCTTACCAGGTCATGGTTCATTTAAATAGAATCCTTTTTTTAGTATTTTCAATATAAATATATAATTATTTGAATTATTAAAAATATGAAAACAATAACTTTATATAAATATATACAAATATATTTTTGTATACGTAAATATTGACAAAACGAGTACGTCAAAAATAAAATAAGTAAAACAATAATTTTTTTTTATAAATTAATTTATTCATTACCATTACAACTTTAAATTTCGAAAATGTTTTTAAAAAATTTTAAATACTAAACTTTATACAATTATTTTTATTTTTATATAATATGACATTTTGTTCATTTTTGAGGTTATATTTTGATCTTTTTAAAAAAATTTTTTTAACGCATGTTGGTAAAGAAATTCGTGACAGAACTGTCATTTGAATACCCACAAAATTTAAGCACCTCTTCTTAAGAATTTCGCGACGGAAATGACCTTAATCGATAGGTCTCCGTTAGGTCCGTTAAGGTCCACTAATTTTTTCGTTGGGTCTCTTTCTGTTTCTTTTAAAATAATTTTTTTTATGCCGCTGGAAATTTTAATTGTATAAATAAACTAAATTAAACATTAAGTGTAAATATAGCGAATATGAGACGATAAATTTTAAATAATCTAATTAATCATAATAATGAAATTTATAAAAATGCATTATCACTCTACAGAAAAGCCTCCAGTTATTTTCATTTAAATGTCGAACTTTTGAAATTGATCAGAACACTACTTCTTTAAGAGCTTGACATTAAAATAGAAATAACTCGAAAACAATGCAGAATTTCAAAAAACTTTATCAGAGATAATTTGTAGAGAATAAAATTGTCTACAAAAAAGACTTATGACATTTTGTGATAAGTCTGATAGTTTCGCTGGAAAAGTAAAAAGATATGAAAATTTATTGTAAGTTTGACTTCAAGCTCCGATAACTTTTAAACAGATGAATTTATCGAAAAATGATAAGAGACTTTTTTTGTAGAGCGTTAAATTCCCTACAAAATACATCCTGAGATTATTTGTACAATGAGCCATTGCCGAGGTATAAAATTCAAAAATTAAAATTTTTTTTTTCACGTAATACTTCTTAAAAATTAGCGAAATAAATCAACAAAAAATTTAACATTAATATATTTATTTAAATATTAAGATACAAATGTACAATAATTATATACAATTATTTATTAATTTTTTAATTTTATATTAATAATTAATAATTATAAAGAAATAAACACACTCGGGGTTAATAAATTTACCATTTAAAAAAATATATTACATCTGTATGTCATTTTGAACACAATTCCTACGTAAATATTTAAGAATTAATAATATTAATTAGTAATACCATTAATTAATAATAAGTAGAGTAAAAAATAATAAAACAAAACTTTCAAACACATTCGCTGATAAATATTTTCTTAAAATCCGGCACAGAGCCTCCGATGTTGTGTCTGCAGTCCCCGTTGTCCAGGTGGTAGATCTCAGAACTCTTGAGAGTGTTTTTTAGACTAGCATTATTTAGTTTGTCTTGGGATTTTTCCTCGGGAAACAGTTTGTCGAGATCGTTCATCGAAAACCCGGGGGATATTTTTTTTAGATGATAGGAATGGATTGTGGGCTTTGTGTTCAAATGTTTCATATTTTTTTTATTGTTCCGATTTGAATGATTATTATTATTATTATTGTTGATGTTGGAGATGGGGTTGGAATTATTGGTATCAATAATCCAAGTATCGTCAATGATCTTTGGCGTAAAGGATCTCATGTTTATTTTGTCTGGCGATTTTTTAGGTGAAAAAATTTCCGGCTGAAAAAAAAAAATTTTCCGTTTAGTTTTATGTTTTATAAGAATAAAAAAAAAAAAAAAGTTACCTTAGTTCCTTTACGTTGGAAAAATTCAAAGTCATCATTAGCGACCGTCGTGACAGAACAGCAACTTCTGCTCCGACTCTTACAGGAACTGAGCGTGTCATCAAAATTCTCGTTATCAAAATCGCAACTCCCGTCATCGGAGCTATCAAAGCAACCGTCTTCCTCAAAATTACTATCGCGTTTCAGTATCAAATCCATGTGCCGATCCTTCCTTATCAGATCCTTGATGTCATAAGTCCTGGAGTCAAGTCCCACCCGCAGATACTTCGAGTGATCGAAACTCGCGTTCCGTCTCACCAAATTCCGCGTGAATTCCTGCTCATCTTTCCTCGTCTGTATCTTCATATCTTTGTCAGATTTCTTGGGAACCTCTTCCCTAATTTCATCAAGACTCCTGGCGAACTGCTTCATCCGCTTTGGCTCGTCCAGCTGCACCAGGTTCTCCATGTTCTGGCCAAAGACATCCGTGCTACCGATTTTACGTTTCGCGCCAAATTCAAAATTCTCATTGAGTTTTATAAGACGCTGCGTTGACTGGGTGTCGATTGAATTTGTCTTTGAATCTTTTAGCTGACGAGGTTCGAATGTCGAACTAGTAAATGACGTAAGCTCCGCGGGCAGCGAACCGTAATTGTCGTCACTCAGTGATTGTGTACGAGGGTAATGTTGAATTCCCATTGTTATGGTTCCTGTTCTTGCTGGAAAAACATTTTTTTTTTATTGCACTCTTCGAACACGAAGCGTAGTTGGGATTTTTTTGAAATATTTCTACGGTTTTTTTTTATTTTTCATAAATTAATTGTATTAGTATACTAATATATATCGAAATGTATGAATAATATCTTTGCGAAATTTTGTTTAATTTTTCAAATAGATGTCAAAAAAAAAATTCGCTTCATTCCCGCGCACAAAAATCCATTATTTCTTCAGCGGGCCCATTTTACCCCCCCCCCCCTTCTGTAACGCTTATATATTGTAAAGAAATCACCCAATTAAAATCATTGTTGCATAAATTGAAAAATTAAAAAATTTTAAGTTGACATCAAAATTAACTTTCAAAATTTTTTTTCCCAATTAAAATAATTCTGTTCAAAAAAATACTTTAATATCCAAGTGATGTAGAAATCATTTTAACAATCAAAATTTCACTGCCGTTATTACTTCCGGTTTCCCAGTCATATTTAACCAAATTTAATTAAATGAAAAAAAATTATTACTTTTAAAATTCCACTCCTATTTAGCGCTTCGGTGAATTTATTAAAAAAAACTCCTTGTTAAAATAACTTACTACGATTCTGATGATTGTGAAGCCTTCCATAGAGGCTGCCATTGGTCAACGGAAATTTTAACCCATGATTTAAATTCAATTGCAATTTGTACTCTGCGTCTTGCTCAAAATGCCTGAATTTACCGTCTACGCCACCTTAGGACAAAATTTTATGAAATATTTGACGAAAATTTTGTAACTTTTTAGTAATTTTACAACTGTAATTACAAATTAATACTCACAGTGAGCAAGTTTACGCAAATTATCTTGTTTCGTGTAAACTTTTGCGACGTAACGGCAAAACATTTTGTCAAAAATTGCCAAAAATACTGGCAGCAATGTGTCTTTTATTAGCGGCAGCCATATCGCTATATTTTGTGGTGTGCAGAATCCTTGTAATAGTTCCGGTCTTATCGAAATTACCTGAAAATAATTAAATTAGTCTATTAAATTTTTTACAGCTGAAATATGTCTGAAAAATTTGCCAAAACGTAACTTTTTAAATTTAAAAAAAAGGCGCGAATTTTAAATATGAAAAATTTTTGGAAATAGAAGATTTATTTTTAAGCTTTTGTTCAAAGAATTCCGTTTTATATAAAATGATAAAAAAAATTGTTAAGAATTTTTTTTATTAAAAATAAAAACCGGTAATTAGTATAAATATATATAAGTCTACATATTTATTTGCTCATCAAAAAAGTCCGACATTATTCTTACGTCGTAAAAAAACTTTCGATTTTACGCGATTCGGTGAAAACAAACGGTCGCGCTTTCAGGAGTTCGTGTATCGTTCAAACGTTATCTTATTTAATATATATATTGTATAAATGTTTGAATTTATTTATTTGTTTCATATGGTTTAACTACATGGCAAAACGTACAAGAAATAAATAAATATAAAAATAATAATAATAACTGTGCGCGTGAGTAATTATCATGATAATTATTTCGATAGTTTCTGTAAAGTGAAATAAGGCGTTTTATTAAAAACCATTTTTTATGACGCACTTGTATGGTTTATATACAATGTTACCTAAAGAACATTCACTTTGCAGTGTATTGATGTTGATGGGATATTAACGTAAGATTAATCAGTACGGGTGAAATTATGCTGGTGAAAATTTACCTACTTTTCGTGTAAATAGAAAATCATTTTCAGACGAATAATAAAATTATTTATTATTAAGGTTATTGTTAATTTTTTATGTTATTTAGAGTTTAAATGTCTTTTAAAAGAGATGTATTGCGTATTTTTAGCAGTAGAGGGGGATTAGGCAAGTGATTGCCGCACTGACCTTCGGCTTAGATGGAAAACTTGGCGTATTTTGATGTTTTGGAGATTTTTATTTTATTTATGTTTATTACAGAGTTTATATGTTTTTTTTAAGACTTTTGGGTGTTTGCTGCATTAGCCAAAGGCTCATGCTGCAATCTTAGGATATTTACTATCTCTTATTTGATAAATTATCATAATGAGACGATATTTTGTCTGAATTTTATATTTTATTACAATTTTTTGAGTGTTTGCTGCATTAGCCGAAGGCTTGTGTCGCAAACTTGGTGTATTTACATCCTTTTATTTGATAAATTATCATGATCAGAAAATATTTTGTCTTAACTTTATATTTTATAAAAATTTTTTGAGTGTTTGCTGCATTAGCCTTCGGCTCTTGAAGCAAACTCGTCATATTTTAATTTTCATTCCCAAAAAAATTACTTTTTATTAAATGTACGCATTTTTAAGGCTTTTGAACTCGAACTTAAAAAGAAAAATTGTCTTTCCGGTAAAATAATTTTTGAAACATAAAAAAAAATCAGTGAGCAGAAAATTGATTGACGTCACAAAAAAATAAAATAAAATTTAAACACGCATTCGTTTAGAATCGATTATCACTTATCATATATTTTAACGGCTTATGCAATTGAGTTGCTTATTTGAAGCAACAAATGAGGACAGCCATCACAACAATAGCAATAATGATTATTATAATAACAAGTACATTATTAACAACAATAATAACACTTGTCACAAGATATGAATAGAAAGGTACTCGAGCATGCAAGTGAAACGTTAAAATTTCTCTTCACATTATATATTATTTCAAAATTTTAAATTACTACTCTAAACATACCCGTATAAATAATTATCTACTCTCAAAACTTGAACTCTGTAATTTATAATAACACTCTTTAGTAAAAATAAAAATAAAAAATAAATTAATATTTATAATTAATTATTAACATATATATTTATTACGATTAAACTTTTAAACTTTCACTAGTCGATTTCGGAAATTTATCATAATAATTTAATTTATATTTTTGGTAAGTAGTTAAATTATATATTTATTTTAGAAAATCGTTAATAATTAATTGCAAAATATTTTTTGATATTTTAGTATTTTTAAATTTACGGATGTCACACCCAGAGTTCAACCAACCTAGAATCCGGCATGTTCACTCGTTCGAAAATCCTCAATACAATTATGAACCTCATTATTAAATAACTTTAAAAAAATATATATAAATATATATATGAGACCGGAGATCGATGGGATATCGCGGAAGTTTTGAAAAAAAAACAATTTCACTAATTTTATATGGATTACTAATTTTAGAAAAATATGAAACACTCGAGGTAAAATGGGACATCTGAAAAATTTTTTTTTTAATTTTTGGACAAATAAATTTTTGAACTAAATATTGAACTCTAATTCAAATAAATATGACATTAAAATTTCAAAAAAAATTACAAAATATTTAAAATCAAATTTCGGAGGTGAGTAAAAATGGCTTAAAGAAATTATAAACTTGAATTAGATCATAAAATAGATATATTTATATATATATTAAATTGACCTATTAACAGGAAGTGAATGCATAATATTTAATAATGATTAATCATTATCTTGATTCAATGCACGTTCAGGATTCGAAATCGCGGGAGAAATTGTGACCTAATCTCTTGAACATCGCGAGCAAATAAAATAATCAATGTATCAAAAGATAGAGAGTAACGTATAGTATGTAGATATAGAAAAGGAGGTTTAGTTAATATATACATATATATTTATAAATGAGGAGTGTTGGGTGTTGACATAGATGTAACTAATTGGTTATGCATGATCTGTAAGCAGATTGTACCATTTTAAAATTAGGTTTGATGCCATTTTGAGTTCACGAGGTCGGAATAACATTAGCGCACTTAATATTCTTTACTGTTGTTTTCGTTATCGTTGCAAGCTAGAGACGGATTCAGACAAAGGAAAAGTGTTTATCTAATTAGGAATGTGGTTACCTTGTTTTTAAGTCTATACTTTAAGTTATATATTATGTCTTTGTTAAGTATTTTTAATTATTTAATTATATATGATTTTTTTTTTTTTATTCAAATTGTGTTTCTTAATTAAAATAAACGATTTTTGTTTAGTCAATTTTTTAATCCTTGAAAAAATTTAAGTTTTTTAGAAAGTCATTTAACTTTTCACGAGAACAAAACGATTTGTTTATTTTTAGTTTACGTACTTGAGTTTTTTTTTTTTTTTTACGGAAATAATTTTCTTACATGAAAGATTTTTATCTTAGAAAATGTTAAATTTCTATAGATAATTATTTAATTGCACTGAAAATTAATTTCTTTAATTATGAAAAGTGTTTTCTGATGTAAAATAAAAATTTCTGTTTAGAAAAATTTGAATTCATGTTATAAAATTACTAAATCACTGAAAAAATATTTCTTCGATGGAAAAAGAGATTTTGAACTCGAAAACGTAATTTTCAACCAAAAAAAATGATTTTTAAGTTGAAATAGACAATTTTCACGAATAAAATCATTTTTCGCGCAGAAAAAATTTTGAATTTCTCGTACTACCGTTGATTCATCTAAAAAGTGTTAATTTAATTCGAGAAATACTTTCCTCATTCAGAAATGCAATCTCCTTATTAAAAAATCCTTTTTCAGAAAAAGAAAAAATGATTTCCTTTTAAAAAAGTAGCTCCTAATTAAAAAATATAAATTTTCCTTATCAGGAAGTGTTCCCTAATTTAAAATAAAAATTAAACCCTACAGCCAATTAAGAAAACCAGCAGTCAAACTTCCAATTAGAGATTTCGAAACAAATTTTCCCAATTTTCGAAATAAATATTATTAATTAGTTGGCTCACCAAAACTGGAAGATGATCAAAGACATAGCAAACAAATAAAATGCTAAAGACAGTTGATTTACTTCCGCTTTCATCAACCCGAGGTTTCCGTTTTCTCAAACAGGCCCTCGAATTAGTGGACCCGCTGGTAAATGACCCATTGGAAGGGTCCCAGTGGTGCTGGTGCTCGAATCCCGAGTTCTTTGAACTGGTATCCGAAAGATCGGACACCGATTGCAGGAGCTCTGACTTCGGGGACCGACACGCGTCCTTGAAAATGGCGATACACAGGCCGCAGATTGTTCCGAAGAGCAAAAGAATCTTCAGAGCATTGACAAAGAGCCCGTATTTTGGTGAAACTTCTTGAGCCAAAAACACGCAGGTCTCGGATTCAAAGTTCAAGATCCCCGTGAATCCGATGCACGAGCTGATTACCGTCAGCGAGACCAAATGATACTTTAAGTGGTTCTTGGTCAGGCTTGAGTCTTCTTTGTTGAAAATCGCAGCGAAGATTGCGATCGAGGTCAGAGTCAGTTGCTGGAGAACGCTCGAGGTGTTCAGAAGCCAGACCAGCGCTGAACATATTTCTGTAACATATCAGCAATTAATCAAAAACTTGACCCTGAGGGTCTATAAAAGTTCCTTTCAAGTGACTTAGCATCCAAAATTAATTAAAAATAGCAAAATCAATCGACCACGTTTCAAAACCATCAAAATTTCGCGCTCTCTATTTGTAACATTCCCCCCCCCCCCCCCAATCGATAGTAAATCAAATTTCTCACCTCCGAAATGATTGGCCGGATGTATAAGTGTAAGTATGGCATAAAGTATCAATCCTAACTGATGTGCCAGGCTCTGCGTGATAACGGCAACTGTAAGGACGTCGATCCTCCGCTTCAAGGACGACGGCTGGTTCTGGTAGATGAGCAGCGACCAGGACAATAAAAGTATGCAAATTGGAGAACCGACACAAGTTGCTAACCATTCGCCCACCTCGCTCCGCATTTCTGAAACACAAATTCTTCGATCGTTAACAAAAAGAGTTACAAGATGTAACAGACCCCCACTGCCCGGAGTTTTTTTATATTGGAAGGCTATAAAACGCTTTTGTTAGTAAAAATATATGATAAAATTCATTTTATTTTTAAATCAACTGCTCACGGTTATATATATAAATTTATATAAAATTTTTCATGTGTGGGGCAAAATGAACCACCATTTTTTAATAAAAAATTTTTTTTTTGCAACTGCTTACAATTTCGCCCTCTAGAAAAAATATGGGGGAAGTTGGTCACTCGAAATAGTATAAAAATTTTGAAATTTTGACCAAAAAAAAATTCTTTTGTGTTCACTATCAAAATTATTATTTTTTTTTTCAATTTTCTTTAGAATTTCAAAATTCGTCTCTACTTCTTGTACGCGCACTATTTGCTATTTTCGATTTCAGTAAAAATTCTAAAATGGTCACACTACTCGACGTCCAACTTACCTCATACATTTCTAGTATTTCTCTAAAAATTTCTTTGTTAAAAAATGATCTCATTTTTTCCCACCGCATATATATTTATATATATCATAAAATTTGCACTTTTTCGAGCATAATTGCTGTTTTGTTAAACTTTACATACATTTTAGTAAATTTACTGAGTGTTTAAATATTTATTTTCTTATTTAAGTTTAATTGTGTGCTCGAAAATTTATTAAAAGCGGGTGAACGTTAAATCCTTTGATCTCGGTCACGACTTCTTAAGCTGTTTTGATGTTCGTGTGTATAGGGTAATGTTAAAATTGTGAAGTAAAGGTATTATATTGTAAGGTTGAAGAGTTGATATGCCAATAAATGTCATAAGAGACATTTAAATGTTTCTCATCGTGTTACTGAGACTTAATATTTTTATACTCTTTTGATGCAACTTTATGTTGAGGTTTAGTCTCTGTCATGAAGACTTGAGCAACTTTCTAGTCAACGACTGCTATTTACAGACATTTATTTATTTTTTTTATTTTTGTAAATAAAAAATTACTTTTTATTTAAATGGGTACTTATACTATAATTTAAATAACTCGTAAGCTACTGAGTTTATGTTAAAATTGATAAGAATCAATTTTATAGCAAATTTCCTTATCTACAAAAAAGATATTTATGATTTTTTACCTAAACTCAATATTTTAGATGTTATTTGTATTTAAATATTTCATGTAAATGAGAAAAAATTTTTGGTATGATTTTGAGTTTTATAAAAATTGAAATAACTCATAAAATTATGGGTTTATGGAAAAATTTATAAGGAGACAATTTGTAGGAAATTTAATTTTCTACAAGAAAGTTCCTAAGGAGTTTTCACCTAGACTCAGTAGTTTGGATGTAATTTAAATAAATAGCAACAAAAGTCGTTTGATCTTTCCCACAATTTTTCATTTTTAAGACTGGCGCACTTTCTCGTAACATGATCACGCACTCGACATTCCACGGTCTTTTCTGTGAGACCTGAGACCCAAGCGGTTCTTTGGCTTTAGACTAAGACCTTTTGAGTTCCGTTTTAAACAATTGAAATTACGTATTCACGTTATGCATTTAAATATCTATGGAATTATCATTTTTTTTTTTTTTATTATTAAATTAGAGATATCTGTTTAAATTTTTCTCGAAACCTGTCTATGTATGTACTGTTTTGGCACCATGTGCACAGTTATATATTATTATTATTATTTGTAAAGATCAATGCCCGGAAGGAGAATATTCTTTTAAGTCCGCAGCCCACGGATATAAATGAGGCTCAAAAAAATATATAATGAATAATTATAGAACTTGTTGAATTTTTACTTTTCTAGCTGACCAAATATGAAATGAAATTTTTTTTTTATATAAATAATTTGTATTTATAATATTTGGGATAAAAAATCCAGTCCTCAGTCTTTTCAAATTTTTTTTTATAAATTACTCGTGAATTTGAATAGAAAATTTACTGGGCCACAAATTTGGTCTTTACAATTTTTGCTGCATCTCCGATATAAAAACCGAAATTTTAAATTTTAAATCGAGAACTTAAAGTTCGTAAATTTCTGCTGCGTTCCGTGAAGAACAAGAAATTTTCTCGATGGGTTTTCTGACAATAAAACAAATTTTTTGAATTGGCAAAATACTGAAGTTCATGGAAAATTTACTGGGCTACAAATTTCGTCCTTATAATTTTTGCTGTATCGTTGATATTTAAACCAGAATTTTGATTTTTGAGTCGAAAACTTGAATTTTCGAATATTAATTTAACTAAAAAAAAGAAGATTTAGTGATATCAAAATAGATCTAAAAAAAACATGTATTCTTAAAAATTTTTCGTCTGTTTTTTATGTACGAAGTTACTTTTGTCCAAGTAATTGTATTTTAGTTGTGCAACTTTCAATCCCACTCAACCGTGGAGCCGAGAAATTTTCTGACCTTGTATGTATATAAGATAATAATAAACTATTTTATCTCACTCATGTGAAAACAAAGACATCTGGGCCATCAAAAGCAACATCATCACCTTTTCTCATCCAATATTCATTGATAAACTTTCTCTTGATTTATTATATTTTCATTATTTCATAAGTTTTTTGTAGATTTTTTACTTTACATAAAAATTATAATTTGCAAGCTAAATATCAATTTTACGCCAAAATTCACAGAATTTTTTTTTGTAGGAAATTTAATTTCCTACAACTTTGGTCTCTTGCATTTTTTCCGTATCTTTGGTAGATTGGTCAGAAATTAAATTCGAAGATTTAAAAATTTTTCGCGGGAAAAAAAAGTTTTTAAATTTCTTTGACCGTGAAATTGAAATTCTGGGCGAAGGAGACGGGATACGAGAAAAATGATAAGAAATGAGTTTGTAGAGGATAAAATTTTCTATAAAAATGATAAGAATGATTTTTCACGTAGACTTGAAACTTCGGGAGTTATTTAAGTAAATGTGAGATTTTCTGAAAATATAGGAAATATAAATGACCTGATGTGAATTATTATTATCCTAGAAAGTATTTTAGCCCAGGTTACGCATAACCATCGCGAGTGGTACTTATAGCTTTAGCAGCAAATGACCTGGGTCAAAGTGGGTCATTTGGGTACACTAGAAAGACAGGACAACAACTGGTTCTCCGTTATTGGATTTATCCAAGCATATCCCGTAAGTATTTGCGCGTTTAATCTCACGCTGACAATCTCATCGAGCATCTACTCTCTGCCTACATCACTATTATATACATACACTAATTTATTGTTGTTCTAATAAATTACTTATCCATACAAGTCGCAACTCCATAAACGTAACAATGACTGAATAGTAATTGTCTAAAATACTTGTAAAATTTTTTTTTTTAATACTTTTATTCAAAATTACTTCATGACCACATAACTGTTCTTTTACTACTTCATTATTTTATTTCAACATTCGATAAAAAAAAAATTTTATCCATTGTATCAAAAATAATTTTGATATAAATTACTTAGACTCGAAATTACGATTGAAATATTGGGTTTTGGAAAAAAATTATTGATATGTTTTTTGTAGCAAATTACATTTCCTCCAAAATCATTTCTTATCATTTTTATCATATCTCCAATACTTTACCCACAATTTCAATTTGAACTCCAAAAAAAAAAAATTTTGATTCCTTCTTAAAAATTGTCCTTTTAATTTTATCCATTAATTCAAAATTCTGATTAAATTATTGAATTTACAAAAAAAATTATTGATATCTTTTTTGTAGGAAATTAAATTTCCTACAAAATCATTTCTTATCATTTTTATCATATCTACAATACTTGATCCACAATTTCAATTAAACCCCAAAAAAATTATTTTTTAAATAAAAACTAAATATTTCTTCTAAACTATTAAATTTCCAGACCTTTAGCATGAAATTTAATTTCCTAGCGAATTTCTATATCCATTTTCACCTGATTCCAGTAATTAACAAGTTGCCATAAAAAAATGAAAATTTCTAAAAATAATAAATGTAAATCGATTAAAGGCTATACCTATACCTATACAATATCAACAACAAGATTTTTATGACCTTGATCAGCTCCACATCTCCAGACATTCCAAGTTAATCGACCGACACGCCTCCTCCATCCCGTCAGTCCGCTTAATCCGCGGTCTTGAGTATTGTAGGCCAACAACTACACTAGTATATCCATCATATTTACTACTCGATACAACAGCTTAATATCAAATAAATCCTGTACACTTGTGTACTTTATGTACTGTACATATATCTATATCTATATCTATAATTTATTTATCTATCAAACGTAAGATTTAAAAAATTATGCGGACAAAGAACAAAAGACTTAAAGATTCTTATTGTCATGCTTGTGGACAATGGAGATTACTATTTATTATTATTGTTGTTATTATTATAATAACATATATGTCGATAAGTGGAGGCTGTGATGAAGTAAAGTAATGTCTTGAAATAGAGGATGGGCATCATAGTGCGTGGGAACTAAACGCACTACTATACTAGTAGATTCGTAGTGTAGACTCTAGAGTTGGGTTTATTATTATATCGTTACGGCTGCACCTTTAGCTTTGTACTTCTTATAACTATATATAAAGACGTTGCGATATTATATTTATAATAGAGAATGTAGGTAAACGTGTCATAAAAATATTTATTTTTTTTTTTTTTACTACTCAATTTTTTTGTCGCTGGGAAAAAATTTTAATTTGGATGGCACGTGGGCTGGGTTATTACAAATAATTTGATGGTTTTTTTTTCAATGGGTTACTTTGTAATTTTTTTTAGTTATGGTAATTTAATTTAATTAAGATTTAATTATTTTAGATTTCGAGTTTGAAGGTTTAGTTGGGAAATTTCGGAGTTTTTGGTGAAAATCTTGTGATTGTGGGGAAAGTAGTAGAGATAGGGGAAAAATGGATATAAATGATTTTGTAGTAAATTTAATTTTCTATAAAAAAGGTCCTTATACACTTTTTTGTAACTTTGATATTTTGGAAAATATTTTAAGTTTAAGTAAAGATGTCATTTTAGTCATACATTTTTTTGGAGAAACTTTGATTTTGAATTGCGGGTGAATTTATTGAGATATGATAAAAATGCTCGAGACCAATTTTGTAGGAAATTGAATTTCCTACAAAATAGATAAGAGTAAAATTTTATGTAAAGTCCATAGTTTCGACGTAATTTTAATTTAAAGAAATAAAAAATGTTTTTTATTTAAATCGCAATTTTTGTTTCGAATTAAAATTAAAAATTATGACTGGGGAATTGGAAATATGAAAAAAATGTATTTAATAATTTAATAGGAAATTAAATGCCCTACAAAATTGGTCCTTATAACTTTTTGCCTAACTTCAATAGTTTAGCCATAATAATAAAAAAACCAAATGATTTCAAAATCTGATTAACTGAAATTAATTAAAATTCCGATGTAAATAATCATCTAATCATATATTAATCAAACAAATTGTCTTATGTCTTGTGTCTAATTACTTCAACGATATCTGTTCAATTAATCTAATTATATAACTGATAAATTAAATAAAAAAAAGCCCAGACTTTCACTGGTTAAATAAATTAATTAAATCTACTGAATTTTTTTAATTTTAATTCCGCCGACTAGGTTTATTAACGCAGTACTATTTGAATGTTAAAAAATTCATTTCCTTTATAAAAAAAAAAAAATTCACGCATTAATTACTCTCTCCTCGAACTCGACATTCGATTCAATAATTAATTCCCATGTTTATAAAATTTATTTATAACACAGAACATAACAATAATAAAAAAGAAATTAAAGTTACTGCTGTTCACAGAGCCCTGAGTTAATTAACAGTTACCTGTATTATTGTTATTGTTAATAAATTGTAGCAATAACGCATTTATTCTTTTGAATATTTATAATTATAATTAATAATGATGACCTTAAAGTTCAATCGTATTTTAAAAACTCTCTCTATAATTTTACTAGGAATGATAACTCCTACACTATACCGGATCTATTACCTTACTATTATATATATATATATATATATATATATATATATATATGTATATATACATAGAATTTTTTTTGTAAATTTTTATCGTCTGTAGAACAAGTACGGGGTGAGTTGGTCACCCGAAATATTCGACAATTTCAAAATTTTGAAAAGAATTTTTTTTTGGAAAAAATGGCATCTCATTTTGCCCCACTGTCCTGCAATTGTAAAGTATTTAAAAATAAATTTACCGTAAACTTTTTCTATCTTGTTAACAAGTAAATAAATAAATAATTAAATAAAAAAAAAAAATTGACGGAATGTCTATAAGGATGAAGACCCGCTAGATTTGTACGAACATATCTGTAAATATGTATAAAATGTACAATTACAATTATAAAGTTATTCTCATGACCGAGTTAGTCGTTATGTGTGAGAGCGAGAGGTAAGAGAGCTGAGAGAGACAGCGGTACTGAAAACAAGAATTAACTACGAGAGTTAACTTGATTGAGATAATACACGGGACAATCCGCGGTCATGAATAAGCGCGAATTACATTATTATATACACAGACGGTAGTATATATGAACTACTCTACTCACTATACTATCCTACGCTATAAAAAAAAAAAAAAATATGTGTAGTAAAAGAGTAGTAGAGACATTAATCCTGTTCCTGTGGACTCGCGGCTAATTATTCAGAGGTCACTTTAATAAACCCAACGCCCTCGCATTAGTATATATATTATGTATAAATATATGTGCATTATACAATGCAAACTGCAGTTCAAGGCCTGGAATATTGATAACATATTTTTTTATTGCGGCGTTATAATTTTATTTTGGAATGTAAATAAAAAAAAATTCACGATCTTTTTTGAATTTTTAGAGTTTAAATTCAAATTCTGGGAAAACTATTAGACTTACATAATAATTGATAAGTATCTTTTTTGTAGAGAATTGAATTTCCTACAAAATTGTTTCTTATCATTTTTGTCATATCTTTGATATTTGGAGCAGAATATTAATTTTGAAATGTATAATCAAAAATTTAGGGATACTTTTGGAACTTTTTATGAATTTTTGAACGTAGCTCCTTAATTACTGGAATTAGGGAAATGGTGATAAGGACCTTTTTTGTAGGAAATTTTATTTGATACAAGATTGGTTGTTATCAATTTTGTGATATTTTTGATATTTGTAGCAGAATTTTGATTTTAAAATGTATAATCAAAAATTTAAAGATATTTTTGAAAACTTTTTATGGATTTTTGAATGGAGCTCTTTAATTACTGGATTTAGGTAAATGGTGATGAAAACCTTTTTTGTAGCAAATTGTATTTGCTACAAAATTAATTCATATCAATTTTGTGATATCTTTGATATTTGGAGCAGAATTTTGATTTTAAAATGTATAATAAAAAATTTAAGAATATTTTTGGAGTTTTTATGAATTTTTGAATGTAGCTCCTTAATTTCTGGATTTAGGTAAATAGTGATAAGGACCTTTCTTGTAGAAAATTCAATTTGCTGCAAAATCTATTTCTATAATTTTTCTCATATCTATGATATTTTAGTTTCTATTCAAATTTAAAGATATAATAAAAAAAAAATCTTTCTCCTTAAAAATTCTTTTACGAAATTTTTCTAAAAAAATTAAAACTCGCAATCACAATAAAAATCTTTAACAAATAACTACAGGCTCATTAGAATTTTTAAAATTTTCAAGAAAGAGAAATCATGTCACTAGAATAAATTTGTTCTAGTCGATCGAAAAATATAATTTACGGAAAATAATAAAATAAAATAGAAAAAAAATAAAATAAAGTAAGTGGATCAAGAAAAATTATTAAAATAAGTAGAACGCAGTGCACATAATATATATAAATAAAAATTTTAAATCTCTATCCAAATACTTACTGTTTTAAATGTCAATGTCTTTTGTAAATAATTAACACCGTGAAGCGCAGCGACATCGCGTTACATATCCGTGAAAAAAATCACACGTGCTCTAATTAAAATTAATTATTCTCAAGACAAGATCTCATAGTTTCTACCATCACTCCTTCAAACCCTTAATTTATTTAACCATTTAAATCCCCAGTAAAAAAAAATTTTTTTCCTGCAATCAGAAATTTTTCTTTTTTTTTATTCACTTTTAAAAAAATTTTCTTATTTCCGCATGTGGTTTCGACACATTAATACAAACTAGTGTATTTAAAGCCTTCACAATTTATATATACATATATATAAGTTACGCACTTTATTTTCTCTAAGAGTCGACGCAGCTGCGCTTACAAATTTAATTTAAAACGTAACACATTGCTCTCAAATTATAAATTTAATTTATTTAAACTTTGAACTTCACATTTTTAAAAAAAAATTTATTGCATAAAAAAGAAAAATCAATTAAACAAAAATGTAAAAAAAAAAAATTTAATTCAAAAATCACTGCACTAAAAAATATATATATATTTATATATACTTATAAATATGAAATATAAATAAATAATATTGTGTTGTTTTTAAAATAGAAAGGAACAGAACACGAAGAAGCCCGAACGAGGACTGACTGACGGTAGGATTCATTTGGGTCAGGAGAGTACAAGACAGACTGAAAACAACGGGTATAGTTGCTCTCTAGTCCCCATACCAGCTTACATTGCATTGCATTACATTATGATGTGAGTACGGTGAGTATAGAATGTGTTAAAACCTGTAGAAAGCGGTGGGGAATGTTAAAAACCCATGTATGTGTGCATGTGTGTGGTTGTAATGAAATTAGTGTATGATTATCGGCTTTTTCAGAGTGTGTGAAATAATACTAGGCTTCGGGTGCAGGAATATCCTAAGGCTTCGTCTGGAAAACGAAAAATTAAATTAGATGTCATGCAGAGAAAAAATAGACTTTTGCTCGGGGGTCATTGCAGAAGAAAGTTGTAAAATAATAGTTTTTTTTAAAAATCTAGGTTTTGTGTTTGTCCTCATGGTCGATTTTTCAAGGAATTTTGTCATAACCTGCCATAATTAGTTAAGTAGAGTTCGAAAATACCATTCGTTGAAAAATTTATATATGTATGTATATATAGGGGAGAGGGGGGCAAAAGGGGGTAGGGTAGGCAAAAGGGGGTACCCCCAAAATTTGGTGAAAAAAAAATTTTTTTTTTTTTCGTCTAATTACTGTATATCCAATGTATTTGCGCATTTTAAGTCCTACGCATGACACCTGAGGCAAAATGGGCCAGCCAAAAAATCGAAAAAATGATTCTTTCAAATTTTTACCGTCAAATTTAAAAAAATTTAATATATTTCCGCATTTTTAGCCCTACCCATAACACCTGGGGCAAAATGGACCAGCCCAAAGTTCTGAAAAATGATACTTTCATATTTTTATCGTCAAATTAAAAAAAAATTAATATGTTAATTCATTTTTCGACTGATTTTCTAGTTGGGGCAAGTTGAGCCACTAAAAATATTCGGAAATAATATTTTATTTTTTAATTGATAACAATTCAATTAAAAAAAAAAAAACAAAAAAAAATTATCATTTTTTGGAGGGGGGCCTCTCTGCCCCACAAAAAAATTTTTTTCTACCTTCGTATCCACCAATGTTGTAAAATGTAATTTTTCTTTATGTATTTTACATAAAGAAAAATTTAATTTAATGAAATTTGATCAATTTTCAGAATTTTTTTTTTCAACTTTTTTTATGGGTACCCCATTTTGCCCGCCAAAAATAAAAATTTTATTTTATAACGGCAGCTAAAAATTTTGTCTATTTACCTTGAATGTCATTAAAAACAAAAAGATTCGGCGTATTTTAGTCATCGAAAACTTAGTATTTCCATAGGTACCCCCTTTTGCCCCCCCCCTTCCCTATATATGGATATATATATGTAATATAACCAAGTTTTGAGGACACGATTGCGTCTACAATTCTTATCAGACCTTAATGAAATTTTCTACACTTATTTCCACGATTTTTCGAAAAAATCAGTTTTATCGACTTTCAAGTTCATATAATTTTAGAACTAATACTCATAGACTATTCCCGTAAAAATTATCTGAAAGCTGGATTAGTTAGCTTTAATTTATGACCTTAACTTTTATGTTTTGACCATTTCTTCTAATAATTTGATAGCCTTGAAAATTTTAATAAAATCAAAAAATGTTGATAATATGGTTTTCATTCCACATAACTTATACATTTCCCATTATAATCCAGCTTTATCAGTTGTATTTTATTGTGAACACATAACCTGTAAATTTCACAGCTATTTCATAGTTCAAAAGGATTTCTTTCATTATTTATGACGTTTTGATCGTACCTGTACGTCCTATCACTAACTGGTCTTGTCATCGTAATAGCGATCACAATTATAATCTCAAACTAATTAAATTTTCTACACTTTGTTTACGTGAAGGTTACTTTGGTATATTACTTATATAATGTTTTGTCAAATCAACTATCTGAAGTTCTCTATGGAAAATAGTTGTTTTCTCTTTTTACCCTTACTCTTAAAAAACGAGCCTAATTTCATATCATGACTATTCATTAACATGTATCACAAGATATGTATGTATGAAACTTTTTACATAGATAAATTGGAAAACCTACCTACCATTTCGGATGCCGAATGGCCTTTTTTACATGGGAAAGTTATAGTATTTTTAGGGATTAGAAAATTTTATTTGGGTGATTTAGAAAAATATTGCGCTTTTTTGGTAAAGAATTAAGATCTTATCCAATTGGCCATTGCATGGAAAAAATTACCATGCTACGATAGAAGAGTTTTTCATACTTTAATAATGCGCAAGAATAATTACCATGTAACTATCCTAATTTTTCCCATGACTAGCCTAATGCATGGAAAATTTTACCATGCATGGCAGAAATATTTCCCGAGACCTTGATACCGCATGGGGAACATTTTCACACCAGTTCAGTAATTTTGCGTGTGATGGAATAGTAATTTCCTACTGGACATGTCAATGCACGGAAAAATTTATCATGCCGCGGCAGAAGCTTTCCCTATGACGTCATAACGCATGGAAACCACTTTTACCTCAATGTAGTAATATTGCGTAAGACGGCATTGTAATTTTCCTAATATCAAATGTCAATGCATGGAAAAATTATCATGTAAAGACATTCGGTTTTTCTATGTAGTTATTAACGCATGGGAAAATTTCCACCTCAGCACAGTATCTTTTCCCAAGATTTTTTTAATGCAAAGAAAAAATAACAATTTTTCCAAAAACTTTCTCAAAGCATGGAAAAAAAATCATACCCGCATGGTAATTTTTTCCATGTTTTCAGTAATTTTTTTGTACCTCCGGAATCGTTTCGTACAACACAGAGTAATTTTCCCTTTCTCCGCTTTTTTTTATACTGAGCTCACAAAAATAATACGACGAGAGTTCGAATAAAAGCAAAATACATCAAAATTCAACTTCACTTCAATGCATGGCAATTAAAAATAATTTATTTTGCCCTAGATTTTTTCATAAAATTCACTGAATATTTTTCTTCATATCAATTACTTTCTTTCATTATAGCAACAAAGTATACTATTACTATTACTATTATATATATATAGAATATAATATAAGAATTCAAAGCATGTATTACATTTATTGCAACTCTCACCTTTCAGATAAGCCGTAAGTCATTAAGGTTCACGTTCCTACAACTTTTTTTTTTTATCTACTAGAGCTGATATCCGATACCGCAGCAGAATCTTAAGTGACAGGGATTAAGATTAACGTCTCAGTAATTAAATAACATCTTAACTTCGTTTATTTATTCAATTGATTAAATCTTCTTCTAAAAAAAAAAATTAGTCGATCAATTGATGATTGATTGGTCTATTAATTTATTGACTGATTCATCAGATCGATGTATATGTTTAATTAAAATTAATTAAAATTATTTAATTATTTAATAAAAAAAATAAATTAATTAAAAAATAGATAATTTAAAAATTTTGTTAATGCCGCGAGTTTCCTCATTCCGCGTTTTTTTAAAAATAAATTCCGCGAGTAAGAGTGTGGAGACTTAACTCATTACTTCACTTGTTACTCGAATGTACTGAGTGTGGACTGTAAAGTCTAGAGTGTAGTGTAGATTTTTTTTTTTTCGTGATGAAAAGTCATTCTGTTTTATTTCCTACACGGAAATAAATGTCTGGGCTTACGGAGCGCGAGTTAAGTCAACAGTCGATTTGATTATTATATATATAGTATTTTAACATGAAGAAGTCTTGATCGAGTTCTTGTTAATACCATATATAATATGTATTATATATGTGTACTTATATATAGAGCCTTCTTATATTTCTGAGATAAATATTTTGTTACGCTTTCACTCGCTAATTTTTACCGCGACTTCAATTTATTTTTTTTACACTAAAAAAATTTTATTGAGTTTAAATAAGTAATATTTCGATTGCGTCATACGAATTATTGAATAAGTCTGAGATTGGATATTAATTTACGATAAAAATATGACGAATTTTTTTGTGAGCGTGAAAAAAATATGAGAGTTGATTTCAGGATTAAATTCCCTTTTGATTGAGTACCCACATCGATATATTTTGATAAGTATGATATATTTCAAGAATGTGTGGTTCGAAAATATATGACGGAAAGAGTGATGTACTTATCGCAGTATATTGATGTGGGTACTCATTTTACGAGAAATTTCATGGAGTATTCAAATATTGTAAGTGTTTGAAAAAAAACGAAATTTTGAATTAAAAAAAAAAAAAATTTTTTTTGATAAAATGAGGCGTATCATCGGTGGTATAGGTAAATTCAAGAGACGATGCCCTCTCGTTTGAGTACCCACATCGATATATTCAGACAAATTTTTTTTTTAAAACAAAATGGCTGTCGTATTAATAATTAATTAACGGATAAATTAATTAATGGTCAGTAAATAATAATATATTGATGTGGGTACTCGTTGGACAGGGAATTTTATCAGTTTTTCATAAATCTTACTCATATCATCAAGTAAATAGTTCAGAAAAAAAAAAACAAATTTGTGTAGTTATTTAAAATTTTTTTATGGCGAAAAATATAATCACAGTGAGTACACTAAATACTTTGAACTTTATATATTATTTACACAAGATTATATATAAATTTTATTAAATATATTTATCGATTTCAACATTTGGTTAAAGCTGTGCGTCATTTTAATTTATTTTCAAATAAATAAATAAATAAATATTGAACATCACGCAGACTGCAATACCATTGGAGTGTTGGGTTTGAATTCAACGTAAGTCGAGTAGTCGAGCCTCAAAACAACGTAATGATCATTTGCAAATACTCTTTTGAACGGGTGGCTATTGCCCTCGGACAAAGTGGGGCAAAGTGGACGCTTGCCCAGACTTTTAGCTCGTCCGTTGTCCATTACGTCCCATAAGTCTATTAATTTACAACCTGGTTTTCTGTAGCCAATAAGTAAATAAATTAATTAATTACTCTGCTCAATGAAATAAAAAAAAAATTAAAATTAATAGAAGTAACTTACGGATTTCCTAGACCGTAACACAGTCCTTCGTCTATTATTAAATAGTCAACCTGCATTTTCCTTAAAGTTTCATAAACAGCAGCTGCATCTTTTCTCCCATAGATTTCATAGACTTTAAGAGTTCTATCTCTGAAAAAATTCATCCATCATTAAAATCATTAGTCTAGTTTTCCTCGCCTTGAAATTCCGCGTAAAATGAGTACCCACATCAATATATTTTGAAAATGTACATTAATCGTAACTATATTAATAATTAATAAATTTAAAAAATGATTAATTATCATGTCATTTGAATATATCGTTGTGGGTACTCATTTTTAAGGAAATTTTACTGACAATACGAATCTCAGATCCAAATTTAAAAAAAAAAAAATTTCGAAAAGATGTTTTTTTCAAAATTTTAATTTAAAAATATTTTTATGTTTTAGACGACGTCCTTGCGGATCAAATGACTACCCACATAATTAATTTCAAATTACAACTTAATGATATCGGTTAATTAATCAATTAATTAACCAATGACCATCTTACCACAATATATCATTGTGGGTACTCATTCAACGCAGAATTTCATCAGCAATTTAGAAATGCTATTTATTTTTCCCCAAAAAATTCAGGTCTCAAATAAGAGCAAGAATTAACCAGATTAAAATTTTCAAAATTTACCTCATAACTTTGCTTTCATAAAAAGGATTATTAACAATAGGCCTGCGAGTCGTCAGCAACAAGTTTGCCATCAGCGACATCTTTCCCGCAAATACTGCGTCTTCAGGCGTGTTATTTTTTATCCAAGTGAACAATTCTTCCTGTTCAATATCACTAAACTCTCCATAAGCCTTTCCCTCATTCTCAATACGATCAATTCCCTGATAGCAGAGCACAGCAACAACGACTAAAATAAAAGCCTGTCTGTAAGTTTCATGTTTAAGTCCCAATTTCTCTAGGTACCGTTTGCTGACCACCAGACCCGCGATCAAACACAAGTGCGGGTTCATAAATAATTTAAGCCGCATTATCATCGAGGCCATGACAATAAATGCGCCAGTTTGCAGAGCGTTGTAAGCGACACTCGCCTCAATACAATCAGGCCAGCCGATAATTTTATAGTTTCTGTACCAGAAGTAAACAGCCAGGACTCCAGCCAAGATGGCAGTCGGTAGCAGATAAGTCCTTACTATTGTTTCGTATGCCGCGTAAGGCAGGAAGTCAAATTCTGGAGAACAAGTGTACAGTAATGTATGAAAATCTTTGTAGTTTGTCACTTTGGCCTTTAGAATATCAAATATATGACTGTAGTCCTCGAAGGCCATTGTCAGGATAAATTTCTGGAGGTAAGTGAAGCCAAAGGTCGCGATGATGTCCAAAATTATCAGCATGTTCGCGCTCAGGACGTTCTCCAGGCGGATTAGTAGGTCGTTGCTGTACATTATGCCGACGACGAGGGCCGCGTACAGAGAAAACGAGTTCAAGTTGCCGAAAAATCCACTCAGTCCTATCGAGATCAAGTGGACGGATGTCAACTGCAGGATCAAAATTTTTGGGAGGATTTTTAGCCAGTGGAGAATCAGGAGCGCGATTACTTGGGTCATCAAGACGAACTGGGAAAATTGCCAGCATGCTAAGCTCAGTGTTGTTGGTATAAAAATGTTCTGGAAGAAAAATTTTTTAAAAAAATCTAAAGAAAATTTTAAAAAAAAATCTAAAGAAATTAAGCGAAAATTTTTAAATTTTCGTAGCCTTTTTTAAAATTTCGAAATTCAAAAAAATTTTTCCATGAACTTCAATTGAAAATATCGTAAATTAGAGACTTTAAGCTCTAAAACAAATTTTTTATCTCGATATTTAAATTTGAACTCAATACAGATAATTTTGAATTTTCAAATTTCCCGCGCTTGTGCCAAATGTAAATATATAAATAATAATGAACGAAAATGATGAGAACTTACCAAGAAAGGAAAATCTTTGAAAATATACCGCCAGTTAAATTTTTTATCGACATTTATGTATCGATATTTGTCAACAACGACAGAAATTGTGTACATTTGCCACAACAAAATGGGGTACGCGAAACTCTCACGTAATGGCGGCGTCCACTGCACTCTAGTGCACTCAGTGTGATTGAACAAGAAGGATAAAAAAGCGATAAGACCACCAAATATCGAGTCACTTAAATAAGTAGCGTATAGAAATATCAGCGCTCCCGTCATTCCCGCAAAATACCAGACGAATTCAGTGTAAAAATATGAAGGAACCGCTAATCCTTGGCAACTTTTAACCGTGGATAGACCATCGCCTCTTTCTATCTGAAATAAATTTATTAGTTAAATTTATCAACAAATTAATTAATTAATTAAATTAATTACCTGCCAGCATTGCGGGTTATTGAATAAATTAAATTGTTTCGCTTTATGGTACAGGAATCCTCCTAAAATCTGTAAAAATTAACTTATAATTATCAATTTATCAATTAAAAAATTTAATTACCAGTAACTCACCTCTGGAAATAAATTATACACTTTTTGGGCATTTATTTCTCTAGGATACTGCGAGTAGCTGTCGTTCCAGAGTAACTTTAGACCTTCAAAAAATGTTGGGGCCTCAGTTATTATTTTAAAATAATAATAATACATTCCCTGTAATAAAAACAACAAAAAAAAAATTTTTACAAAAATCCATTGGAGGTAATTAGTAGCGATATTTTTTTAAAGTGGGGGTAAAATGGACAGTCATGGTTACTGTTTAATTTGGGATGTAATTTGCTGGAGTTTGAGTACCCACATCGATATATTTAATAGAAAAATTTCCTATGTCCAAATTAATTATTATTGTAATTATATTTTAACAACTAAAGTAATGAATTAGTACTTTAACTAAATATATCAATGTGGGTACTTATTCAACGCGGAATTTCACCAGCTATTCAAAAATCCCAGCCATTTCTACCATAAAAATTTTTGCCCTCCAGAAAATGAAAAAAAAAAAAAAAAATTAATTATTTGAGTAATTCATCAAAATACGAATTTTTTAGTAAAATATATCGATGTGGGTATTCATTTAACGCAGAATTGTTTCAGTAATAAAAATATAGTCATTGTTTGACAATAAAAAATTTTTACCGGATAAAATTACCGGTAAATTGTATTATGACTCATAAAATAACAAATAAGTCAAACAATGGTCAGCTTATCGCAATGGTGCGTTGTAAGTATTCGTTTTACACGGAATTACATCAACCATACAAATCAACTTTTTTTTTTATGTGTTTTAATTTATTTTTTTCATAAATTTATTAAATTAATTTAAATAATTACCATTTCCGTACGAAATGACATTTCACGCTCAACTTCAGACAGATGCGAAAAATGTCTATCATTTTCAAAAATTACAGAGACGTGATCTCGATGCAGAAATCCACAAACTAACGCTAGAAAAAAATAAACGAATTCGTTTATAAAAAAATAAACAAACAAAATTTTGATAATTAACTCACCCAAGATCGCAACACTTAATCTGTAATGATTCTCAGGTATTTCCATAATTACTAAATTATTTAATACTAATTACTGAATAAGATTTAATAATAGTAATTAAATTTACTAAATACTTAAATTATTTAATTAAAACTAATAAAATATAAATATAAAAAACACAAACGTCAACAATTTTGTTTAGTGCCGGCCATTGTAAAACTATAATTAAAATAACAGTCGGTATTCTTTTTTTTTAACGGCTCACAATTCTCTTACTAAACCCGAAATTCGTCAAATTTTTATTTACTCCCGGTATATTATTGCCCGTCGCGTCGTCTCTCTTGACTCGCGACTTTCCCTCATCCGAAACAAAAGTTATTATTCAAACCAAACCCGCAACTCGCGCCATCTCTGTAAGCCAACCAGAACTACGGAAGCACCCGCCCGCGCCACCTGTCGGAATTCCCTGAGTTCATTTTTTAAAGAGGCCAAAAAATACTCCCTAATTTTTTTTTGAATAATTCCATTAATAAATTAAGCAATTAATTAATTTTTTTCGAGTATTCAAAGTAATTATAGTCGAAAATAATTTATTTTGTTGGTTAATCGCTTAAATATCAATTAAAAAAAAAATTAAAAAAATCTGACGCATAATGATAAAATAATGCGCAAACTCACAAGTGTATAATAATAAAAAATATATGTATAATAGGGAGTAAACGCGTGGGAAGGTTTAGTATTGATCAATTCGCGTGGCAGTCCATCGTGTCATGGAGGATTTACTGCTACAAATTATACGCGAGTCTCAAAATGTTAAATTGTCAAATGTACGAAAAGCTGCGCAAGATGCCTATGGTAATTATTCCGTTCATTACTTAATTAATTCATTGATTAATTGATTAATTGTCTTAGTATTCAAGGAAATTAATCATTTGGCGGACAATTTCTTGTTACAGATTTTATGGAAAAACAACAAGGTCTCTTACGGGATCCGCCGCATGAATTACGGGCGAAATGTCTTCACGCAATTCAACTATCCCTGGAAACTAAAAGAAGCAAATTTGTATCTTACGGTCTGACTGGTTTGCATGTGAGTATTGTTTGATGGTTTCTGGTTGCTAGTGTGAATAACAAAAACGTCTATTTCTTTTTTTTTTAATTATCACCCGGAAGTTTATGATAAGCGCATACGCGTGCATAAATCGATAAATCAGGGCTTTGTAATAACTTTTGAAATGGAAATGCCAAAGGATGTTTATTTAATATTTTCATATTGGAATTTATGTTATAGAAAATATTGAGAGACGATAGATTCCAGTCGCCTTATGAACCGGAAGATGATTCACTTTGGCTACCGGCACAGATGTTACACGCAATGGGTTCTCTATTATCGCAATCGGACGACACTCAAACCGACATGTTGAAAGTAATTTTTCTTTGCTCAGTATAAAATTTCCTTTCAATTTTTACTGATCTTTGCTCCTTGAAATTTTATCTACACATCCCGGGAGTAATAAAAAAAAATAAGTTGCTATCAGTATAATTTAACTTCCAAATGATGGAATTTCGAAGGTTCATAATTTTTTCTTAGTTCACCGGGACCCTAGTGGATCCGAATTACGGTAAATTAGCGTATTTTACGGTAAGTAGAAGCAAATTACTGTAGAATATGGCAAATCATGATAAAATACAACAATTCGCGGTAAAAATATGGCAATATACCGCAATTTGTTGCATTTATACCATAACACAGTAAAATACAACAATTTGCGGTAAAATGCCGTACTTTACAGTAATTCTTCCAAATACCGTAATTCGAATCCGCCAGGGGAGTGTAGATGAGGTTCAAAATAAAAAATATATGAAACGAGCAAGAATAAAATTTTTTACGACCGAAAACGTAAATCCGCATTTGGCTAATGTGTGCTATCGACTATTTGATGTTAATGTTTTTAAGGTCCTGCTGCAAGTGGCCTGCTCAGCTTATTGGACAATGAATGGCCGGCTAATAATAGCGATCCTTACGACATGTTGCGACGCATTTGAAAATGGAAATCAGGCAGTCCGTACTGCGGCACAGGCTGCCACAAGTCAAACCTTGCGATCCTTTTGCTTATTTCTAGGTAATCGGATGACAATTTCACTAAATCGATTAGAAGTTTCTAATAGTGTTAAATAACAATAAACTTATCTTTAGACGAAGAGTGCAGGGAAATGGACGAGTATGCAAAGAAGAATAAAAACATGCGGGAAAGAGGCGTTTCCTGTTTCAATGAAGCTTTACCTATTCTTCAGTACATTTGCAGCCGCTTAGACGAAGCTCAAAGGTATTTGACGCTCGACTTAATTAGATGATGGATTGAATCGGATTGGCTCTAATCCGGATAAATGTTTCAGAAAAAAATTCGCAACAGCTAAAAGCGGGAACACAGTAGTATTCTTACTAGAATGTCTGCATACGCTAATATCATCATTACCACAGAAAATCCATACAAATCAGCATTTTACAACGTTCTTGTGGCAGAAGTTTTGCCCTGCATTGATTGCATTTCTCGGAACCCCGAGGGTCGACAAAACTTTTACGTCGCGTGAGGGTAAGGATACGGAGGTGGGCAGAGGATCGGGTTACTTAGCAACAACATTGAGTTTCGATAGTCATCAAGCGAAAACAGTTTACAGGTGAGTAAAACCAATAATTCAATTTTTATCTTCAAATCCCTTTGATTTAGTGACTTAGTGACGGTTTTATTGATTTCATTTGCGGCAGCATTGGAACAGAATTGGTGAGACTTGTGGGATGTGTGGGACCACTGAGGCCGGTATTGGAGTCAGTATTTCATCGTATGTTACTGTATCCACCACCACAGCAACGGCTGGAATCGCTGAAGGCACTGAGGGAACTTCTCCGAAGTCCTAGCAGGCTGGTAGATTTTGCGGGACCGCTTCTGGTTGAGGAAGAGAAGACGAGCCAGCCGCAGAGTGACATGGCATTGATGAGACTGGTCATGGATTCGATTGAAGAGTCGACTGCTGCGGGCCAACCTGTTCTGTATGCCAGTGTCTCTTGCGTTGTTGCGATGCTATCAGCACTTCAGGAACTCTGCGAAGGCAAAGCCGTAAGTCATACCTACACTTGTACTATCAATTCTCTGTACGAAGACTTGGAGTCTTGTGATTATCGCGGGCCGCTGACTTATTTGAGCATGGCGCGATTGCCTAAGACATACAGGGAGCAGTTGGAACTGATGAAGAAGACCAACGGATCTGAAAGTGACTCTTCTGGTCATGGACCTTCCGAAGATGGGGATTCTACTGATACCGAAGGCCCGCAGAATGAATCTGATGAAGTCAATGATGACAATAATAGTGTAGATGAGAATGACTACGCTTTGGAAAATGAACGCGAGCGGCTGAGGTTGGAAAAACTGCCCAAGTGTTTGCATGTTGGCCGACAGTTTGCTGAAGAGTGCAATGTTGATGTCGAGCGACACAACGCAAGGCAGTTTGTTAAGATTCTAAGAGCGGATTTGATTCCGGTTGTCTTGAATCTGAGGAGCAACATCGAAGTTGATGAAGCGTTGCAGAATTTTGCGTCTGAATACTGTCAGGGTGTTTTTGCTGCTCAGCAGAAATTGCAGGAAAAAGAAACGAGCGTGGACACGTGTGCCTTAATAACGATTATGAATGCAGATGGAATTTATTTAGCGACTTACGCGGCGTTGCTGTTAAATTTAAAACTTATACGCATGCATTACTATCAGTTCGATAGCTGCGCGGTTCCTATTAGCGAGGAAATGTTCGTTGAAGAAGTCCACGGCTCAGGTGTATTGGTATACTTATCAGCTACATGGTTGTCGGAATTATACCAGCAGATCCTGGCGTGCAATTTGCTGGAGAAGTGTGGCTACAACCCAGCATCGACGGAAAATTGCGCGTTGGTAAACATTCTGGTGGATGTTGACGGAATCAGTGGAAGTCAACGTGGAGGTCAGTTGCTGTCAGATTACAGACGACTGGAACGAGCACAATTGTCACGAAGTGAACCGACACCCGAGGCTGAAGCCGGTGCCAAGTTATCGCGAAGAATTTTAACCTGTTGTTGGGGAAGTATGATGACCGTTTTAACGGCAGGTTTGAATCCCGCTAAAGAAGAAACCAATAAAGGTATTTTGAATCGGGACACCGCGAGACGGGGTATAAGGGATACTGTTGTCCTTGCGCTCGAGGGGCTTCACAAGGCTGCGACTCTCAGTAACATTCTCGGGCTACAGACACGATGTGGATCCATATTTGCTTTGCTTGCAAAAGCCGCTTGTACCGAGCCGGCGATATCAAAATTACGACGAACCAAGGATGTGTTGAGGCTCAAGTTACAGAATAGGGCGACTAATATTCACACATCACATGCGCTGAGTATGGAGGTGCTACTGGGAAGGGGTCTTGAGCTCGGTAGCCATGGAAGTGACTGTTGGCCCCATGTTTTCACGTGCTGTCTTTATGTGAGCAAGCTGGAGCATGATTTCTTTGGGAGAAATCAGAACCTGGCACTTCCTAAGCTCGCGAAGAAAGAAAAGAAAGAGAGTACACCTGACTCCAAGCCGGATAAGAATCGGCCTAGTTTCAATATTGTTGATGAAGAAGAAACGTGCGTTGATGTTTACAGTTTTCTGTCTACTCCTTATACCCAAAATCCCACGACGGAAACGATACCGGAAATCATTCAGGAGTCTAATGCTGACAATCAGTTCAATGGAATTCTCCCGGCTGATTACGCAGCTAAAATAATTTGCGTGCTGTCTCAGCAGGTTGATAGGCTGTTTGAAGACGCTGCTCTGAAACTTAATTTGCGGGCACTGTGTTCTTTCTTGACGGCACTGTGTTGTGCTAGTAAGGATCAGCTATTCAAGACGACTGATGGCTGCAAAGACAGCAAGAAATTCTGGTGGAAGAAAACTAAACCACGCGAGGATGAGCTCAATGTTTTGCTGCTTTCTAGACTGGGCGAAGTAATGTTGAAGTGCGTAAAAAGTGGCAGGCCGTTGATTCATGTAATGAGAATCTGGAGCATTCTGGGGCCGCATTTTATGGAAGCTGCTTGTCACAAAGACCGCGAGATCTCAAAACGCGCTGTTCAGTGCATTCATGACTCAATGGCGGCGCTGCTTAATGAACAGATCGAATTGCCGCACTTTCACTTCAATGAAGCGCTTTTTAAGCCCTTTGAAAACCTTCTCTGTCTCGAACTCTGCGACGGCGACGTCCAGGATCAGATCGTCAGCTGCATTTGCGAGTTCGTCGAAACTAATCGCACAGAGATACGTTCCGGATGGCGGCCACTTTTCGGAGCACTTCGTGTAGCTTCGGTTGGGAATTCCGAGTCCGTTGAATCAGCGCCACTTTTAGAAGTATTCCGTGTCTTCCTGTCAACAGACAATACTTTAGTATTTGCCAATGCAGCGCTAGACTGCATTCTCTGTCTTTTGAAACACATTCGTGGAGTGGGTGACCCAGAAACCAATGACTCAGAGCCCATTTCTAACACTGAAATCCGCAAAATGCGTTTATGCTTGGAAAGTTTAAAGTGTCTGTTAAATTGCAGCGATATACTTTCTTCGATGTATCGCATGCCGGCATGCCCGATTTTCCACTCAGCTGCACGGATTCAAGTGTCAACGATACCCCAGTTTGTAGACCCAGTGATTCCCAATCTCGAGCTGGCTAAATTTGACAAAAATTCCGAGTCAATGCAGGAAATAGTACCAGAGATATCATTCGAACTCTTCAATCGCATCGACAGAACTCAGACCATTACCCTACAGAGCATGGAGAAACCAAGTGGAATCCTTCGCGTCTGGTACCTTCTCATTGAAGGCCTAGCAAGCGCTACCATGATATGCCCAAGACGTTATCAACCACACACACTGGAAACCCTCTTCCATTTGCTCCGCGACATTCTCAACGTACCTGGGCCCGATTTTGCGCTCTACTGCGTCAATCATCTTCTTCTACCCATGGTACAAAACTGGCTTCGCATGACCTCGAAGGTATTCCGCGGGTGGGACAATTTCACGCCTAATTTCAAACAATGCTGTGGACTTACTACAGATTTGGTCGTCGATTATTTAACGCATTTGCAAGGTAGGCTTCTAACCCATTACCAAATCAATCCTAAACCATTTTCTACTGAACCCTAGTACCAAGTGCTTTTGAAATGTCCTCCAGGTCCAGAGGTCACCCGGAAAGATGAACTGTTGCCAGCAACGACGTTGATGCTAAAACAGTTGTTATTAGTAATGGCCGAGTGTGTCGTCCAGCAGACAGAAAGTATCGCCCGCCTTGGCTGCGCCTGTATCAGGTAAAAAATAATAAAAATATTAACCGTGATCCCAACCCACCTGCTCTCAACCAAATCACATATCAGATCTCTAAGCGATCTAATTACACAGCATAGCTAATATGACAAAAATCAGAGCAGTCTCCATAAAAGTGAGCCTTACACGGTAGTCTGAGCAGTTTTACGTGTACGCAATCGCGGCGCACATACGCGGGATGCTTGTAAGTGTATACTGGGACAGTTGCCAAGGATATCGCTGACAGATTCGTAAAGGTGCATGTAAGACGATAATCAAGCTCGACAGGCTGTCTCGTGGGGACAAAGACTGGAGGGGGAAGTAGTTGTCATTTGACACCCGATAAAAAAACGGTCACATCCCAGCTACGCATTGATAGCGTTATTTTCTTATATGTAGCTCCTAATGTTCCTAGTCAATAGTAATCCAACACCCGAGCACAAGCTTCATATCCGTTACAGAGACCCTTCTGATCTGGTTAATAACGTTCTCTAGGCACGTTTTGATCAGCAGTGGACCATTACTCACCGCGGAGCAGTGGGAAGTCTGCGGTATTGCTTGCTATCGTGCGTGTTCAAACTCTCTACAAGAGTTGCACCAACTGACGATGGCATTCTCGCCCCGGTCCGAGTCATTCTACGGAGATCTTGCCCAAGTCAAGGTCGCAGCCAGGCGTGACGCGACTCCCGAAGAATCTGAGCGGCTTCGTCAGCTTTCCGCGCAGGTAAGTAACCAGAGGACAAATTAAATATAACTCTAATCATCCAAATCATTATGATACTTGATCCAAATTGGACAATCTATGAATCCAATGAATAAAATCCGTGCTCATGCTTTTATGATTTCCAATAAATATTTAAAATGAATACTTTATTTATTGTTTATGCTCAACATACTCTCTCTTAAAAGTTTTTTTTGTTATTACTTTGTCTGTTTGTCTTTGCTGTTTGCTCTCTTTCCTCCCTTGACCGAAATTTATCTCAGGTGAGCCAGCTACGCGAGGTTATGACTGCCGTCAGGAGGCAGAACGCGGCTACACTAGCAACAACTGCGTCTTATGAGGACACGATGACCATTGAGACGACACTGATTGACCAGCACACATCTTCCTACCCCGTCGGTTGTAGGCAGCACACCACACCCCCCGATTACACTAACACGTCGAACACGGGGCCCCAATGGCTCTAGCCGTTCACGGTAACTCACGTCATGGATTTTAATTTCAAAACAAATCCTACTTATATCTTTATGTTTGTCAAATTGTTATTTATTTTTTTTTAAATATATATTTAACATAACTTTTTTAATATTCATTTATCCCAACACAACTAACACACAACCTGACACCTCATCCCCGTGTTGTTAGACCGGTGGCTGGATTCCATTTTTTATTAACCTAAAATTCTTTCATTAAAAGACCGAAAGAATATTTATATATTATTTGTACATATATTGTTTGGTTACGTTTTACTTAGTTATGAATCTGCCATCCGATTTATTTATTATTGCCGATGCTTTAAAAACAGTTAGTACGTAAATGCACCTGCTGATAGTGGGCACGTTTTTTGGTGGCAGCAGACTAACCAAAGAAGTCCTTCACTTTTTTTTTTATATTTATTACTGTTATTGATATAAACGAAGGATTTCTTGAGCACGGTATTTAAATACACTATTAAAATCCATGGCTTGAGTCCATGGCTCACTGTAAAGTCGTCATTATCCATTAACATTTATGATAATTGTTATTATATATGGATTTACTGCTTGTAGTACGCACACACATCAACTCACATAACCTCCCTGGCGGATCCTAATTACGGTAAATTACCTTAATGTACGGTATTTGGAATAATTACGGCACTTCACGGCAAACTTGCGGTATTTTTACCGTAGATTTGCAGTGGATGAGCGGTAATTTACCGTAGAAATTGCGGAATTTTACCATGAAGTGAAATATTGCACTGCAATAACTGTAGAAATAAAAAGCCATACGGTGCTTACGGTAAAAACTCCGCAAATTACTGTAATTTGGATTCGCCAGAACTTAACCTCCAAAAATCCAAGGAATGCCAGTAAATGTTTGGACCTGGACCACATCCAGGCTCCTGACGTGCAAAAGCAGCCCTGGGTTTGAGCCGGAGGTCTATAACTGACACGCAGAATAGATAACAGAATCCTAACCTCAAATAACAGATTATTCGTTACTTATAATTTGAATCCTTGTATAAATTCTGCATCCACTGACACTAACAAGCCCATTACTTTCAATAAAACTAACATTTAGGAAGAACGTCTGGGATAATTTAATGTTAATGTCCAATTAGGTATTTTTGATGGCGGAGCAGCGTACGGACCCGACGTACACCGACGATAGATCATATGTATTTCTGCTTTATCCACCGTCGGTTGCGTCAAGCCTCAATCCTGATTTGTATATTGTAAGAGTCCATCTTCGAGCGTTGGTTGTTGGGCTACTGGTCCATCAGATGCTTCTACATTGCATTGCAAGTGTACTGCTTCAGGGCTCCGTTGGATCTATTTCGAGGTTTACTTATTTATTTATTAAAACTATGAGTAAGAAGTAAGGGAAGGGAACGAGATAACTAATGATTTACTTCTAGCTTTTGCAATGTGAGCTCAGCATCACCGGTATCACCAAAACCGCCTGATGCCAAGCATCGAATGACACCACGGCATGTAGAGACTTTTCTAGCAGCACTAGACCTTTCATTTTCGGCGGCTGTTAAATTTGACTCCCGACCTGGTCTCAAGTTTCTGGTCCAAAAAGTTGGGAATCTGGACCAACCGGCTAATTTGTACCGACAAGCTGGCGCAGCCTGGTCTATAAAGATTCTGACACTCTTTGAACTGTGTCTTGAAGAAATAATAAAGACTGGAGCTGATTTGGAAGTTATCAAGAGCCTGGTCAGCCAGAACCAGAACCAGAACCAGAAGGCTTGTGAGGACACTCAGCTGGTCAAGTATGTGAAGCAACTCAAGAGCACATTCGATTCTCTGTGTGATAATTACGTTGACGTGGTCCTGAATCGCGACGGGCGGCATTCCCTGGCCGATGGGTTTTCGGACAGGAAGATTTTCTTGCTGGTCGCTCAGCCTGATGACTTCCCCGAGATCACGGGCAAGGAACCATTGGAACGTTTCAAGCTCGAAGACAGTCTGGAGAAGGAGACCAAGTGCTCGGAGACTTCGATGTCTGAAATGGAAGATCCATTGGCTGATAGTAAAATTAGTGAAGAGTATCGTTCATTGAAGCTTTTTGATTTAGCGTCCAATTACTACATGGACTCGGGTCCTGAGTCCGAGAGCGACTCTGATGAATCTCAACCATCATCAAGACCTAGATCACCCAAAAGAATTGTATATAGAAGTTCTAGTGAGTGCGTGCAAGATTTTGGTGATCAAGCAGACACTGACGGCAACTCGACAGACTCAAATTTGGCGAATCAGCCAGACGCTGAATCAACAAATCAGCAGGATCCAAATTCCGAAAATCAATCGGACTCAAATCTTACAAGTGAACAAGACCAAGGGAATGCAAGAGACCATAATTTGGCAAATCAACCAGACTCAAATGACTCAAATGATCAACGTCTCTCAGATTCGGAATCGTTTAGCCACGACACAGATGTCAGTATTGATGGCAGTCAACATGTATCTTTAAGATTGGACGCTTTATGCACAGATGACTCAAATTACGACAATTATAATTTAACTCAGGTGAAATCCAATTCTAAAGATTTAAATCTAGACAAATTACTGGAGCGACGATTGCGATTAAGCGACGAAAGTTTTTTATCACGAAGCACTTCATTGAGATTGATAACCTACGATTCAGATGAAACTTCTCGTTCAAAATCACTCGTGGAACTTTACAGAGCTTCAAACTTTTCAGAATTATCAGAATTTAACAACAACAACAATAACGATTCCCTCAATCAATTGGAAACCAGCGACGAGAAAACGGCTTCCGACACGGAAGCATTTGATGACAACGTCGATGATTTGCTTCGCGATTACGAACGCAGCCGACGCGGCTTCCGAATAAATCCCTTCCTTTGTGAAGAAAATGGCAACTGTGTAAATAGCAACAGCATTGAACCAGGAAAAAGTTCCATTTCAAGAGACTGCGAAGCTCACAGGCGGGCTTGGGCTGAAACCATAACCTCTTCTTTGGAATGGACTCTAGCTCTTTCCGTAAGTTACTTTATCACTTTTACTGTCTTATAACCAATTATCTTCTAAAGTCTTCCCAGAGAGTAAGTCACCGTCAGGAATTTTCGGAAATTTTCAGGTTGTAATATCAATGTGTACCCTAGAGAATCTGAATTAAGATGAATTGCCGCGAATAAGGTTAATTACCGCGATTTGCGGTAAAATATGAGAAATTACCGCAAGTTGCGATATTTTAGGTAAAAGTGCTGTATTTTACCGCAAATTTGCAGTAACGCCGCAATATTTCATCATAAGCGTGCAGATTGACTGCAAAATTACGGTATTTTACCATAAAGTGAAGTATTTTACTGTGTTACGGCAAAAATTCCAGAAATTGTGGTAAATTACTGTAAACTCCCGTAGTTCACCTTATTCTACTGTAAATTGCCGCATTTTTACCGCAAATTATCGTAAAATGCGACAAATTTACAGTGAAATACCATACTTTGCGGTAAATTCCGGTAATTTACCGTAATTCGGATCTATTAGGGTAATAATGGAGTGAGTTTAGACTCTTTTTTAAGAAGTGGGGGTAAAAACCGAAAGCGTTTTACTTTCTGGGAGGACTATAGTAATCCTAACACAAATTTGGGATTTTACTCCCACCACAACTCTTCCCCTACTACCACAATATTCAGGCATGCGCAGAATGTATTTTAGAATCTTCTAGCGTTGGGGGGTGGGTGTGGTGGGAAAAATCACAGATTTTCACTGGGATTACTTTAGTAACCGATGATTTGCTTACTTGCTCGCAGGATGAACAATTGAAGCCGCTGCTGCCAGTGATCGTAGGAGGGGTGAGAACTCTGACAAAATTCGCGGTGGATCCAAATTTGAAACTTAAAATTTCCTCGTTGTTTTACCGCATCGTCGTACTCTACGGCTTGACAAATAATTAGATATTTGATATATATTTATTATGCTTAGATTTAAGCAATTGTAAACAAATAAATTATTAATTAATTAAATATATATAATATATACATGAATATGGAGAAATGTGAATATAATATATATATAAATGTATATCAGACAATGAATTGGTGAAATGGATATATCATGTAACTAAATGCGATTGATAATTATTTTTTGATGTACAGTCGTTTCGCGGCTTTTGAAATATGTGTATTGTAAAAAAAAAAAAAAAAAAACTTTGAACAAAGAGATTGACAATATTAAATTAAATGGTTTTGAAATTCGAGTACTGTTTATTTATCCCGTATTAAGTAGTACAGTAAACTTTATTTCATTTGGGTTTTATTGTTATAAGCAGTTGTTAAAGGAGACTACGGTTTTTAGTAGTTTTTGAACTTAAAAATTTGAATTCTGAGTTAAATATTGAAGATACCGTAAAAGTGATAATAGACAATTTTGTAGCCCGGTAAATTTCCTATGCGACAAAATATTTTGCCTATTTTTTTTATTTTTGGTTCTGTTGAAAAATTCACTTGAAAAAAAAAGAGGCGTTTTTTAGAATTAATAGTTTTTCGGGTTTTCAAGTTTTTAAATTTAAAAATCAAAATTTTGAGTTAAATACTGAAGATACGATAAAAGTGATAATAAATAATTTTGTAGCCCGGTAAATTTACTATGCAATAAAATATTTTGCCTATTTTTTTAATTTTTGGTTCTGTTGAAAAATTCACTTGAAAAAAAAAAGACGTTTTTTAGAATTAATAGTTTTTCGGGTTTTCAAGTTTTTAAATTTAAAAATCAAAATTTTGAGTTAAATATTTAAGATACGGTAAAAGTGATAATAGACAATTTTGTAGCCCGGTAAATTTCCTACACCACAAGATGTTTTTCCTTTTTTTCGGATTTTCGGTTTTAAGGGAAATTCATTAGAAAAAAGAAAAAGACGTTTTTTAGAATTAATAGTTTTTCGGGTTTTCAAGTTTTTAAATTTAAAAATCAAAATTTTGAGTTAAATATTGAAGATACGGTAAAAGTGATAATAGACAATTTTGTAGCCCGGTAAATTTCCTACACCACAAGATGTTTTTTCCTTTTTTTCGGATTTTCGGTTTTAAGGGAAATTCATTAGAAAAAAGAAAAAGACGTTTTTTAGAATTAATAGTTTTTCGGGTTTTCAAGTTTTTAAATTTAAAAATCAAAATTTTGAGTTAAATATTGAAGATACGGTAAAAGTGATAATAGACAATTTTGTAGCCCGGTAAATTTCCTACACCATCAGATGTTTTTCCTTTTTTTCGGATTTTCGGTTTTAAGGGAAATTCATTAGAAAAAAGAAAATAATTTTTTTTAGAATTGAGTGTTTCGGGTTTTCAAGTTTTTGAACTTAAAAATCAAAATTATGAGTTAAATATCGAAGATACGGTAAAAGTGATAATAAACAATTTTGTAGCCCGGTAAATTTCCTGTGCAATAAGATATTTTGCCCATTTTTTGGATTTTTGTTTCTAACTCTAAAATTCAAAAGAAAAAAAGCCTGTGTTCGATATGATTTTGACAGCTCCCCAATTTTTTTTTATGCACTAAACTATATTCATCTCTATTTAAATACAATCTATAAAAATACTATTAGATTCTCACTATTGTCCAGAAGAAGACACCTCAGAATTTATATCTCAGCTGGAAAAATATTACATCCTTAAAATTTAGTGCACCAATATAAAGTATTTTTGTCGGTTAGCAGATCTGCTCGAGCTGACTCGAGGTCTGTCTGAAGAGACAATGTGTTAAAGTCTGCGGTCAAGTCCTTTGGTATCCGCAAGTCTCGTAGTCGTTCTCTGTGTCCATCTCATCCTCAGGCCCATAAAGAACTTGAGCTTACGAGCGACAGCTATTAAACCATCTTCACTTCATTCCGCAATAAAAACTCAACCTGACGGGTTTCAACTTTTAATGAAAACTATGCATCTGATTAATAGCCTTAGCTTTTATTTTGTTATACTTTATTAGCAGGGTCGAAATATCTAGGACAGCAAACTGATGCAAAACGGACCGTCCCCAAACCTTAGTAAATTTTTTTTTTTTTCAGGAATTTTTGAATTTTTCAATCTTTGCCACGACACCATAACATTTTAAACAGGAATAATTTCCCCATGCATATTCCCATGGACAAAAGTCCATTACTTCCTTAGCGGTCCTGTTTTGCCCAGCCTCCCCCTATATGTGTATATATATTTAAATGACATTTATTATTTATCATTCGTTAAATTTAGCGACTGAGATTAGGTTTAGGTTTAGGTTGTGTAAAGTGGAATTGGGGAAATGGGATAGGGGGAATTGGGATAGGTTGTAACTGTGTCCAGTCTAGCTGGACTGTAGTTTAGGAATAGAAGGGAATTTTACAGTTTAGGGTGGTTTTAGGGTGGCTTTGCCTGGATTGCTAATAAAGGAAGCTCTCAACCTATATATATATATATATATATATATATATATATATTGGTATATATATGTTGGTAGTGCGCATGAAGACCGCAACTATCCATCGGTTCGACACACGCAGTGAACCTTTTAATATTAAATGGAGCTCACGAGTGGGTTGTCACAAATTCTCAATGAGATCGCTTGAATCTGTTGATAAATTTATTATTTATTAATCTATTTTACTTTAATTTTCAGGATTTTTATTAATTTCTTTTTTAGTGAATCGAAAGAATAATTTCTATTTTGTAGTTTTTGATACATTTTTGAAGATATCTTCAAATGTATGGGAGTTAGAGAAAAAATGAAAGAATGAAAATTTGTAGAGAATTAAATTTCGAAGAAAATGCCGCTAAGTTTAGTTTTTTAAGTTTGGCGGTTTACGAGTTATGAATTTTAGAAATTGAAAGAATTAATTAGGAATTGGAATTCTGAAGATTTTTTAGTTGAGATGTTTTTTGAAATAACTGGGGAAAATTGGGAAATATGAAGAAAATGAATCAGATAAAATTTGTAGAGGATCAAATTTAGAAGAGAATGCTTCCAAGTTCATTTGTCTAGGTTTAATAGTCTAGAAGTTATTGACTCTTTACTTATAATAATTTTTTTTCTATTATTAAAAAAAAAATCTTGTCTCTATATTTTATAAAATAACTCAGTAAATATCAAAATTATAAAAAAATTTAATCAGGCAAAATTTGTAGCTTATAAAATTTCCTACAAAATTGCTCCTTTACCTTAAGCTCTAACTTCAATATTTTAGGTGTTTAAAGCGTTCCAGCATAAAAACTTCCCACAAAACCAAACTTTCACAAAAAATTATTAATTAAAAATTAACACTAACCCGAAAAAATTTTTCCATAAAATTTTCCAGATCTGTAGAGCTCAAGTTCCCCTACAAAATTTATTTACCCTTGCAATTTTTTTTTTTAATCAAATTCCAGTGAGATAGAATCGGTAGTAAAAAAATCGGACATAATTAACTTGATTTTTTTTATTAACTGGGAAAATATTCCACATATGTACAATTTTTATCAATAAAAAGAAAATTAATATTTAAAAACTAAAAACATACAATATATCACACACTTATTAAAGCGTTCATGTCACAAAAAATTCCACTGGTCCACTCCCGCAGAATTAGTACGGACGCCAGACATCATTTCTCTGTTCATTTTCCTCCAGTACACCGATTTCGAGCCTATTGCTGCTGATAGTGAGATTCCCACTGGCAATAGTGACCTGGTCGTCAGATAAATCGCCGTGTAGGTGCAAGTGAATTTGATTTTGATTAACGGTACTGTAGAGCTGGGGATACAGAACCATAGGAGTTGGACTTATGTAATTTTGCGTCGGATTGTTGTAATAACCCTGATGATAATTTGGATTGTAATTGTGCGACGGAACGGGCACTGGGGTTGTAGGTCCTGGAGTCCACGAGCCGTAGTGATAACCCGGGCTGCCATTTCCGGGGCCGGTGAATATTTCAGTGTCTTGTTTCGAGGGTACTAGGGGTAATGAGGCGTTGCTGTGTGTTGGGTACATTGTCACACAGTTTGGTGTATATGCATCTTGTTGGTCCGGTGACAAAACTAAAAAAAAAAATTTTTTTTTTCTACTAAAAATTGAATTTTTTGAATTTCATGATTTTTTTTCTTTTTACTAATTACTGACATGTTGGCTGTAAAGCAATTAATTTTACTAGGGTAAGTAAAAAAAAATTTTTTTGATTTTAAAAATTTGAAATTTTGACATTTTTGTAAAAAATTTGGAGACTTTCGGTTTGGGTAAAAGAAAAATTAGACTTTTTGTAGAGGACATATATATGAATTTTGATATATTTTTGAGGGTAAAATTGAATTTTTTGAAAAAATTCAAAATTTGAATTTGCCGCCTTTTTTTGAAATTTTTTTGAACGTACCTGTGGTTAGAGGAACGGGTTCAGTCGTGGGGTGATGAGATAAAGATTCTCCGGGGTAAGAAAATGCACCGGGAATTGGAGAGTAAGATCCAGCGTCGCTTCCGGTAGGTGCTGGGTAAGTTGGCGCCGACGGGTAAGTCCACTCCGCTGCATTTGCATCTGTAACAAATTTTTTTTATTACGACCGATTTTACCCACATTTTTAGTATAAAAGTATTAAAGTAATTAATTATTGTCTTAGAAACTTAAAAATTAAATTTTTAATTTAAAAAAACAAAAAAAATCCTGAACGGGATTCGAACTCGAAACCTCCGATTGCTGTCTAAAAATAATTTCCTCTATATCTCAGTGGTTTATTAACAAATAAATTTTTTTTTTTCTGATTATGATTAAAAATAGACAAATTCATAGAATTAAACCATAACTTAGTTAATAATATATATTAATATTATATATATAAATATATAATTGAATTCTGCGAAATAGAGACGGTGGGGAATAAAAAGTGGTGATTGATCAAGTGGGAAAAATTCATCGCGTATGACATATGCGTCACCAAGTAAAGGAACTCGATGCGTCATGCGACTTTTTCCGCGTCGTATTGCTATCCGTTGATTCAAATAAAAATAAAACGTGAGAAACTTTCTTATATTAATTTATATATTTAATGAGATTTATACTGCGTTATTAAATATTTTAAATTGTTTATTTATTATTAAGTCTAATATTGAATATTAAATTTAACAAGTGATTGTTTTTGTGATTTCATGAAAAATATAATTATGCAACAAAATAATTATTTTTTATGTTTGCATATAAATTATAAAGAGGTATAAAAAACGTGTCACTAATCCAAAGTTTTTAAAAAATTCAGACAATCCCATTTGATTACTGTCACTTGTGTCGACTCAAGGGCAAATGATTGTAAGTTCTATGAAATCCCCACTATACTTATACTCATTAAAATGTATATAAGAGTATATATATTTCGAAATATCTTGTTCAAATATTTTTCTGAGAGTTCGGAAAATTTTTAAGCATCAAATCGATTTAAATGATTTTTTATATTTAAATCTGTTATTGCTCGTAAATCATCGATCAGAAATTTATGAACTTCTATGTAATTTATTCAGAATTTAATTCTCTACAAATTTTGTCTCATTCATTTTTTCTCTAATTTCGATAGTTACTAAATTAATTCCAAAAGTATCCAGGAAAAAAAAATCCTAATTTCGATTTTTCAATTTTTTTATATTTAAAAATTTCTAGTTCTTAATCTACAGATTTTTAAAAACAAAATTTCGCCCCAGCCTCTTCAGAATTGAATTCTCTACAAATTTTGTCTCATTCATTTTTTCTCTAATTTCGATAGTTACTAAATTAATTCCAAAAATATCCCAGAAAAAAATCCTAATTTCGATTTTTCAATTTTTTTATATTTAACAATTTCTAGTTCTTAATCTACAGATTTTTAAATACAAAATTTCGCTCCATCCTCTTCAGAATTGAATTCTCTACAAATTTTGTCTCATTAATTTTTTCTCTAATTTCGATAGTTACAAATTTAATCCCAAAAATATCCAGGAAAAAAAATCCCTAATTTCGATTTTCAATTTTTTAAATTAAAAAAATTTCTAGTTTCTAATCTACAGATTATTAAAAACAATATTTCGCTCCATTCTCTTCAGAATTAAATTTCCTACAAATTTCGTTTCATTAATTTTCTCCCTAACCCCCGAAGTTTCCAGGATATTTCCAAAAAATGAATAGACAATCAAAATTCTAGTGTAATATCAGCTTGATGACATAATGAACTAGGTCAACATTTAATTACAAGCCTAACCATACGAGAGGGAACTTTCGAAAAAGAGCTAAGGACTATCCGAAACCGCTTCTGTGGTTTCACACCCGCAGAGTTTATAGTAAACAGCATCAGTTCCTTTAGATTCAGTTTAGTTCCGTCATTGGTCATTGGTCATTGGTCTCTGTTAATGGTCAGGACTCGTGCCTCTCTTTATCTATACAGACAATGTCTACTCATCTAACCATCAGCTATCAACTATCAGCTATCAACCAGATCCCAGTCAAAACAAACAAACCCAAGATAAAGACAAAATATAATCCGTCATTTCTCGTAAAACTGACCCCTACTCCTCGGTCCCTAGTCAAGGATTTACTGGTCTAAAAAACCAACATTAAATCCTAAAAGTAAAAAAAAAATCTAGCGTAGCATCTTTTAATTCAATTTAAGGATTCACTTCCAGATGCAGGTTCTATTCATAAAACTGGTGGTCATTAAATTACCATACGTCTGACACAAATCCTGTAAAGACGAAAAATTATAATAATTTGCTACTGAATACAAGAGAGTTGGGCATACGATACATGTCAATATGAAGAAGAATAAAGGAGTTAATTTTTTTACTCCTTTCTATTCTAGTGCTCAGTGTTTACTTGTTACTTTTTGTTCCTCTCCTCTCCTCTTTTCTCTTCTCTTGTTGTTTCGATTTCTTTAGAAGATGAGGGCTGCAACAGATGGCTTGTACAATAGCTTTGTCTTTAAATTGTAGGCTATGATAGTTGCCCAAGATAATTTTTTTTTGTTTTATTTTCTACAGATGGCGAAATTGGTCTGATTTTCGGCGGCTCGTTTACTTTTGGCGATTGTTTGAAAACGAAGGAAATTAGAGGAAAAATGAATCAGGTAAAATTTTTAGCTGACAAAATTTCGAGGAAAATCGTATCCGACTCATTATTTTGGGACAAATATTTTTTGAGTTATGACATTTTATAATTTTTCAAAATATTACGAAATTGGAAACAGAAAATTTTTTCATTGGATTTTTTTCAAATAACTTCAAAATTATGGATTTTATGAACAAAATTAATCAGACAAAATTTGTAGCTGATAAAATTTCGAATAAAATGAAAAAAAGTTAATATTTTTACGAGCAATAGCTCAAAAGTTATGAATTTTTGAATTTTTTAAATTTTATGACGCAGTGAAAAATTTAAATATTTTTTCTTTTTTCAAATTTTTAAATAACTCAAAAACAATGAAAGTTATCGAAAAAGTGAATGATACAAAATTTGTAGCTGATAAAATTCTGAAGAGAAAAAGTCAGGTCTCATTGACCTGCAACTTGTAGTTTCTTAGTGACAGGCTTGCAAAACTAAAAACTGCCTCCAGAGCCAAACAATGTCCGATAATTAAAATAAAAATGATAAAATTATCGAGTTGTCCTCGAGATCCCGTCGTCCCCGAGAAGAAATCCAATCCCTGGGATACTTAATATATAAAAAATAAATCGTTGATGGTAAGTGATACGAGAGAGAAGTGCGCGAGTTTCCTGGGCCGCGAGTTCTCGTATGCGTAAGACTTCTTGGTCCCTTTCTTGTTGACGTTAAAAAAAAATTATAAATAAAATAATAATGATAATAATAATAATAATCATAATAGGGTATTTATATGTATATATATATATATATATATATATATATATATATATAACCGTGTTCAATATACGTGCAACGACGTGTATTAAATACACAACTATATGGATATCAAACAAGTATATCGATACGACGTAATATCGACTTACGTTACACGACCGAGCGAGCATCTATCTCGGTGGGAACTCTGAAGCCCCACTTGCAATTTTTCGTCTTTATTATTTTATTATTATTTCCATATGCAGAGAAAAGTGGGGCAAAATGAGCTATCACTTTTTTACGAAAAAAAAATTTTTGCAAATAATTATCTACAGTCTCTAAAAAAAGACGGGGTGAGTTGGTCACGAAATAGTATGACGATATCAAAATTTTGACTTAAGTAAAATTTTTTGCACTAATAACTTAAATTCTTGTATGACAAATCGGCAAGAAGCTGACGGGTAAACTAAAAAAATGTTAACTGAGCTCGAAATTTTATCGACGGGATTTTTTAAAAATTTTTTGGGTGAAATGGTGGAGTGAAATTGATATTTTTGAAAAAAGTCTTAACAAAGTCGCAAATTTACCTAATGGATTTTATTTTATTTTAAAAATTCTCACGCCTGGGAAACATCCGCTTTCGTGTCTTAACAATAAATAATATTATTATTTTTATTTATTTCCAAAGATGATAACTGGTGAATTTATTTTTTGTTATTGTTACTGTTACTGCTACTGCTATTGTTGTTGTTATTATTTTTGTTTACTCTCATTTTTTGCTTTTGCTTATCTTTGTATTCGGTAAAAAAACCGGACACTTGTTGCTGTTCCATCCATTCATCGGTAAAAAATATTAAAATACATGTTGTATAGTCTTTATATATTTGTATATATATATAGCTCGGATGCTGAGTGGATCGACGCGCGTGATCTTTCGTCTCACCCCAAAAATAATATTTTTTAGGGACGGAAATCTGTTTAGCACACTTGAAGGTGTAACAATGGATCATCCGCACGCACGCATGCCTAAATAATTGAGCTCAAGATACAAAGGATCAAAGTAATAATATAGCTTATAATTATCTAAAATTTCTATTGATTTTATTTTCTTAAAAGTTCTGATAAAATAAATTTTTTTTTAATTTATACGTGTAGGAAAAATATATGACAAGTATATTGGCCATATTTTTGACTCCAGTATTGGGTAAAAAAAAATTTAATTGATCGAAGAAAATTCAACTCGATCAAAGAAAACTGAACTTGACCCAAGAAAATTTGACTTTATCAGAAAAAAATTGATTTGATTCAAGAAAAAATTTACTTGATTAAGGAAAAATTGACTTGATTCAAGAAAAATGAATTTGATCAAAGAAAATATTTACTTGATTCAAGAAAATTCATCTTGGCCCCAGAGAATTTGATTTGATAAAAAAAAATTGATTTGATTCCAGAAAAAATTTACTTGATCAAGGAAAAATTGACTTGATTCAAGAAAAATGAATTTGATCAAAGAAAATATTTACTTGATTCAAGAAAATTCATCTTGGCCCACGAGAATTTGATTTGATAAAAAAAAAATTGATTTGATTCAAGAAAAAATTTACTTGATCAAGGAAAAATTGACTTGATTCAAGAAAAATGAATTTGATCAAAGAAAATATTGATTTGATCCAAGAAAAATGAATTTTATCAAAGATAACATTGACTTGATCAGAGAAGAATGAATTTGATCAAAGAATTATTGACTTGATTGAAGAAAAATTAACTTGAACCAAGTAATTAATATCAAGAAAAAAATTTTTCTTAGTTCAAGAATTTTTTTTATTGAATTTGAAAAAAATTCCTTTATTCAAAATCTTTTTTATCAATAAATATTTAAAATTGATCGAAGAAAAAAATATTTTTTGTCAATCCAAGAAAAATAAGAACTCGATCTCTCGTTTTGTTGGCAAAATTTTTTTGCGCGCGAAATTTAAAAAACCACGGATTTGAATTTTTAGTTCAAATGCTTCGCGGTGACTAATGCAGAGGGAGAGACTCAAAATATTTGTGAGTATTTTCGAGTAATTGGAGTAATCATTAACGAAAAAAAAATCGATTATTACAAATAGACAAAAAATTTTAGAATAAATAAAACAATCAATGACACGATGACTCAAGATAATTTATTTAAATTTATTCCGGAAATTCTTGAGATCGTCGTCAATTTAATATTTGATACCTGACCGGAAAGTAGAAATCTTTTATATAAGATCGCTCCATCTACAGTTTAAATAATTCATTATTATTATTATCATAATCATAATTTTAATTTTTTTCTTTTTAACCAAAATTTCATAAATTAATTTTTTTCAGTTTAAATTCAAATAACTCCTAAACTAATGACACTATCAAAAAATCTAAAGAATACTTTTTTATAGCAAATTAAATTTCCCACAGAAAAGATTCTTACCACTTTGTCTCTAAATCCAATAGTTTAGACATAATTTTAATTTTAAGCCCAGATGATAATTTTTTTTAATTCTACCCATTTAAAAATAATAATAATAAATAATATTTATTATTATTATTGTTATTGTTATTATAAAACATGTATAATAAAATTAATAAATGATTAAAAAAAAAAAAATAAAAATACCGAGTGTACGTACAAGGAAACTTTTTAGCGGAAACAACGGAAGTTGATGAGTTCGTAAGGTCCAAGTGAATTATTAGGCTTATGTATTATCTGGGATGTACATAAAGAAGCTCGTACTTTAGCTTCAATAATATCTCCCCCCTTATCCTCACTTTTATCCTCTTTCTCTCCATGTAAACTTATTTAATCCTTAATAATTCTCGGTGCTTTTGTTTTGGTAACACGAAAAAATACTTGTACTGGTAACTGGTTGCTGGATCTTTGCCTCAACTTCTGCTTGTCTTCTATCTGTGCACCTTACAGAGTTTGATTATGTGTACGATCATCGGCAACTCGTGGATAAGAAAGAGAAGAAGGTGAGATGATGAAAAAAAAATTAAATAAAAAAAAATAAATAGGGTTGAAGATGTTACGTGATCCACGCTCGAGAGCTCTTGGATTTAACTTCTTTCTCTTGCCACCTTTATTTCATTTTTTTTTTTTAATCCACCTCCAACTTGTCCTTATTCCGTACGTTTATTACTTTTTTTTATTTTCTTAATCATTTATTCACTGTAACTTGTTAAATATTGATCTCACGAAAATTTTTGTTCTTTACAATTTGTAGGAAATTTTATTAGCTCAAAAAATGATTTCTTTACTTTTATCGATATTTTTGATAGATTTCGAGATATTTCAAATTTAAAATCCAAAAAATTATTTTTTACTAAACAGAAAATTTAAACTCCTCGATTACAAGCTTGTAACTTTTGAAATATTAATCTGACAAAAATTTCATGTGATTATAATTTTTAGGAAATTTTTCAAGCTTCAAAAATGGTCCCATACATTTTTTTGATATCTGTAATAGTTTCCAAGATATTTATATTTAAATATAAAAAAATCGACATTTTTTATTGAATTTCTTTATAAATTTGCTTACGTATTTAAAAATATAATTAATCGATAGTTTAAATCAATTGACCATAAAATAACGTCCTCGTAAAAATGATCCTCGCAAAAAAAAATTTTTTATATGAAAGTAAAAAATTTTTACACCTAAAAAATTAAAAAAAGTTTTTTTTTTTTTAAATCGGTCTCTCTGTTGTTTTTTTTGACAGTTGTAACTATAAGTTAATAAGAGGGCAGAGAATCCGAGAATCTAGTCCTGTTTCTTCCGTCTTACCTTCCTTAGGTTTTAAAATTTTTTATTTAATTATTTATTTTTGTGTCCAGGACCAAAATCCGTTGGCGTCTGTACGTTCACTAAACGTCTCCTTGGAAATGCTACAAAACATTACTATAATCGTAAATCGTCACACCGTATTATCAACAATCGACAATCATCGTTTCCGGTTTTTTTAAAAAAAATTCATTCTTAGAAAAAAAAAAAAAAAAAAAAAAAAAAAAAAAAATTTGTCGCTCTATTTTTTTACTTAGACGAGAGTTGAAGAGCAAGAAGTGAAGACAAAATGTCGCAAAAGAAAAATTATTTATTTATTTTTATAAATTTTGTTTTTCATTTTGTTATTTTGTATCTTGAATTTATAAAGTAACGGAAATTGATCGCGTCTTTCGTCACATTTAAATTGGTGGCACGAATCAATGGAGGATAAAGTGGTGTCGAAGGATCGTAAGTCATGTTTTTGGTGGTAGCCCAGCAATTACTGGGTAAAAAAAAATAAACGAGTGATAGGGAGAGTATAGAATGGAGATTCAACTGAAGACTCAAGACTGGAGACTGGAGAATTGAGAATGGAGGATAGAGAGTAAGTTTGTGTATTGAGAAAAGGGAATAAACGAATCGAAGAAAGAGGAGAAGAGAATGAGAATAAGAAAATATAAAAGAGTTTGATGGAGATAGAAGATCTGGTTTCCGGACACGCTACTCGATGATGATGGTGATGGCCCCATTCATGTTGCCCCATCACTCTTTTTCATTCACCCAAAATTGCCAGAGACTACCAAAACAGAAAGACTACATAGGCTTACAGAAAAAAAAAAATTACATATATATAAATAATAATGGGAAACAAAACAACAATTTTTTTGTCCATATGTTTGAAATCTGATTTTTATTTTATTTTTAATGAATTGAATTTAAATTCTATATATATATGGGTGAAAAACCTATGTAACATAGATGTGATCCCGGGTAAAAAAAAAATTTGGACTTTTTTGACTAAAATTTGAGCCATTATACCAAACCCGACTCAAATTTGATATGTCTGATTTAAATTTGAGGCGACTTAGCCAAAACCAAGTCAATTTTGACTCTATACATAAATTTGAGTCAACTAAGCCGAAATAAAGTCAAATTTTACTTTTTTGATCAAAATTTGAACCAACAACCAAAATTAAGTCAATTTTGACTTTTTTGACTCAAATGGATACCAAATTATCCAAAAGTAAGTCAGAAATGAATCAAAAACACGTTTAGTTTTGACTTGTTCTTTGCTAATTTGATCTACTTAGTATCCATTTAAGTCAAAAAATTCAAATTTGACTTGGTTTTGGCTTAGGTGATCCAAATTTAAGTAAAAAATGTAAAATTCAAATTATTTTTTGACCACGAGATATTCTTTCTTCGCATATCAATACCTTTTGAATGTGTTGTCAATATTGACATATATTTGGACTCATGAAATTTTGAACATGATAAATATATGCAAAATATATTCAACATATGTTTTTTTGAATACATACATATTTATGTATATGAAATTTCTCAATTTTTTTGCTCATCAGTATATTTAACATATATGTTATAAGTGTTGACAGGTATATTAACATATATATTGTTGCATTCATGTAATCTTGAACGCTAAATATATATGTTAAAAATTTATTCAACATATTATATTATTTGCATACATGCTTTCACATACATACATGTATGTATTCATTTTTCATCATATATACATATATATCTATATTTTTGTTTAAGATTAATTAATTTATTTTTTTTTACCCTAGCCAAGATTCGAACCCTGATCTCCCGCATGTGAGTTCTAGCACTAGGCCATCGCTCCGTAGTCTCTTGTGCCTACAACCGAATTCACGAGTAATACATATCTAAATATTTTTTCTGTTGATATTATTGTGAAAATTGCCATAAATCTAAAATCTAAAATCATTGAAGATCTACTGAAATCCTCGGAGATCTTCAAAGGCTCATTCCGAATTTTAGATCTAATTATTTCTTCTCGGGTTTGAATAAAGTTTGCAATCTCTAGTGATAAAAAATTTCTTCGGTAAAATTTTTTACTATAGTAAAAATTATAAACCACCCATTTTACCTCACATTCGTTAAGTTTAATAATGACATAAAATAATGTAAAATAATTGAAACTTTGTAAGCGAATAATATTGTTAGAGATGATTTACTAAGTCACGATTTTAACGGAACTCGAGACGTTTTTCCATCATTGCTTTCGCGGACATTTCTTTAGCTACTCACAATTTACCGTTCAGACGACCGTGATAAAAAAACTTACGGCATGACCTTGAATATCTTTAAATCTAAAGACTAGGAATGACAATAATTTTATTATTTAGTCATTATTTATCATCAAACTGATGTTTAATCACAGTTAAGTTTATTGTCCGCAATAAAATAAATTAACCAAAGAGTGATTTTATTTTCGAGTCCTATCAGCTTCAGCGATGGGTTTATCGTAATGGTGATGAGCTGGAAGCTCAGAGGAGATGTAATAGTATTGTATATATATTTATATGGTATATGAAATGAATGAAGATCTCTCGACGAAACTAGGTGCTGGACGAAAAAGTTGTTATAAAAGACTTGGTAAAAAAAGATAAGAAATGGAGTAGAGACGGTTCTTGACCAATGGTCTGGAACTCGAATCCGTGGGAATTTATAGTACTCGGAAATTAAATTGATATTGTTCTTCTTTAGACTTTTTTTCGTAGGATATAAAATTATATGTAATGACCTAGTTAATTTGATAGAGTTAGAATCATTTTTTACTAATTTTTTTTTTTGGAGATGGAAAAATTTTTATTTTCAAAAAAATTTTTATTTTGTTTTAATAAATTCCCTGTGAAAAAAATCGCATGATAAAAATTCAAATATTTCGTTTAGTTTTTTTTTGCGGCCATAAAAAAATTTACCGCAAATTTTTTTATAGAAATTGAAGTTGGAAATATGGAATTTTCTGTAAAAAAAATTTTTTTTGGTTCCATTATTTATTTTAAACTTTGACAATTTTTTATGGTTTTTTTTTCATGTCGATTGTCAGTTTTTGAGAGAAATTTCGATGGTTTTTAGTTAAAATTTGATGGTAATAATTTTTCCAACAAATTTTATGTCAAAAATTTCGAAAAATTGAACTTTTGTTGCATTATTTTTTTAAAATAAAAATTCTAAGATTTTTTGGTGAAAAATTTTTCGAGTTTGAAGTTAAGAGTAAGGGCGTTTTGATAAGAGTGTACATGACACTTTAGTAATTAGCTTGCGAGAACACCCTTTAAGAAAAGAGCCCTCAGTATACTTGGGGTAATCGAAAGTTGACTGAAATCATAACAAGGGTTTCGTCTTAACCCTTTTCAGCCTTAATTATTTCAATTAGTTTACTTTAAATAATAATAATTATCATAAGCACTCACATATGTGTACATATAATTTGTTTTTTTTTTTTTTAAATTTTTTAAAGGAATCATGTTATCGATATCATTATCATAATGACATCCTCAGTGGATAAGGAATTAAGGAAACACTGCGGCTAAACGTGCATTAGCTAAAACCGCGATAACATTTTTGTTTTATTTTTATAAAATTTCATTGCTATATATATGTATACATTTATGTTAAGAAACGCATACTGCAAAAAATCGAGTAAATTTGGAATGAACATGGAACTCATTGAAGGCTGCGCCATGCACCGAAAAAAGAATAGTGGAAAAATGGCAGTTTCAAATATCAGCAAAGTCTGTCTAGTTCGAAAATGTGAAAGTTACATTATGTCTGAGACGCAGCAATTATTTAGCAATTTTCACAGTTCTATGTAAGATTTTTTTCAGTCTTTAGTAGCATTTCATTCAACCAAAAATTTTTTCTCGCGTAAGGAAATTTTCGTCTTCAATTCATAGTGTAAAAAATTTCTTAGGGCAACTCGGGCCAAAAAAACAATTTTTTTCTGAGCATATTCTTAATTTACGATCAAAGTTTCAGAATAATTTTCTTGACAGAAGATCTCGAGCTGATCTCGAATTTCTTCGATTAAGAGAATGATTTTTAATGAAATCTTCAAATTTTTGCACTAAAGTATTTCTAAAAGTTATTTTTTCTCTCAATGTGGGAATAAAATGATTACTAATTTTTAAACGCAGGAAGTCTGGCGTCGTCTGCGTCTATTCTAGGATTTAGAATATTTTTTCATAGATTCCGAAATGCACTATCGAGTTTCCGTCGGTACTGGCGCCTAGATGAGATTACTCTACTAGGTCAATGATAGAAAGCCATTTAGAAATAGATAATTTTAATAATTTTTATAATTGGACTTTTTTCAAAATTCCCCTGTCCTTTTCTAGTAAAATTCACCAATTCCTTCTCTAAATTTGCAAATTCGATACTCAGTTCTGCAATTCTGAAAACGACATGACCGAAAGTTGAATTTTCGACGCCTTCTGGAAAGCAGGAACGAAATTTTCATCTAAAATGATTTGAATCCCGAGTTCTCATGACTAAAGATGATGTAATTTGGTCGTTAACCGAAAGATGCTCATCAAGTTTGAGCCTCGTCACCGCAGCTAGAATTGCGGGATCCAGTACTTAGAGTATTTCTGCATCAAATCATGAGCATCATAAACTAAAATCATTATGATGATAAAGACGATCAAAGTGCGAGTCTCTTATAGCGAGACAATTTGGTCTTGTAAAAATGTCAAGCTAACTGCAGGAGCAACTAAAGCCAGGAAAGTTGTTGGCTAAGTGAGAGATAGTCCAGTAAATAAGTAAAGAGAGACGCATAGTTGGATTCCTGATATAAAAGTGAGCACGTGGGAAAGGTTATTTGGTCTCCCTCAGAGGGTTCTTCCGTCCATCATGATAAAGGGCCATCTTGGGTAAATAGCTAAGACTCGTGTCCATTTGCTGCGTACCGGCATCTCATTCTCGGTCTTCCTTTTCTGGATAGTTGATGGCTGATGCTGGATGCTGGATCCAGGATCCTGGTGTTGGTGATTGGATAGTTTAGTATAAGTGTGTTGAATAAGCACGACTGTACCCACCCGCAACCACTACCGTTTTGTAGATCCGCTGGAATGAATCCCAAGCTGTGGAATGGATCCAAGTGTTGGTGCGTTGGGAGGCCTCTTGTCTCGATTACTTCTTGATCGAGGGCACGGGCTAAGGAGGAACGAGGGACCAGAGACGGAAAACAGCAACAATGCCATCAGACAGAAAGAAGAAACGAGTTTGAATAAGAATACGAATACGAACAGAATGTACAATCAGTGTGATTGTTTGACACCCCATAATCAGAGTCCTTACCCCTTCCACCAACGAATCCTATCACTCCCACTATAAAAATCTCCATCACCTCATTTCGCAGTCTCGGTTTGCTTATTGTTTTACTGTTTTGCTCATTGTTTTTTTTTGAGTTAAAGATTCGAGATCCAGCTTCAGTCCCAACCCCAGCTCCAGGTTCAACATCAGCATCAGCATCACCACCAGCTTCTTCTTATGTTCCGGCGTGTCTTTGTTGTAATATTATTTTCTCTGTTTGGCCACTGGCAGCATCACATCTTGGAGTCCGGGTCTCATTACCCCCGATCACGACTTGAATAGGCCTCCGAGAGTTTTGCCGAGATAAAGAATAAGAAGGAGAAAACGAGAAACGGACACGGTTATATTATAAAAGACAGCGTAAGGGTCTTGTAATTTGTTTTTGTTGCTGTTTACTTTTTTATTATTTATTTGCTTTGCTGTACCGGGTTCTGTTGGCCAGAAGATCGAGATGGAGTTATGGTTAGGGCTCAAGGATGTTTAGTTTAGGAGGGCTAAATTGTCAAATAAAAATGGGTGATGAAAAAAGGCGTAATGCTCGGTTGAATTCGAGATAATCGCGGACGGGGGGGTCTGTTACATCTCAGTTTCGTTCGATTCGACGGAACGGTAAAAGGGATCGGAAATAGAGTTGAGTGAGGAAGTGGGCTGGGGAGTAGGGGGTAAAGATCGAGGAAAATCGACGGTCGATTTTTATGATCGAGATACCTGGTATTACGCGGGCTGATATTTTATAAGACGATTGGATTTTTTTTTGGAGATGGGATTGTGGGATTTTTGGGGTTAATGTAAAAGGAAAATATTATTATTGAATTTTTTATGAGATCTTTTTTTTAATGGAATTTTATGAAGGTAATTTATAAAAAATTTGTTTATTACAATTTTATAAAAATACTTTTTAAGAATGTCAAATATTTGACAGTTTAGTTGTCAGTTGTCATATAAAATTTTTACGGCTTTACATGTAAATTTTGACTAAACTATTGAATTTATGACAAAAACATATCAATACAATTTTGTTGGAAATTAAATTCTCTACAAAAAAGTATTCTATAACTTTAGTCATATATTTGATGGTTTAGATACAATTTAAATTCAAAGTATAAAAGTGATATTTAGTATATGAATTTTAGGCTTTTAGAAAATGACATGAAAAAAAAAAAAATTTTGTAAAAATTTAATTAATATACAAAACCGCGCTACCAGAAAACCGAAAACCCTCAGCTGAGCTACGAACCATTTCTAGTTAATAATGAAAAGTTAAAAAAAAAATGATCAAAGAACTCAATCAGACGATAGTCGCCAGAGACCACTTGTTGCCGAAAGTGTGCAAACCAGAGGAAGTAAGAAACCGAGTCAAAAGAGTCACCTCCTTTAGTATTTTTACCGCAGCCGTGGCCCGCTGGGCGGCAAACGCCGCAAGGCAAACGAGGTAATTACACCAGCCGAACTTGCGCGGAAAAAAAGGACCCGCTGATCCTAGTTTGCACCCAAGTCTTGTCAGAGGTTACCACTCGAAACCGCAACTTGAGCTCTAGCTCAAAGCTCTTAATCACTTATCAATAACAAATCATTTAGGATCAAATCATCATCATTATAAAAGATTCATTTTTTATTTTAAATCCAAAATTAATTTTAACTTCTACTATTCCTAGCTCCTAAACTATCGAAGTTAACAAAAAATTTTTAAGGACCTTTTTTGTAGAAAATTTAATTATCTATAAAATTACTCCTAATCATTTTTGCCATATCTCTCATAGTTTATCCATAATTTACATTCAAAGTTTCTAAAAATAATTTTTCCGACCTAAAAATTTCAAATTTTACTTTTTAGAACTTCAAACTCAAATTCTGTCCAAACTATTGAATATATCAAAAAATTTATTGAATACTTTTTTGTAGAGAATTCAATTTTCCACAAAATTATTTCTTACAATTTTCATCCTATCTCCAATAGTTAGCCTTCAATTTAACGTCAAACTTTTTGTCATCCAAAATAATTAAGAAACAGCCAAAATCTGATTTTTCAAAATTTTCATATTTTCCCTCCGCAGTAAAATTTTTTTTCCCTAATAGTTTTTCAACTAGTCAATTTATTAAAACATCCATAGGTATATACCATAAGAATATAATTAGCTTATAAAAATAAACATAAATTTGAAAAAAAAAAAAAAACGCGGTACAAGTTGAAATGTCGTTATTACGTTGAATTAGAGGGTTCAGAGCCGGAACGAGGTATCAAACTATTACCTCAAACCTTACCGAAACCCCGTCTCACTCGGTTACCGTTGATCTACCCGCGTAACCCTTTCCATTGTGTTGAGCCCTAATAGGCTAAAGATAATGAGCAAACCAGCTAAATGTAAAAACGAGTACAATTTACCTAAAATTATTTATTTTTTACCTCATACCGGTACCGGTACCTAAATATAAAATCCTTACATACCGTGTCCTCTAAAGACCAAGAAATCCAAGCCCTCGGTACCCAGAAAACCCGAGTTTCAGCTCAGAAATTTAACTGAAACTTTTGACATCTCGATGACGTACAGTATATATAAAAAATTTCAATTTTACATCTATAAGTAATTTTACGTGTGGGAAAGACCAAAAAATTGAGTGAAATTTTTTATGCTTACTAGACGTCATCGAGATGTCAAATGTTTCATTTAAATTTTCGACTAAATTTAGCTGACGTCTAATAATTTCTTGACTGAGAAAAACTATAAAATTATAAAAAAAAACAAATTTTCAAAAAATTGCACCTATAGTTTTTTTGATTTTCTACATGTGCATATTTTTAGATTTTTTTTTTTGTAATTGATTGGTTGAAAAAAAATTCAAAAATTTTTAATCATCTGCTAACTTCAGGATCATAGTTAGCCGGCATTTAATTATTTTTAGATTTATTTTTAACCGATAAATTATAAAAAAAAAAAATATTTCAAAAATTGCACCTGTAGTTTTTTTAATTTTCTGCGTGTGCATATTTTTTGTTTTTTTTTTTTGTCAATGATTTGCTGCAAATAAAAATTTGAAATCATGATCGTCTAGAAATTTCCCATTGGTAATTTTTGTCTCATGTATACGTGAAATATCTGCTTTGATTTGATTGTTGTCGAGCCCAACTGGCTATCAGGGTACTGTTAACACAATAATTTAATGTACTTACCATTGTGCGGGCTGTGTTTGTAACAATCTTGATGAGTCGACGTACTGCTGGCGCCCAAGTGCCCCGAAGTGGGCGAGTCGTTTTGGTTTCCGTTATTTGACTGAACGCAGTTTCCATTGTTGTTGTTGTTGTTATTATTATTATTATTATTATTGTTATTATTATTATTATTGTTGTTATTGTTGACCATATGAAGATGATTTTGGTGATGATGATGCTTCGTACGTCGATAAGACTCAAGTTCACGCAAATGGGTCGTAAATGAAGTCGGGGCGTCTAAAAATGGGCGCTGACCGAGTCCGAGTGCGCGAAACTGTTGATGCTGTTGCCCTGTAATTGTTAAGTCTTTTTAAAAAAATTTATTATTGTTCGAGAGATTTAACTGACTGGTATAGAAACTAATTATGATTTTTTTTTTTACGATTGGCTGGTCCTGGGTAGAGGGGATGTTTATTGGGGTATTAATTTAAGAGAATTGATTGCTGATTATGGGTTATTGGTAATTATGTTAAGCTTTGTGATGGTATTTGATTATTAATATTGAGATCAATGCAATTGAGTAAGATAATTAAGAATCTTGACTACGTGGTGTATTGAGCATGTTCAATAGCATTCTACAAATACCACTAATTATGGTATCGGGACTTCAATTTCAAACACTTGATATATTGATGTTAATATCTTATTAAAATTAATAGAGGGTAAATATTATTGTATTTAGTTTATAAAATCAAATATTTAAAAAAGAAATCGGGGCAAAATGAGACACCAGTTTTGGTAAGTGTCCGGGATAAAATGGGACATTATTTTTGAGACGAAAATTCTTTTTATTTAAAAATACTTGAAGTTTGTAGTCAAAGTGGGGCAAATTACTCAGTTTTGACAGCGTGGGAAATTCAAAATTTTAAACTTCCCGCTAAGAAAATATTAAATTTTCGAAAATTCAGGAAGTTATTGTTTTTCTTAAGTTTGCCGGAAAATGTTGAATTTGAGGTAAAATGGGCCAGTAATTTAATAAGAAGTAGAGAAAAATTTAAGTAAGCAGATTTTATACCCAAACATATATCATATATATCACATATTGTTTTTTGTTTGCCCGAATATTATATATTTTATATATATGTCAACATATTTATGAACATATATGTAAAATATTAAACATATTTATATTTTACACGCATATATGTCACATATATGACATGTAATTTCCACATATGTATATATATATATTATTTAAATAATATATTAAAAATAAACATGGTATTAAAAAAAAAAATTTTTTTAAGTATTGGGTTATCTAATCAGAATATTGTGGCGGTCCGTAACCGGAAGTACCGACTTTCCTCTTCACCGTCTCTTGTATAAACCCTTTCTCTTCTAATCTATCTCTGTCTTATATTTTTCTTCACATTATTTATTACAACCTCGTATAATTTATTTGTTGAATAATAAATAAAAGAAGAAAAAATAAAATTAAAAATCTCGGTTATGTAAAGAGCTAAGATGGCTCGAGAAAATTACTCAGTTAAGTTTTAAGCTAAAAAAAAAATAAAAAATAAAGTAATGATGATAATAATAATAAACTATTAAGTCTTGGAGGTAATGAGAGGTGACAGGTGCGTTGCGCGGTCGAAATAATAAAAAATGGGTCGTATTGTAAGAGCAACAATAGAGAAGTCTGTTGTTATTGTCGTGATAGCCCGAAATGGGAAACGAGCAAATGAGCGAGTGAGTTTACCCAAAAATAATAATGTAATTTAATATAATAATAAGAAATACGAAATATGCTGACACTAAGGACACTGATTATGTGCAATAATTGTGTAGACACGCGCGTGAGAAACGCACGCCAAAAATAAAATATAATTATTGTTATTGCGTTTGCAATATGTCGTTCGTATTTTTAATGACACGGATGTTCATTACTAATATTTAAGGGCTGATTTCATTTTTTATAAATATGATCGTTTAAAAGATATTTCATTAATGGAATTAATTAATTTACTTAAATAAGACCGTAGAAATTTTTTAAATTAAAAGATTAATAGAAAATAGAAAATTAAAGAAATTTAAATGATTGCAATCAGGATAACAGACGTATACATGTATATGTATATAGAAAAATTAATTTGAGACCTAATTTCGATGGCTATTTTAGAAATCGGTATAATGAGACTCTGGAGGCTGTCAATTATTAAATGGTATTTTTAAAGTTAATATTTGTTACTTTGAATTCGCGCGGGAAATAAATAAATCAATGGAAAAATATAAATATTAAATGGCGAAGGTTCATTTTATTTTAACAAATTTATTATTTTATATTAAATGTTTACGTGGGTGGTTTTTTAGTTTATTTTAAATATCAACGCGGGCTTAGTTAATGTTTTAAATAGCCGGTCGATTATAGGGACTGACTGAGCTGTTTAATGTTCCGGTTATTGACAGCTACTAGTGTTATTTCGTAAATGACCGTTGGGTAAATAAAATTTAACAACTTGCTCCTTTTTTAACGACTGTCAATCCATATTCACGTATATTAACACACGACAGATAGTAATTATCTGTAAAAAATAAATAATTAAAAATAAAAGAGGTGGATGGATAGTAAACAGTAGGAAATAAAAAGTTTTAATGTTTCTTATAACGCATCGGTAACTAAAATTAAAAAGGCTGTGACTTTAGTTTAAATCGTCGTATCGAAAAAAAGTCATTTTAAAGCTCAAAGTCTCTACTTTAAGATGCCTTTAGTTATTTAAATGTCGAAAATTATCCCGCAAGTTCCGGGTCTGAGCTACTGAAATTTATAAATTTTGAATTTTGTTTTTGAGCTTCGGAAAAAATCAGTCAAATCCAATCGCGCTGAGAAGCTCAAAGTTCAAGCTCTAAAACGAGCTACGAGTACGATTTTTTAAGTCATAATTATTTTAAGCCAAAGTCCTTCGCTTCAGCTTTGAGTAGAATGTAAACTTGGAAATAAATTCGAAAAAAAAGCGAAATTGTGTGAATTGAATTAATAATTCTGTAATACTTATGCAATTTCTAATGCCCGTAGGGTTAAATTTTAGGATAAAATGTAGGAAATGAGATGAAAGCACTTGGAATTTGGGGCGAGCCACGGTTTAGACACAAAAGAGCTTGTGCATTGAAATGGCGTAAATGGTCTTTACTATGTATCGGTAATACTGGGACACTAATTTTGTGCGTGCATAAAGGCAAGTGGAGAAGGGTGTACACATATATATAAAACACCAGAACTAAAATATGTACATATACATGGACACGATTCACGCGATCATCCAGTGCATCATCGGGCACCATCTGCTCGATAATGACTTGGCCATTACCACACCAATGACTTTGCCTAAATTATCATCCAGTTTTCGACAGCCTTTTCACGCTCCATATATTACCACATGATTTACTATCTTCCGCGATCGCAAAAGTGTTTAATATTCAATGATTTTCGGTCAAAATATGCGTAAAATATTATCAGTAATCAGTAAATCAAATCTGTTAGTACTTACGAGTTTTTGAACGAGGCTCCCGAGGTCCATCGACGGTAACTTTTATCGCCCTGGTGTACGTCGCCACTTGGGGAGGTGACGTCGACACCGTTATTGTGATACTGAAGCTTTTACCTGAAAAAAACCACCAAATTAGTACAGTTCGAAATTAGTGACTTTTGTAATATTTAAAAATATCAGTTTTATGGTATGAAAAAAATTTTTATCGACAAGTTCGATTACTAGGCTTCGAAGAGGGCACTTTCAGCTTTTCAGAACAGCCGTTCAATTTTCTGTACGACAATAACTTCCGGAGTTATCGCAAGCCGCAGTAAAAACCGCGTATTTTCTTCGACGGGCCATAACTCGGCTTCTAATTGTCGCACAAAAATCTACCAGCGATCAAATTAAAGCTTGAAAATCAGTCTAAAAGTATTTACTCACCTGACAAATCAAAAATAATTTCCCATCTTCGCGGAACTTTCAGAATTTTGAACCTAATTTCGGTTTTTTTCCCGCGCATTTAGACTCTAATTAACTTATCAACCGAAAGTAAAAAAAAATTTTTTGACTTAGTGATCAAAAGCTAGAGGCTTGAAGCTTTAAAACCCTTTTTTTATTTTTTGCCTAACCCCATTTTTCACCGAATTATATGACTTTGAAACTGTCACCAAAAACGAAGCGTAGCTACCCTACCCCTTCTGAAAACGGAAATCTCGAAAATCGCTTATAATCAAAATCCAACAAAAAAATTCATTAAAAACCCTTCCTACTTTCTCTACAAATTAATTCCTCAGGTTAAACATGAGCATAAACATCAACAAACAAAAAAAAATCAAACAACAACAATAACAATAAAAAAGGAAATGCCAGAAACAATTCAAGTGTCGCCAGTTTTTTTGTTGAACGTCTCTAAGTTGGCTCACCGCAAGAAAGGTAATTGCTTGGTTTAATGGGTCATCAATCATAAAGAGGTTTTACGACCAGAATTTATTTCGTACAAAGTCTCTTACATTGTTTCATTTTAGCATTTTTATTATTTCCTTTCTTTGATATTTTTTTTTTACCACTATTTCAATGCATGTGATTGAAATGATGCAGTAGTCAGATAACAAAATAAATTTTCTAGTTTATATTTATAGCCAATGGGTTTAAAAGGGTCTCAGCGTATCACCTCAGTCCCAGTTTTAAAAAAAGATAAATAATTTAATGCTGATAAATGATGGATGCAAATAAAAAGAGATTTAAGGTGTCGTAGACTGGGTGAAGTGGTTATTCATATAAGAACATTTGTAGGTGGCGTATATCACCGAAGAAGGCTCTTAACATTTTTAAAAGGCGTTTTAGGTCTGGTATATTAATTCCCTCTCTATAAATGTCCGTCGGAGATTGACTACCTGGCTCTTAAACAGTCGCACTGCATTTGGTAAATGCTAACGCCTGTTCCTATTTATTACTAAGTGTTTTTGCCGTATGATTATTTATCGTTTGTGTGGGTGTAGGTGTGTTAATTATGAATATTAATTTAAATTAATAATTGGGGATTGTTTTCGGGCTGGTGAGATTATTTTAAAAAAGTTTGATGGGAAACAAATGGAGGCGAAGAGAGAAAACGACAGTCGACTAGCACAAATGTCAACGATTTATAATTGTCTCCCTTCATTCAGCTGGGCTATGGCACTCTACCCTGCTGTGTTCTGTCAACATGATAACGGGCATCAAACACCCCACTGCCCCCCAAGAGAGCCACTGCAACTGACTGCAGATCGCAAGTCATTTTACACTCGCGGAATGCTAACGGTGGCCAATACTAAAAGAGGGATCGTGATGACTTTTTAAGGTTTTGGGGAATTTATGCTGAAATTTTATGTCAATGGTTTTGATTGGTTATTAAAAGGATAATTATTTGACAAAACTGGAATTTTGAAAATTTTTTATGAGAAATTATGTTTTTGTTGGTGGATAATTTGGAAATTTCTGAGGATAGGCGAATTGATGAGGACTTTTTTTATTCAAAATTTTATAAGCTACAAAATTCGTCTGATTGATTTTTTTGATATTCGTAACGGTTACGGAGATATTTGAGTAAATAGATTCATAATGATCAAATTTTTATTAATAATGAGTTCGTATATATTAATATTTAAATATTCATAACTTTTAAGCCAATTGTTATAATGAGATGGGACTGGGCTCATTTTCTTCAGAATGTCTCGAGCTACAAAATTGCTTTGATTCATATTGTTGATATTCATAACCATTGTAGAGATATCTGACATTATATATTTTGGAAACTCAAAATTTAGATCCATGCTCAAAATATTTAAAAAATTCAAGTAATTAATTCTAAAAAATTTCGTCTCGGCTCATTTTCATCAGTAATTTGTCAGTCTACAAATAGTTCTTTTTTACACACACGCCGTATTAAGAAAATAAAATGATAGCTCACTATTATTCCTAAAGCTTGTTGATTATCCATAGAGGTCTTGGCGATAATTAATAATTTATCAGAATATTGTGGAAATTACCAATGCTAGTAATTATTTGACAATTGTATAGACATCCTGGCTGGCAAGTGGCCTAGCTAGATTTCGAGGCTCCCACTAGTTCCGTGGCTTGTTTGAAATCATCCCTCATTGCAGGGCGCTATATGGGCTACATCATGTGACGTAGTATTAACGGATGGTTTCGAGTGGTTTTGGACTCGGTATAGTACTATATGTAGTCCAGACACAAGGATGTATACGGCTGGACACGAGGACTAGAAATCGAATGGAAAAGAGAGAGAGAGAGATTGCAAGAGAGAGAGAAATCGGAGGCGTTGATGTAGATGTTGACGCTTCTACCATCTCGCCGATGACACAGATCGTGAGATAATGGTATAGGCACACAAATACGGGAGTGTGTGTCTGTGTAGGTGTGGGTGTGGGTGGATGTTCTATAGCTCTAGTCGTTGGACAGTACCTGGAACGAGCGAGTCCGCGAGTGTGCACGAGCCTGGCTTGGTTCCCTGTCTCTGCAGATGACCGTTCCCATCATCGAGTATTAACCGCAGCTCCCGGGAACGGGGAGCCGGATGCCCAGGCATTATTAGCCCCAAATGCGATGGACCCCAACAACTAGATGTTCTCTTTCTCTCTTTCCCTCTCACTTGAGTGATTGTAGTTATTTATCCTTTATTTGGAAATTGTTTAATTGATTTCTCTGATTTTTTCTTAATGGATTTCATTTATTTAGTTCATTCTTTTGCACGCAATGCTAATTTAACAAATTCTTATCATGGGCTTTGGCATGTTGACACTTTAAGATAAAATCGTGAATATCTTTAAAAATACTGCAAATATCGAAAATACTTATCAGGTCAATTTTGTAGCATATGAAATTCTGAAGAAAATGTATCTAAGGCCATTATTCTAGGACCAATAGTTCCTGAGTTATGAATTTTTAAATATTAATGCCTAATTTTGGTCATTAAGCAAAATTTTGAATTTCAAAAATCTATAATCACAAATATCTCCATAATGGTTACGAGTATCAGAAATATCAATCAGATCAATTTTGTAGCTTGTAAAATTCCGAAGAGAATGAGCCCAATCTGGTCTCATTACATTAATCAGTTTAAAAGTTATGAATATTTTAATATTAATATATACAAATTAATTATCAATAAAAATTTGATCATTATGAACCTTCTAACCCTAATATCTCAGTAACTGTTAGGAATATCAAAAAAATCAATCAGATCATTTTTGTAGCCCGTAAAATTCTACAGAAATTCATAGTCAGAAGAAATTTCCCACGTTAATAGTTTCCGAGTTATAAAGCTTTATTTTCAAGCTCATTATGATTTTTCCAAAAATATTTAATTCGTTATCATCGGACGATAATTCGTCAGTATCAAAATGCCCAAGGGTAGATGATGCACACATCCTACAACCGTCAGTGGTATGTCGGCAACCAGAGCGACAGTTATTTATCAGGCAATACAAACTAAAGCGTTTTTGGGCGAATATCCCTAGGTCCCGTCCTCTTCTCACTCGCTAGATCAGAGCGATTGATAGAGATGGATGACGAGTTAAAGGGCCGTGTCCGCGTAAAGGGTACAAGGGTAGGTAGGGTGGCCTAGTCTCGCTATATCTAGCTAAATGTGCAAAAGGGAAGCGAATACACACGCATCACAAAATATTGTGTCCCTACGAATGTAACGATGCGTTATGGATCCGATGCGTCCAGAACGACCTGACTCTATTCATGTCATCTATCTTTTACGTACCGTCATTTACCTCCCTTATATATACATACACTACATACCAATATCTATTGATAGCTAGCCACCGTTTGAAATTTATTTTAGTTTTAAATTACGATTTATGAAACCAAAAAAATAATTCCAATTATTCCTCATTTTTTTCAATCATCACTTAATTACAAATATCTCATTATCTATCAACTTTAGGTAAAAATTTATTGATACCTTTTTTGTAGGAAATTTAAAGAGCTACAAAAAAGGTCCTTATACATTTTTACATAAGTCCAATAATTAATGAGTAATTAAATAAATAAACAATGAATATGAATAAAAATCATTTTTGGTAATTTTGTAAGTTGTAAATAAATTATATATATTTTTAGAAAAAATATATGACAGTAAAATTGATTTTCCAATTATTATTATATATATTTATATATTTTTTCAATCCATAAATCTTGTCTCTTTCATTTGTCAATCTGTAATCCTCAATTTTGACGATTGCCCGAATCGCCAGAGGGAAAACGACGTAATATGACCGCTGGCGTTTATATAATATATATGTAGGTAGGTATATGTATATATATATATTTGTATATCCGCGTTATACCGGTCGCGGTGTCTGTTTCGACAGTTTATTAATTTGATTGGTCCTGCATCATCCGGAACAATCCGCAAATACAAACAATTTATATAACTCCATACTCATATAATATATTTATATAAATATATGGATTGAGGAATAATAGAGGCTGAAAATTCGGCTGACAGTGGACACAGTGGATAGAAATATCAAAGCTGATGAATTTTCGTGCATTTGCATTTATTATAAGACTTTAATATTTTATTTGTATTTAAATTTAAATTTATAGAATTTTATGTTAAATTAGAATTAGATTGGAATTAAAATCAAATTTTTAAAAATATAATTAATTTAATTTAATCTACAGTACGGTTTTAAGAGATCTAATTACGCGGTTGAATTTAATTTATTTGTACTAGATCTAATTATAGTTAAATGGATTTTTATTGAGTAAAATTGACTGGGGTGTTTATGGATTTTTGGGAAAATTAAATTTTTTTAAAGTTTAGATCTAATTAATTTTTTATTAGATCTAATAATTATCAGATCTAACTTTCTGGTAAAGTCATTGAGTTCTTTTATTGATCGGAATTGATAAAATTAATTGATGTGGTTATTAGAAAGATCCAATTAATTTCTATTGGATAATTGGAATAATTGGAACTGTCAGTGGATTGTAATGGTTCGAATTTGTTATTTAAAAAATCCGAGGAATAAAAAAAATTTTCAATTGATTTTAATAAATGCCTAGATCTGATTAATTAAACAAATGGACTATTAGATCTGCAAGTATAAAATATATTTGTTGGAGCTAAAAATTATGTATTCAAAAATAGGAAAACTATCAATCACGTGGACATATCCAATTAATTCCAATTATCCGCTTATGTTCCAATTAATTAGATCTAATTTTTCCATTTGATTTTTTCGCTATTAGCAAAAATTTTACACACTTCTACTAATTCTCAAATCCAGATCTAATTTTCAATACTTCCAATAAAATTAATTTTTCAATTTTCATCAACAAAAAAATCATTCCAATAATGACTGAATTTCCATCTAATTAATTTTCATCAGATCTAATTAGTTTCCAATATTTCCAATTAACATTTTTAATTTTTATCGAAAAATTCAATGACTCTTCTAATCAGTCTCAAATCTAGATCTAATTAATATCCAATTTCCAATGAAAAATTCCAATTAATTTTCCAATTAAAAATTTTCAAATTCAAATAAAAAAAATTTTTTTTTCTCATCTAATGAAAATTCCAATTCATCTAAACCAAAACTAAAACTAATTAGAATATAGTCATATATATATATATATATATATATATATATATATATATATATATATATATATATATAAATAAATGACGGCTTTGATCATGAGGTGAACCATCATCAGACCATGGGACATCTCTCGCGAGTACCAACTACACGATAAAATATATCTCCCAACGTCATGATTTTGTGAGTCTTGTCTACTCAATTCCTCTCTCTCTCTCTCTGTATGCAGCTTCCCGATGATTTCTGATTAACGGGCAGTTGTTTCGCGTGCTCGCGGCAGCGGACGTCGAGTAATGACTCTGGGGGCGACGGGATCGGGCATTCACTCTCTCTCTCTCTCCCTTTTACTCACTCATTCTATGTCTTCATCTCGCTTTAAAATAGAGACAATATACATACAGAGAAATAGGATACTATATTTGTGCAAGGATGACACAACATTCGATGATGATGATGATGATGATGATGATGATTACAATAACGGTGATTCTAGATAGAGAGGGTCTGGTTTGGTTTAGATGGGGGTGGCTTTTGCACTCATGCGGTGTTGCTAATTCCCGTGCCACTAACAGATGTTCTATTATAACTGAATATTAATATACAGAAAATTTATATAGAATTTTATATTTTGCTTGTACGTAAAATTTACCTCGACCGCTGCGACCTACGAAACGGAGGTCGTTGAATTTAGCGACTTGATTCTTCATAAGAGCTGTCGAGTTCCTCAGCTCAGCGCAGCAATTTTCGTCGTTCCCGGCCCTCACTGTCACCAGAGTACCGTCTCCGACGTCACCGAGGGCCACTACTTTGAACGCCACTGGCAAGGTCTTGTTTGACCGCCAGTGAGTCGGCAGTTGGCTGCAAAGAAAATACGGCGACCCTAGAACACCGAAAACAGAGTTTTTTTGTTTAAAAATCGAATTCTGGCTAAACTTTTGCAGATACGATAAAAATATGTCAGTATAATTTTGTAGGAAATTTTATTTTCTATAAAAAAGGTTCTGAAAAATTTTTAAATATTTCCCATAGTTTAGGAGCTAGAGTATTTTTAAACCATGAAAATCAAACTAAATTTTCAAGCACAAAATATTTATTGTTTTCTCTAGATTTAAAATCAAAATTCTGGCTTAAATATAAGAGATACAACAAAAATGCACATAAACAATTTTGTAGCCAGTTAAATTTCCTACAAAAAAAGTCTTATGTAATTTTCAAAAATCTCCCATAGTTTAGGAGCTAGAGTATTTTTAAGCCAAAAAATGAACTAAATCTTCCAACCACAAAAATCTTAATTTTTACTCCAGACTTAAAATAAAAATTCTGACTCAACTATAAGAGATACGATAAAAATGCACATGAACAATTTTGTAGCCCATTAAATTTTCTACAAAAAAGGTTTATTGACTTTTAAAAAAATTCCATAACTTCACCCTCAAAATACATAAAAACCCAAATTACCAGTTCTCACAAGTTCCCCAGGATGTTCAGCCTGTGCTTCACCCACAAGTCTCTCAGTCCACCAGAGCTCCCCGACGGCTGCACCCTCACTCATCTCACCCCCGCTTCCGTTAACCGGTCCCGCAGCAGCCCCAACCGCAGTTGCACCCGCACGTGCGTTGTTATTGTCCCCGTCCTCAGGATACCGGGAGTCCCCTTGTCTTAAAGACGCCAGGGAGGAGCCTACGAGACCGGGTCCTTGCTGCGAGGAACCGACGGAATCGTAATTCTCCCCGCAACCAACCGAGTCCACTGGTAGATGCATCCCATCGGCCCCTCGCTGCGAGATTCTGCACTCCAACCCACCACGTGCTTCCGTATTTAATTAGTTGTCAACACTCACTATCTACATAAACATCTCCCACATTAATTACTCCTATTATTTTTTTTCAACACCTCCAATTCCAACTCCATTTTTGTCTCATCTCATAAAATTTTTTTTCCAACCACCGTTCAAAAATTATTTAAAAATAAATCACTAAAAAAATTTCTAAAATTCACTAGAAAAAAAAAAAATTTGAATTAATAAATAAATTAATTAATTAATTAAGACACTTTGACTTGACACTAATGACATTTTAAATAAATAAATAAATTATTTTATCGAGTGGTCAGTCGCGTCGGACGGCGTGCGACGAAATGCCGAAGGATTTAACGAGTAACCGGCAGCGTGTGCTGGGGAGAGATCGGGCCGCCCCAAGCGCGGAGTTTATACTCCGGTGTGTATACCGCGAATAGAAGTTACGGTGTGTCTACTCTGTGCTCAGCTTCCCCTGTTATGCTCAGTCTACTCTATCTGCTGGATAGAGAGTGTGAGTGTGTAGGTGTGGGTGTGGGTGCGAGTGTGTGTAAGTAGAATGCGTGTGTGCGTCAGTAGTAACAGACATGATACACTTGTGTGTAGTCTCACTCCCGTCTGTTCTCGACATTCCCCTACTTGTCTGATCCGAGCGCACCTTTCCCCACTTATTGCTCCGTATTGCCGGTGATTTATTTTTTGGCTTTCATTTTTTTGGGAGAATTTTTTATTTTAACTCCAGTTTCGGAGTTTGGGAAAATTGGGGGAAAAGGAGAGAATTTAGGGAAAATTTGTAAGGAGCTTTCTTGTAGGAAATTTAATAAGCTACAAAAAAGTTCCTATACATTTTTGTGATGTGAGTGATAGATTGGTCATAATTTTGATTTTAAAATTTGAAAAATTTTTTTTATTTTGGAGCTGGATGAATTTTAAGTTTTAATGGGAAATTTTGGGGAAACTAATGGGTTTAGAGGAAAATTTGTAAGGACCATTTTTGTAGGAAATTTTATAAGCTACAAAAATGGTCATAAGCATTTTTGTGATATGAGTGATAGTTTGGTCATAATTTTGGTTTTAAAATTTTGAAAATTTTTTTTATTTTGGAGCTGGATGAATTTTAAGTTTTAATGGGAAGTTTTGGGGAAACTAATGGGTTTAGAGGAAAATTTGTAAGGACCATTTTTGTAGGAAATTTTATAAGCTACAAAAATGGTCATATGCATTTTTGTGATATGAGTGATAGTTTGGTCATAATTTTGGTTTTAAAATTTTGAAAATTTTTTTTATTTTGGAGCTGGATGAGTTTTAAGTTTTAATGGAAAATTTTGGGAAAACTAATGGGCTTAGAGAAAAATTTATAAGGGTCTTTTTTGTAGGAAATTTAATAAGCTACAAAAAAGTTCCTATACTTTTTCAGCATATGAGTGATAGTTTGGTCATAATTTTGATTTAAAAATTTTGAGAACAAAATGGATAAATATTTTATTTAAAAATAGAATTTACTTAAATTAATTATTATGGTGAAATTATAGGGTTTATGAAAAAATTTATAGATATCTTTTTTGTAGGAAATTTCATGAGCTACAAAAATGTTTCTATGCATTTTTGCCGTAGAAGTGATAGTTTAGTCACAATTTCGATTTAACAAAAGTATTTTATGATAACTTGATAAAACGAAAAATTGAAATCTGAAAATAATTTAAAGAATTTTAATAAGAGGAAGTGAGCCAACGAATAAAAAACTGTATCATAGTTACATTGATAAATATCCTAGTTAAGCTGTTATCACAGTATTCCCACGGTGGGTCCACTATTTTATTCGGGAGTGATAACGCGAGTCATAATCGCGGCCAGCAGCTCGCCCGCGAATAATTTCTTTTTTTAAAATAAAAAATAATAATGAGAAATTTTCCGAGTTCCATCAGAGACAAGATGAATTTAGATGATTATAATGATGATAACTTTGTCTCAGATCTCATCTTGAGAGTAAATCCCCCGTAAACAGCTGGACCAAGGCGTAACAAGTGTTTGTTTGACGTCACCGTGCTCTGGAGGCGGAGCTTGTTTGTAGGTTGGACTCGGAACAAACGCCCGCGACTATATTCACCCAGAGTCCCTCCCCCTCCCCCCTTCATTCTCATAAATTTCAACATCTCAGTTATAATCTTCATCATCATCATCATCATTATTTACATCTAGACACTTGGCCCGATTACAAACACTCAGTTTTTAATTTAAATTTCTTTCTTTTTTTTTTTTTACATCAAAACTGAAAAAAATTACAGTTTCAAATTCCAGTTACCGAGGAGTCGAAGCTGCAGAAAAAATTTCATTCATTTCCCGGCTTCTGGGCCTGGAAATACTCAAAGCTAAAAAGGGCGCGAAAAATTCGAAAATTCAAAATTTGATTTTGGCGGTTAATGGAAGTTATTTTAAAATTATAGATGAATTTAAAATTTGTAATTTTTTTAGGGTTCCTGAGTATTCATATAAATGTGGATTTGGACGGGGGCATTGTGGTCAAGCATATTGTGAGCAATTGAGAATTCATGTGGTTTAAACATTAATTTTAAAAACCGATAACGTCTGTTATTAACCCGAAAGTTATAAATGGGTTTAAGTTAACTTTTTTTAAAGAGTTTAAATATATATAATATATATAAACCAAGAAAGGAAGGGGTAGAGAAAGACGTGCGACAGAATGGGGTTCCTTAATAATTTTATGAATTTTATTTTTCAGAGTTCAAAATGTCATGTTTATTAAATATATAAATATACTGGATGTAATGAAAGTTAATTTAAACGAGTTAATGTTTTAAAATTCAATTGATTAAATAAAGTTTTATCAAATTTACAGCGAAAATTAGTCATTAATTTTGAGTGTGTAATATATTTGGGTAAAACCAAAGTCATGAGTTGATGAGTAACATTCAAAATAATAGAACACAGTCTCTTATGATTTCATTTAATATATATATATATATATATATATATATATATATATATATATATATATATATAGAGGGAAGTGTGACGAAGGAAGGGAGAGGGGAAAGTGAGAAATCAAATTTTAAAAAAAGTGTTCATAAGTTTAAAAAATGGTGTTCCATTTTACCCCACTTTCCCTTATACAGACAAAATGCGGGAAAAATGAGTCAAATCGTATGAAGTTTCATAAATTATCGAAATTTTTATAACTTTAGTAGAGTGGAATTCCCATCCACAAAAATCCATTAAATTCTTAGCGGTCCGCCCTACCCCTTATATACAGAGTACTGTCGTACTGACCCATAATCCTTGACCCTTCTAATTAAAATACTGTCTTAAGCTTGTAGGGTAAAGGACTAAAGATCTTTTAATTAACTCTCCCTTCAGTTCATTAAGAAAATTAATTAACTATTTTTTTAAAATTCATAAAATGAAAATTTTGCCGCCAATAAATAATTTGAGAAATTAATGGTAACAATAATAATTGTAATAATGACCGTTGCAAAAGACGATATATATATATATATATATATATATATATATATATATATATATGTGTACATTTATAAAATATTTTTGTTTTCGTGCCGCATGGCATTGTGGCGAGTAATCCGAAGTCAAAAGAGAAATAGAAGAATATAAAAAATAAAAAAATTAATAAATAGGGAAAGAGATAAAAGGAAGTGAAAAAATAATAAATATGAGGGAGAGGTAAAAGTAAAAAATAAAATAAATATTTCCGTCGATTTGACATTATACTTCCGTTAATCCTCGTTGGTTATTCCGCGTGCAGTTAATAATCCGTGGGGGTTGAAAAAAGAGGGTACGGGACACGCGATTCAAGAGGGAAGTTTTGTAAAACCTCCAAACCTCTAAATATGTATATAGAGTATATATATTTGTAGAAGTATGAACAGAAATAAATAAATAAAATTATTAAGATAATTAATGACATTTTAATTATTATTATTATTCATAAAAATAAATTAAATTAAATTTTGGTTACCTTGTAAATATATATAATTTATATATTATATATAATCGGGACATTTGTATACTTTTATTAAAAAATAGTTTTCATAAATTTGTATCTAATAATTTCAACTTTTTTTTTTTTCAACCTTAGAGTTGCGATAAATCGTAAACTATTGAGAATATGAAAAAATGTACGGAGACATTTTTTGTCGGAAATTTAATTTCCTAAAAATTTGTATCCATACATTTTTGTCGTATCCGTGATAGTTTAGCTGAAAAACGAATTTTAAAGTCTAAATATTTAAAATGGGAAAAAAAGTCAAAAAAATTTTTTGAACTTTGATTGAAGATTTTGGGAAAACTGTCAAAGATATAAGAAGAATGGTTCGATATGAATTTGTAGGAAATTAAATTTCCTACAAAAAAGATTTGATTTAATTTTTCCATAAGTCTATTAGTTAGGGCGCAATTTTAATTATAAGAGAACTTGGAATAGTTTGAAATTTTTTTTACAACTCAAAATTAATGTGAAATATAAAAATATATGGATACAAGCTCATTAGGGAAATATATAAAACAAAATAATATAAAATTATAAAATAAGTTTATCCCTTGATGTAGAAATCGCTCTGAACTAAATATATTTACGTGTGGGTTGGAAATGCGGGAACTTAAGCTCCGGTACTCAGTTAAGGATCGGCTTTAGTGAGTTAACATCAAAAGGATTATGATCCGAAACTAAAAGCACTAAAATTCATGTCCTTTATTAAATACATACCATATATATACATTAATAAACTCTGTTTAGTAAGAGAGATTTTCTATAAATAGGAATTTGTCGTATATTTAAGCGACATTGAATTAAAAATTTTAAAACGGCTTAAAATTATTAAAAATCTAAGAATAATGAACTTGAGGGAAAACCAAATAAAAATTGCTGTCAAAATTACTCATAAATTATTGACAATTTTTTTTTTTTGCGTTATTTGAAAAAAAAATTTTTCCAGTTCGAATTTGAAATTTTCATTTCTGCCCTGGTAACCAAATTGACGGTAACTTGGCGTCAATTTACTGCTGTATTTCATCGCCAATTTAGTAGAATGTAAACAGTAGACATTTTACATCCTGATAGTAATTCTAGCAGCAAATTGTCATCAACTTAGAAACTCAACTTGACTGACATCTGCGGGCAGAATCGGATGCTAAATTGCCAGCAAAAGGTTAAGAGCAATTTTCGCGGTGAACCTTCGGTCAATCTGCACTCATATCATAGTCAGAAAAGTGAACGACACTAGTCGATGTATATTTGCTGTCAAATTGGAGGAACAGCCGTTGCGAACTTAAAATTCAATTCGCTCGAAATCTACGACCACTATCGGATAGTGAAGTGAATAAAGTAAACTATCGCTGAGCAGCCCTAGCTACCTGGGTAAGTTGACAGCTGGCTGTCAATATGTATTGAGTGGAAAACTACACTGACAAGAAAATCTTCGATTGGGTTGAACTTCAAATCAGACCTACGGATTTTTCCAAACGTTTTATTAAAGTCATCACCAAACACGAGGTCTGGGCAGTAATCCCACAACGGACCCAGAAATTGGGTCAAGGAGAAATTACGACTGGTGACGGAAGAGTCCCGAAGTGCTTCAGTCTTATAAACAATTTTCATAATAGATTTCTTTTAAATGATTCTCTAACAATTCGTATAATAATCGGATGATTCTGAAAAAGTCGATGATGATCAATTAAATCTTTCGCTACCCTACATATTACAATATTTCATTTTTTATTTAATGATTCCTATCATGTAGAGAATTAACTCATTTTAATTTCATGTTTGATTCGTCTTTCAAGTATAATAGTTTTGATATTTAAATAGTATTAATTTTGTAAAATAAATATTTACAGGAACTAAGTTCATTTTTAACCGTCAGAATTACATTCAAGCTGCACTATACCAGTTTCAAATAAATCTCATACTAGGGGCACACAAGCGGTGGGACGCCATCTCGTGGCGAGCACCGAACTACTCCCACTGCTGCTGCCTAGCACCGGTGATTTCCCTCTCCTACATATATATATTTTCTCCGAATAAATCTTTCTCTTGGTTTAAGCAACTTTTTTTTTTTTTAAGGGTACGGGGTTAGAAAAAAAAATCAAAATTTTGTTTTCGGAGCTTTCACCCTGATATTTAAAAATTCAAGAAATCTTTCTTACTGTCAATGTATGAAAAAAAAAACCATTTTATCTCAAGCCGACAAGGCAGAAATAACAAATACATGAACACAAATACCTGGAGTAGATAAAGATGTGTATAATTTTTCTACACTTACCTTCAACTGACAGGGTAAATAATTCCAATAAATCACGCGAGATGGAAGTACTAGTTTATCTTGAAATAAAAAAAAAATGCAAAAACATTTTCTCCCTGAAATTAAGAATATTTTTTTTATTTTCAAACAAAACAATTTTTTTTCTTCTTGAGAATAATACGCGATAGTTATCAGGAAGTTGAAAACAAGAGTGCGTAAGTTTGTAAGACGAGGGCGCAGGGAAAAAAGTAACAGATATGAGGTTGAATGGGAACGAGGGAAGCGGAAGAAAGTGAGAAGTGCAACAACTAGAAGGGATGTTTAAAAAAACCGAGGAAACAAAATATAGAAAAAAAAAAAACAAAGTTGGAATAAGGGAGATAGGGAAGCTGGCGGAATGGAGGGCTGAAGACATGTATGGGAACCGCGCGCATTTATATACAACTCGCGAGATAAAATCTCAGTTATGTCTGTCAATGAAAGCGAGCCGGCGGTGTATCTCGATGGTAATGCGATCCCAGAAATATAATGGCTTTAAAAAATACGTGGTATTGTGCGTACCGCCGATCCCCGTGTTACTACGCCGGATACACTTCTTTTCTTTATGCTCTTTGCTCTCACTCTCATCTAACCAGGATTTGCCTGATACTTGACATATATACACACACATACATTATATACAGTTGCGATATATTTGACCATTTTATTTTATACAGCAGTTTATTATAGTTTTTTATTCCCATGAAAAATAAATCATATGGTTTATATGAACCATATATGAAAATTCGATATATATGATCCATATATGGTTCCTATAATGATATATATGCACATATATGAGTCATAAATGCTTAAATATGGAGCATATATAAAAGTTGGCGATATAGGAAACATATAATTATATATGCTCCATATATGATTATATATGCTCTAAAGTAGGCATATCGGTCATATAATTCATATTAGATCATATATGCTCCATGTATGGACATATATGAATGAAATATGGTTCATATATGTCCGTATATGCTCTATATGTAGACATATATAATTCATATTACATCACATATGTTTCATATATAAGCAGACATAGACATATATGACAATATATGAGAATTTGACATATATGCACTATATATAGGTACATATAATTTTCATTAGATTACAAACGTTCCATGTACGGGTATATATGAATCATGGGTCATATAATGGCATATATGCAAATATATGAATCATATATGTCCAAATATTTAGCATATATGAAAGTTGGTGATATAGGTAACAAATACAATTATATATGAGCATATATGCTCTTTGTGCAGGTATATATGATTCATATTAGATCATATATGTTCCATGTATGGTCATATGTGAATCATATATGTCCGTACAAACTCTATATGCAGGCATACAGAATTCATATTACATCACATATATTTCATATATGAGCATATATAGACATATATGAAAATTTGCGATATATGATGCATGGATTGTACATATATGGGTATACATGCATATATGGATCATATATGACTATGTGAGCTTACTTCAGAACTATAAACTTTACACAAAAATTTATGAGACTTTTTTTTTGAAAATTTGATTTTGTATAAAAAATTTTATATTAACTCAAATTTTGCAGCGTAACTGAGATTTGGAAGTTAGAAAAATTTTTAGAATTTAATTTCAGTTTTTGTATTTTATATATATTTTTAAGGAATGCCTAATAATAAATTATTGTGATTTATTTGTGACATTTTTAAAAAAATTTATGATATTTTTTTTTATGCAATTCGAGCAAAAAAAAGGGTTGGTTGTATTTAAAAAATGACTGAGCCTTTTTTAAACCCGGAAAAAAATATTTCTTATAATTTTTTTCATATAGAGTTCGAGTATTAAAAAAAAAAGGGTTGACATGGTAGGAAATTTGGACAATGAGCTGAGTGCGGTAAGCAGCACTCGTCAATTTTTATGGATTTATATTTTAAAAAAAGTTTATTTAAGTATTTTTCAGTCTTTTATATTTTTTAGTCTCTACACTGTTTTTTGTATTTGTGTACTTTTACTTTTACTTTTACTTGATTTTATTGTCGCCGGCCTCCTGCGTGGTCAACTAAGCGAGCAAACTTTTTATTGGGCTTGTAAAAAGTCTCTTTGATTTTTACTTTTACTTGGCATTTTTTACAACCTTTTTAGTTTTCATACTTTTACATTAGACCCTTATTTAGTTAACGATATTTAATTTTAAATTATTCAAGATAAGGAATTTGTAAAAAATAAAAGATTTTTAAATTTATAAATATTCAAGTTTAAATAATTTTATTGTTTTTGTTGTTGTTGTTGATGTTATTTTGTTATTTTTTATGTTTTTGTTCTTGTTGTTTTTATTATTATTGTTGCTAATCTTAATGTTGTTGTTGCTATTGTTGTTTGCTTTCTTGTTGTTGTTTTATTGTTTTTGTTGCTAATTTTAATGTTGTTGTTGTTCCTGTTATTGTTTTCTCTGTTGTTATGACTTATTTTAATGTTCGAGTTATTATTCTTTGTTGTTGTTGTTTACTTTGTTATTTGTTTGTTCTTGTTGTTTAATTATTATTGTTGTTGTTGTTGTTATTGTTGCTAATATTAATGTTGTTGTTTACTTTCTTGTTGTTGTCGCTGTTATTGTTGTTTTATTGTTTTTGTTGTTGTTGTTATTGTTTTTAATTTTAATGTTGTTGTTGCTGTTATTGTTTTTGTTGCTATTTTTATTGTTGTTATTGTTTATGTTGTTATTGTTTACTTTGTTGATGTTGCTTTTATTGGTTTTGTTGTTGTTATTGTTGATAATTTTAATGTTGTTGTTGCTGTTATTGTTTTTGTTGCTGTTTTCATTGTTGTTATTGCTTATGTTGTTGTTGTTTACTTGGTTGTTGTTGCTTTTATTGGCTTTGTTGTTTGCTTTCTTGTTGTTGCTGTTTTCATTGTTGTTATTGTTTATGTTGTTGTTGTTATTTACTTAGTTCTAGTTGCTATTTCCATTCTTTGTTATTGTTTTTGTTGTTGCTATTTTTCTTGTTCCTGTTATTGTTGTTGTTGTAATTGTTGTTTCAGTTGTTATAATTTTCTTTGAACAAAAAAATAATATTTCATCAAATAAAAAAAAAAAAATTTTATCTACAATCTACTAAAATCTGTATCATCTTTACAAAGTGATCATTTACACTTAAAAATAATCTTGATCATGATTTTTATCACAAATAATCCCTTAAAATTTATAACATTTTCTTTTACCTGTCAAAGAGTACTTAAGAGTGTTTTAATAAATCGATACCTCTATTTTACACATGTGTGTATTGTACTCATGTATCGATATTGAAGTGAAAACAAATTTATTTACTGCTACAGTGTGCTATATATATACATATTTTTTTGTATATATATATGTATGTAGCAGTGATGCGAATGAGTGGAGAACATTATAGCAGAGAGCTCATGTGTTCGGACGTTAAGAACTTGGAAAGAGGTTTTAGTTGGTCGGTAATCCATCAAGCGCATACGCCAGAGGTCATGTTTACGCGGTACTATATAACAGTGAATATGTCAAGGGGTAAACGCAGGAAAAAAGTATTTTAAAAAAATAAATAGAAATAAAAAAAATTTTCGAGGGAGTAAACGCTCCCAGCGACAGCTGTTCGTGTCGTTCAATGACATGAGCGTGGATTTAAATTGTTTGTATGTATAACATATACCTTTACTGGTAGAAAAATCTCTTTAATAATAATAAATATATTTGGATCTCAAGAAATGGCATTTTGTATAAAATTTACGGCTGATTAATTTAAAGTTCAAATATCTATTAAAGTATGATAGATATCGAGAATATCAATCAGATCAATTTTGTAGCCTATGAAATTCTGAAGAAAATGAGTCTAAAGCCATTGTCTTCTGACCAATAGTTCTCAAATTACATATTTTTAAATATTAATACCTAATTTTGATCGTTGATCAAAAATTTCGAATTTCCAAAGTTTTTAATGACAAATATCTCCGTAACTATTACGAATATCAAAAATATCAATCAGACAAATTTTGTAGCTCGTGAAATTCTGAAGAAAATGAGTCCAATCTGATCTAATTACAACAATTAGTTCTAAAGTTATGATTATTTTAATAATAATATTTACAAACTCATTATAAATAAAAATTTGATCATTATGAATCTTCTAACCCTAATATCTCAGTAACTGTTAGGAATATCAAAAAAATCAATCAGATCATTTTTGTAGCTCATAAAATTCTGAAAATGAATGACATAATTACAATATTTTTCAACCAATAGCTTCTAAGGTTTAAATCTTTAAATATTTTAATCTTTGTCAAAATAAAATTTAACGATGACATTTTTAAATGAATTATATTTGTAGGGGGTCATAATTTCCGGTTGTCGCACGTGCCCACTTATTGACGCAACTGTCGCCACTGGACTAAGTGAAAAGAGGATAGGCTGAGTAGTCAGACGAGTCGACAGTTGGTCATTGGTACACTAAATTTTTGACATCGGATACACATATATCCGACGCTCTTTCTATACATATATACATATATAAATTTGGTCTTTGGATGGTAGTCCGCTCAGAGGCCTAACAATCAGGATCAAGGGTCCACTTTTATTTAGAGTTTTAGTGGACACTTATAATAGCAGGACGTTTCATTTGTAACTATGGATATAGATATAGGTGTAGGTATAGATAAAGGCTCTTTCATGCATTTCAGACATTAAGTATTAGACCCAATGTCAACGTGTACAAGCGTTAAAAGTTAAGCTGTTAAGCCGACTAATAAGACCGACTGTTTATTTTATTTTGTGTGTTTAGAGGTTTTGTCGGAGTCGGAAATCGAAATTAGGTTTTATTTAACGATAATTGGATGGTATTTGTAATTCATTATCAATAAATTTTTTTTATTGTCGTTAACTGACTCGACTTTCAAAAGTTAAAATTTTGAAATTTAAAATTCGAAAATTAATTTTTTTAAACTCCAAAATTTGTTTTGGTTTTTTGCTCAACAGGAAATAAAAATGTCTTTGCTACCGAAAAAAAAAGTTCATTCAAAAATTCCATTAACAAAAATATTTTTATTAAGAATTTGACAAAATTCGTTACAGAGATGACTCGAAGATTCGTAATACCTCACAATAAAAAATCATATTGTATAAAACACAACTAAAGAATCAAAAGTTAAAAAAAAAGTATGTAAGGAAAAGCAAAAAATGAGAGCCAAAAAGCAACGTAGGGGGCGCTCTTGAATGTTTACCATAAAGTAAACGTGCCCCCGACCGTGCCCTTTTATTTCCTTACTCACTCGCTCACTCAGTTACTCACTTACTATTTATCCAATAGGCCATTGAAATATATTTTTTCTTAAAATGTAACATCTCACTCTCAGTGGCAGTCTCTAGTTGACGCTTTGGGTGACAACATAAATATAATGTCACGGTTGTACGAGCGCGAATGTCACCCTCTCACCCGAATAAATAGAGGATACGTGCCCCCGTGGTGAAAGCTGAGATGGCTCATTCAACTTCACCTGGTCTCTGTGTACCGAATAAAAAAAGGAATATATATAATGTAATATAATATAATAAAATAAAAAGAGATGCTCTGATCCCTGAGAGGGGACTGAGTAAGAGAGGGAGCACGTAATCTCATGTGATATATATGTTGGAGATATATAGTAATAAAAGAAGATGAAAAATGAGGTTAGCCGTATCGGCCACTGCACCGCCCGGTACACAATATTTTGGTACTTGAAAAGATCCCTTTTATTTTCTCTTTTGTACTTTGTACCTACTTCTTATTATACTAGATATAAATCATTATAAATGCCTAATGGATTATTTTGTACTTATAAAATGTGTCTCAACATCCATTTTACACAGTTGACATTTTTTTCAACGAGTATTTATTTATAAGAGGTAGAAGGAACTTGAAGATACGGATTTTTATTGATATGATACGAAATTTTGATAATGGGTCAATATTTTGAGTTTCTAAAATGTATTATGACAAATATCTCTGCAATGGTTGGGAATAGCGAAAATATTAATCAGAGCTATCTTGTAGCTTGTGAAATTTTGAAGAAAATGACTCCAGTCCCATCCCATTACAGCCATTGGTTCAAAAGTTATGAATATTTTAATATTAATATATATGAAGTGATTATTAATAAAAATTTGATCATTATGAATCTACAAACGCAAATATCTCTGTAATGGTTCCGAATTTCGAAAATATCAATCAGAGCAATTTTGTAGCTCGTAAAATTCTAAAGAAGATGAGCTCAGTCCCATTTCATTACAGCAGTTTATTTCAAAGTTATAAATATTTGAATATTAACGTATACTAAAAATTTTGAATTGGCCTGTCGAGACTGATCATCTCACCCCATCTTCTTCTGCAAACCGTACCAAAAATTTTTAAACAAAAAATATCTTTTTTTCTCAAAAGTAACGTCTCACTTTGCCCCGCTTCCATACAACAAAAAAATTTCAAAAGCAAAACGAAACGTCATTTAGATATTTTTCTTGTTACCACATCTCGTCAACTAACGCTTTATTCATATATATATGTATATGTATATATGTTGAATAGGGAGCCCTATTATAAAAGCTAGTATGCTCTTGTCTGCAATTTGAATCGGTTCTAAAAGGTAACAATACGAGCGTGACATCGTTTACGTAGGAACCCCGCGGTTTGCCACGGCACGGTACCGCACACCAATTCATCTATTGCATCCCGTTAAAAAAATAACCCAGAACACCCGTGACGATACGTCTTCATTAATGAAACTTAACCTCTAAAATGTTACAGTTTTCACCATTTATTATTATAATTACCATAAATTACCTTTTTAATTCCTGCGGTGACATTCGGGAAGTCTGTGGGTAAAATCGATTAGCAAGTTCACAAGAAATATTTTTACCTTTTATTTTTTTCCAAGAATCGAATATTTAAAAATTTGAAATTCCTCAAGAAGATTCCAAATTTTTTGAATTCTTGGGAAGCGATTTCGCATATATATTTTTAAAATTTCGTACACAGAAAAAAGTAATTTCTCATCGCAAAAAATTTTTAATGACCCCAAGAAAATTTTCACTTGTCCAAAAAATTTTTTTGATATTTCTTGCAAAAATTAGATGCCAGAGAACCAGTTTGGCTGCAGGAAGTGTCCCTGTGATAATTTAGAGCAAAATTTGTTGAATAAGTATCATGAGGGAAAGAAAAAAAGGGTTAACGAGAATTCGAGGAGGGGTCAGGTCAGTGAGCTGGTTAAACTGGGCAAGAATGGCAAAGGGGTGCGGTACCTTAGTGGCCACGGGTGTGGTACTGAGTTTCTAAACGATCTGGAACCTTTATGGACCGTAAAGATACGCGTCGTCCAGTTTATGTCCACTCGGAAAGCTATCCCACGCCCCTGTACCAGTAAAAGAGCTCATACACGTCTACCCACGTATACATTTAATGAATACACGGTTTATATTCTTCCCAGTGTGTAGATTTTAGGAGGTTATTTTTGATAGTGGGGATTGCAAGTATTTTAAGGGTCACTACCCTTAAACTTACTCTCTCTCTCTCGCTCGAGAAATCCGTCGACGAAAAATCTTCATCTTGTTCCCCAAAGGGTACTTTTATACGTGATTTAAGATTCTTGACCATTTATTCACGTACAATTTTACTTAAAGGTTATAGCTGAGGTCATTTAAGATTTATATGAAAAGTAAATACAGAAATTTCTATAATAGAAAATTTTTCATAAAACTCCTGATTGATTTTTATCGTAAAACTCCTTATCAAAATTTTTTATGAACTTTCTGATTGGAATTTTTAATTGAAATTTTTTCTCGAAGTCGACTCATAAATTTAAAACCCTCTGTAAAATCTGAATGCAGAAAATTAAAAAAATTTCCATTTTTCAGCAAAAATGAAAAATATTTGTTTTGGGGCTTTTTTCAAAATTACACTCAAAAATGGACATTTCAACTTTGAAAATGATTTTTTTTATCATAAATGCAAAGTAAATACTGAAAAAGTTAAAAAATTTTCTAAAATACCGAAAATTTGATTTTTTTGGTTTCCAAGGCATTTATTCCATTTTTTACAAAAATACCATCAAAAAATCATCAAAAATTCATTTCCCAAGTCCACATCTAACCTCTACAGAAATTTTTCATCAGTTTACATGGTGCCAAATTTCAAAACTTGATCATTATCAATCTCATCATAACTTTTTCATTTTTGGTTACCAAAATTTCAATTAAAATCGTCATAACTTTTTTTCTAATTACTCGATTGAAAAAAATCCTAAATACTTTTCTTAGAGCAACTCCTCAGCTTTAAGAAAAAATTTGCTCCGTCTCAGTAAACCAAAAAACAAAAAAGTTACAGCAATTTAAAGTGTGTAACTTTTAACGTAACCAAAAAAAATTCTTCAAAAATGAAAACACATTATATTATAATGAGCAGCATTATCCCCATTACAAAATTTGAATATCTGAATATTAAAGAGATGAGCAGCTACAAGTAACATTAAGTTTTTTTATTTTTTTTTTTTTTCAGGTAACTTTTAAATAACAGCGTATTTATGATCCATTGGTAGTTTATTATCTAACAAGTACTTCCGGCGACCTCATAATGACCCAGTTCTTTTTACAGAAAAACCAAATACTGAACAACACATTTCATAATAATGTAGACCCAAAAAAATTTTATGTTTTTATTGACTTTTCCATATTGGCGAGCCAGTGCCCCAGAAAGATTTAAAACGAGATCCCACTTTGGGGATCCCGTTTTTTTTTTTTTACTTTTTCAATGCATTTTTTTATTTTTCTCTACCTAACGGTGGTAATTTAAATAACGGTCGTATATTTTTATTGACCTCTATATTATCTTATTCTCAGATATGCTCTAAAAAACATTTCGTTAAAAATATCACAATGAAATTATGACCTGACTCGCATAAAAATAGTACGAAATTTTTTATTTTTTACGACTCAGCACTAATTTTTGACCAAAACAGGCCACTTTTTTGTCCGTTTTATTTACCATAAAAAACAATTTTTCGAAAAAATTTTTTTAGATTTCAGCTGAATATTTTTACCTTAAAAATGTAATAAATATAAAAAAATAAAAATTAGATTTAAAGCTTATAAACGTGTTGACTTTTTTTTACATTTTAATTTTTTGAGCGACATTATGACCGGAAGAAAATGACCTCCGGCTAAAATCAGAGAAAGAGAAAGTTTTTTTTTTTTTTATGTGAAAAAAAAAATTTTTGATTAAGACGTCAATTGACGGCAGTAACAATAGGATTTTTTTTGGGGTAAATTAAATGGGGGAAGGAACCGGGGTATTGTGGTTAATTGGTGAGACCCCCGTTGATTTTTTTCTGCAGACGAAAGAGAAAAGGACAAAGGAAAAAAAGGATTTAATATTTTAATTGATTCTTTAAAAAAAAAAAAATTTTTTTATGGGGTTAGGTCTGAATTTTTTTTTTACAGAAAATGCTGAGGTCAAATGGGTCAATTAAATTTTTTTAACTTAATTACTCGGAATCAAAACAAACTGGGGTAAAATGGACCAGTTTAAGGTTTAAAAAAAAAATTAATGAATTCCTATAGATAAAAAAATTAAATAAATAAATAATTTGAATGTTAGTTGAGCTCTAGATCCCTAGTATCCTGGATAGGAAGAGGAACTAAATAGGAAATATATAAAACAGGAAAAAATAAAAAATCTAAAGTGAAGGGAATATGGGAAGTAAAAAGTATATGAGGAAGTGAATATAGTATTAAAAGAGAAAGAGGGTTGAATATTTAGCTTGTGAAAGGGCCAGCTTACAAAGAGATCGAGTGACTTTTCACTCTTTTCATTCTCATCCTCATCCTCTCCCTCTCCCTTTCCCTCTTCACTCTATCTAGTGTAACTGTATATAGTCTAGTATATATATATATATGAGTGACTTAATTCGATGTGAATGTATGCAAGTTAAACCCTCCCATGAAATTTATTTTGTCTTTTTAACCCGACATTTAACTGTATCGTGTCCTTTTTCCACACTTTTACCTACTCGTCATCGCGGACTGATCTCCATCTACTCGACAGTTGAATATCACAGAGTGAGCTGACTTTTTTACCCCTTTAACTGTATAGTTGTCGATGTCGATGTCGATGTTGATGTTGATGTCGATGTCAATGTGAGTGTGAGAGTGGGTGTGGGTAGACAGAGATGGAAGAGGGAAGAGAGAAAGAGGAGAAAAGGGAGAAAGGACGTCAGGGAGGGAGAGCTTACACTTGGTGGTTGTACTCATACTCGAGTACTCACGTGCACCCTCACTTTACACTCGTACTTTCTACTCGCTTTAGTTAACTGGCTAATTTCAATACTGAGTACTTATTCTACTCAATATTAAATTTGAAATTTTTTTTTTTGGATTTAATGGAATTTTTTTTCATAATTTAATTAATTTCATTGATAAATATTTAATTTGATATAAAATGACTCCAATTTTTTTTGGGTTAAAAAAAATCCTATGGCCAGTGATATTTTTTTTAATTACTAATTTTGCATACTGATGCAAATCAATAAATGGATTACTTTTACTATCTATCACTAAATATATAGCGAAAATTCTAAGTTGCTAATTATTACTGTATGTTTACCTAAAAATTGCTATATTGTTACTTTTATTACTAATTCATTCATATTTTTTATTAATAGAACAGCAATTTTTATAAAGAGTATATTAAATTATTACTAAACGAGTCATACATTTAATTATACGATTAAACGATTTTTATTCTGCGAAAATATAAAAATTAACTAAAAACATGCATTGAATACTCTACAGTATGCAAAAATTACAATCTGTTTAGTAACTTCTGTAAATCAGATTAATAGGGTAGTGTTAAATATTATGCAGCAACTAACAAATTACTAAACGGTTTGTAATTTTTCTAAAGCAGATCGATAAAATTAACAATTGGCAGAGATTGCGTATACGAATATGTATTACAAGTTCAGATGCCTTCGGTCAAAGGAGACTTCGGACCGGCAGACTGAAGACAGGATTCGCACGCGGGAGATCAGGGTTCGAATCTCGGTCAAGTCGACTGATTTTTAATTATTAAAATTGACCCAACACTAATTCACATGCCATAAATAATAACAATAATAATAATAATAAAAAGTTGAAAAAATAATAAAAATTTAATTTTATTTAATTACATTCTAATATAGTAAAATTTACTAAACTGGATGGTAAAATTTACTATATTGGATAGAAAAATTCACTAAACATATAGTCAAGTTTACTAATGCAGTTTATATTTATTTCCATATTCAAATAATAAAAATTACTAAATATGAATAAAAATTAAATTCTCAAAATCAGTAAAAATTACACAATTTCAATAGCGTTTTAAATTTACAATATGAATTTAGTAATTTTAACTCATATTTTTGAGTAAATATTCCTATATTTTTTTCTCAGTGTGCACTAATGATTTATTAATCAATAAATATAAATTTAAAAGGGTCAACTAACGGTGAAAGTGTGCAATAAATATATAAATAATGTAATAACGGTACGTCGACCTAAATTGAAGGATTTATAAAACGGTAAAAATTTTATTTTAAAACACCAATTTTAACCCCTCATTTATTATATGGCTGCCGGAAACAAGTAAAGAAAATTTTTTCTCATATCGGATAAGATTCTGAAGAAGTTGCAGAAGGAGAAGAAGAAGAAGAAGTTTGGAAAAAGTTTTAGGGTTGACTTTATACCACTAAGCCTTTGCCGGTCTCTTTTTTATTGCGGGAGTCTTGTGGGTTGAAGAAAGCTGGCAATATATATATTTATATATATTCGAAAATTATATATATAGTGAAGAAAATATGCGAGAGGTAGACGGTAGTGAAGAACCGAAGGGTTTTAAAAAGAGGTAGTGCAGTAAAAAAATAAATAATAAATATAAAAGAGTAAAGAAGAGTTTTTTTTAACGGACTCACTGAAGGGTCAAGTTAAATTGTAAAATAACCCTAAAGTCAATTGAGAAAAAAAACGGATTGTGGAAAATTTTTTGCTCTTTAAAGTCATAAACACTTCATCATAAACCGTTAGCGAGTTAAGGGTTTGGGAGAAAGGTTTTTTTTTTATTTAAAAAAAAAAAAAATAAAAAAATTTACTTGCAAAAATAAATTGAAAAAATTTTTTTATTACATTCCAATTAAATCTATTTTTTAAAATTAATGTGTTTTGTTAAAAAAAAAAAAAAAAAACACGTAGTATCTCTTTAAAGTAGTTAATATTTAAGTGCGCCCCCCCCCCCCTTAATAATCGTCTTCGCCGACATTATCAATAGTAATTAATAAAATCGATATCTCACGGTTATAATTTTGATTATTATTAAGTAATTAAGAGGCTTTATATATTATTTAGTGACACACCCACAAAAGATTGGAAACATGTATATGCTATATATATATATAATTTATATTTTTAGCTGACATCAGAAAAAATTACCTGACGATTTACCCAATTACTGGGTAATTCGTAAGCAATTATTACAAAATTAAATTTATAATTAATAAAATATCCAAATAATTTTTTTCTTTAATTAATTTTGAGAAAAACATTTTTTTCAAAAATGACAAAATTTTGATTTTAATTGGAATATTTCTAATTACTCGTTAGCAAGCACTTGAAAAAAAAATGTTGCTCTGAAATGACACACCCTTATATATATGAATTTTGAACCAATGATATTTTTGGAATTTACTCGACTAATTATGACAAAATTATTTGAAAAATCCACCATGAGGACAAATTTGACTAAAAACATTTTATAGCAGTAGTGTAAAAAAAAGTAACGATTTCATCAGATTCCAATTAAATATATTTTGGAACGAGTGCGTTCTTATAAAAACCGTCATAAGTAAAACGTACTACGGAAAAAATTAATGAAGTGCGTCATCGCCCCCCCCCCCCTAATTATAATTAAGGAAACAAATATACCTACGTATGTAATTTTAAGTATTATTTTTATAAAAATTATAAGCTGCTTTTTTTAGATAACATAGTCACGTCCACAATAGATTAGGAACCTGAACTATATATAAGCTCATTTTTTTCACAGAGCATCACAACAAAATCACCTGTCGATTTATACAGTCAACTACTGGGTATGTAAAAAATAATTATAAAATTAAATTTTTAATTAATGAAGTACATAAATTTTTTTCTTTCTTTAGTAAATTTTGAAAAAAAATATATTTTTAAAAAATGGCATCTAAAATTTTAATTTCACTTGGAATATTTCTAACTATTTATGTTAGTTATATATCTGCTCATCCATTCAATTCTGATGAATATCAAAGCTGTGTTCCGGCTTCAGGAATCGTAAGTATTTATTATTATTATTATTATTATTATTATTATTATTATTATTATTATTATTATTATTATTATTATTATTATTATTATTATTATTATTATTATTATTATTATTCATTTTTTTTTTTTTTAAATTTTTTTTTTTCTTAATAGTGCCATAGAGTAGGATCAGAAGTTACCAAGCCGTGTTGTAATATTTTCGATCTCTGTTTTGCTTCAGTATCTGAACCCGTGTCTCGTTGTGGTGGTGACGGTAATTATTCATTTTTATGAATTAAAATTTTTTTTAAAGGTTTACATTATTGACTTATTTATTTATTTTTTTTTAAAATTGAAGGATTACTAGGTAGCAGTTGTGACAATTCTCTCCAATGTACGAAAGTTCAAGGTGCAACTTGTCAAAAAGGGGTATGTACTTGCGGAAAAGATGCTACTGAGTACACAAGACACAGATGCAAACCAAGTAAGTTATTAATAGTAAAATATTTACTCTCTGCCTATTGTACCCCTTGGAATTTTTAATTACGGAAATTCTATGGGACCCATTTGAAAAAAAAAAAATAAAAATAATAAATTATCGTTAATTGAGAAAAAACAATTTTATTGTTACAGATCACATATCCTCGAAAGTTACATGGTACAACAAAAAATAATTTATGATTGCCTAAAAATTCATTAATATACTTACGATATATATTTCAATTATATATGATTCTTCATAAATTGTATTTCAACAAAAATCCAATAAAAATTTTATCTCAATAATTTTTGACAATATTCTAATTTATAATTTTATATTTTTAACCTTTGATTCAAAATTGTATCTAAACTATCAAAGATCCGCAAAAACGTTTCCTGACAAACTTGTTGCAAATTTTATCCTCTACAAAAAAGCTCTCTTACAATTTTTTCCTAAACTCAATAGTTTATCAAAAATTTCTAATTTAAAGCCTGCCAATAAAATTAAAAAAAATTCAGATCTTTAAATAAAAACTTCAAATCCAAATTCCGGCTAAACTATCAAAGATACGATAAAATTATCTTAGTTAATTTTTGTAGGAAATTAAATTCTCTACAAGAAAGCTTTGATTACTTTTTTAACAAAACTCAATAGTTCATCTGCAATTTAAATTTCAAGTGATAAAAATTAAAAAATTTTTTAAATTTCCCAAAAACTTGATAATTTTCAATAATAAATTTCTCTACATACATAAAGACCATAAATAATCCATTAACCATGGACTGGATGTCAGCAGATCGTCAAAGAATAATCGCAGTACACATATATACAAGAAATATGTAAAAGTCGAAGAGTTATTGTGTAAAATATGTCCGCAATATTTAAAATATTACCGCTTACTGCTCGTAAATTGCAAGCAAGGGTTGAAAAGGTTTCAAAAGTTATCGGTATAATAGTGAGTAACACAATAATAAATGGCGTCCGGCTGCCAGACCTCAAAGACCCAGTTAACTCTCGAGTCTTCAGTCCCAAAGTCTCGTCTGAGGCCCAGGTCTCAGGTCTATAGTAAAATATATGTATATATAAGTGTCCTAAAATTAACAAAATATAACTCTTCATTGGTCTATAATTACCCGTAGCTCGGGCACACGACCCACGTGCAATACGTCAACAAGAGTATTTCTAACCTATACCTAACCCTATTGTATTTAACTTCTGCCCACTTGGAAGTCAAATTTTACAACTTACAGCTTAACTATACAGTCATCTTTTGTATTTTATCTACAGTATAATAAATATATATATATATATATATATATATATATATATATATATATATAACCTAGCTTTGACTTATTACGGGTTAATGGTCAAAAACTAGACTACCGTAAGGTGTCCTCTGAATTTTCTTAAGCATAACTTTTCAAAAGTTAAACCCTTTTTACTTAATAACAATGATATTTTAAGTTCTATTGTGAGAAAATGGGAAACTGGGAGCTACAAGCTGGGAAATGGGAACTGAGGAATATTTAAGACTGTGTTACTATTATAAGTTCAACAAGGTCATGTACATAATGACGGACATTGTAAATTATTGCTTTTAAATTTGTTATTTTTATAAAACGGATATTGGGTGTAAGAAAATGAATGAAAATGGCAATGAAGATTTTGGAAAACGAAGGGATTGAGGAAATGGAATTGAGGTAGAAAAGGGCTAATATTGGGAAAATGATTGAAAATAGGGGAAAATTGTAGGAGAGGTTTCTTGTAGCTGGTGGAAAAAGGAGTAATTTGAGTGGTTGATGGAAACTGTGGGGTAATTAGGGTAGGAGATATGAGGAATTTTGTGGAAGGGACGGAGGAGAAAAAGTTTGACGGGGTTGGGTTAGAAAAATGAGTTTTAATGGGAAAACTAAGGAAAATGTGGGAAAATCGTAAGAGAGGTTTTTTGTAGCCGGTGGAAAAAGAAGTAATTTGAGTGGTTGATGGAAACTGTGGGGTAATTAGGGTAGGAGATATGGGGAATTTCGTGGGAGGGACGGGGAGGTAAAGTTTGAAGGGGTGGGGTTCGAAAAATGGGTTTTATTTGGAAAACTAAGGAAAATAGGGGAAAAATTAATGAGAGGGAAATTGTAGCTGATGAAATTCTGAATAAAATGAGTTATTAAAAACCTATGGGTAGTTTATGGTTACGGAGATACAGTAGATTTAGTAAAAAGAAAAAAAAGACAAGAGACGAAAAATGGGAAATTTGTAACTTGATTTGGAAAAATGTATTTATTTTGAAAAGTATCAATAGTAGGAGAAAAATCAATCAGATTAAATTTGTAGCTTATTAAATTTTGAATAAAAAAAATTATTTATGAAATTTTAATTACAGATATTTACGGAGTTTCAATAAATTTTGTATAAAAACAAACAAGAACTGATCTAAGAACAAATTTCGAAATTAGGTTTCTATAAAAGTGGATTTATTTCAAAAAGTATTAACGATACGACAAAAAGTAATCAGACCAATTTTGTAGCTTACAAAATTTCCTGAAAAACCAGCCTTTAAAAAAATTTTTACTTCGGATATTTATTGTGATCAAGCGGAAGTCATAAAATTTTAATTTTGGCTGAAAATTTATCTCCCGTTAAATTTACAACAAATGTAAAAAAAAAAAATCATTTTTTTGAATTATTAAAAAACTATTAAAGCTCTTTAATTTTATAAATTTTTATCTTTATTAAACTGCATAAAAACTATAGTAGAGTAAATTACTAAGTACAAAGGCCGAGTCTGCTGTACCGCACAATATTTCATTTAACGCCGGGTTTGTTTAGAGATTACATCATGCGAGAGTACATATATACACATATATATGTGTATGGATAAAATGACATTGAGTATATAGAAGCTCAACAGCAGTAGCAACAGCAGCAGCATCACCGAGCAGATTTAATACGATCAACGTCATCATCCTACTCATCCTGCACTCACTCGCATGATAGCTTTATCATATATATAGTTAACAATATCATCATACATTGAACACTTTTCAACAGCACGCGTTCGTTTGTGGGAGCTATTTTACCCGGATTTTTTTTTTTTTTCAACTTTATCATTGACTAAAAATAATAAGAAGTCTATTGATATAAAAATATTTTAGATGAAATTTAAAAAATTCCCGGGCTTAGTAAAAATGAACTGAAGAAAAAAATTTCTATTAGAAAATTTTCTATTAAATTTCTGATTGAAAATTTTTAAATAAAATTTAAGATTGAAATTTTTATTCAGAATCTATTATAAATTTAGTGAATGAATGAGTGAGTAAGAGATAAAGATGATATAGATGTAGCGGCATCTCTTGTGCCAGCAATGATGCGTTTATTACCGAGGCCGGAAATCCCCGAGGCACAGGCCTCCCGCGTGGGAGGATGCCGCTAGGATCTAAATGTGTTCCTTTGTCGGACTATTGTGTATTATATTAAAGTACCACATTTTTTTTTTCTTTTTTTTCAACATCTTTACATACTAGGACGTTACTGTCACCGAAGAACTGCATAAATCATAGGTGGCGGAAGAAATTAACGATTTGTGGACAAACTATTAGAGATACGATAAAAATGAAAGAGTCAACTTTTGTAGAGCATTAAATTCTCTATAAAAAACTTTCAAGGCGCGAGCACGTACGAGTACAACTTATGAAGTTATGGACGAAAATAAAAACATGCACACCACGGATCAAAAGGGTGTGCATTTTTTTTAAATTCGAAATTTTGGGTGGATTTAAAATTTAAGTAAAAAAAAAATGAGTAGTGTATTTATGGGTATCAAAAGTAGTTTTTGTAGATGGGGTTTAAAAGAGATATAATAAAAAGTTGAGAGAGATTGGGTGTGTGGTAAAAATAAAAGGCTTTATAAGCGGGAAAAATAAAGTCAAATAATAAGAAAAGAAATAGTTATATAGAAGTACATAGAAAGAATATCATCCCGGGGGATAGGTACGAGATTCGATCCAGGAGTGAACGTGCCTGCGCGTATAACCACGGATTGGCCCCGTTCTTTATGGGCAATCTATGGTGATGGAGATGATAGGCAAAGAGATATACGTAAACTTGATTCTAAGAGGATCCTTATTCGATATATCCCTATCCTCTTCTTTTTTAACCGTCTTATATATGTATATATGTACAGTCCCAAGTCTTACCCCTTGAAAATAAGTGTACGATAAAAAAAAGAGCACAAGGGCAAGATCTCGAAGCGTGGCTTCCAAACGCCTCGATCCCCAATAGTTTAACTTACGACCGGATTTACTGCCGGAGATAGCAAAAATACCGTGCACCAGAATTCGCTCTGATAGACGCTCGCGACACATCTGATCCAGGGATTCTCAATACGCCTCACAACATTTTTTAACCCCTTATCTTACACAATTTTTTTTTTTTATACAAATTTATACACCATGAGAATTTAATTCTTATGATGATCATCAGTTTGTACAAGATATAGAAATTTTTGATATTTTTGACACTTGATAATTCTTTTTTAATTGCCGACAGATTTGTATATTAATTTGACAAAGTTTCATATTATTAAAATAATACGAGAATTTTTTTTTTTTAAAGTTTATCTAGTCTTTAAACTGTAGAAAAGTTATTATAATAAACTCACAATGGTGTAACGGTGTTATTCAACTGATGTTAGAACGGTGTACATACAAGTTGACTTCTGATACTTCAAAGATAGAACGACTTTTTTAACACCACTTAACACCAGGAAAAATTTAACACCATTTGGTGTGATCTTTACACCACTTCAGTGTTAATTTTATACCAGTTTGGTGTTATCTTTAACACTATTTCGGTGTTATTTTAACACCATTTTCGGAGTAAAATTTAACACCGATAGCGTGAACTTACACCATTTTTATACAGTGTGGAAAAATTCGAGGTAAATTGGTTACCCTAATTAGTCGACTGTGCAAAATTTTGACGAAAAAAAAAATTTTCCATGTTTACCATTGAAATTATTTTATTGCCCCGGCAAAAAAATCTGACAAGTAAAGAAAATTTCAAAAAAATTGTTTTTTTTATAAATTTTCAAATTAAATATTCCATAACTATCAGCTATGATCTGATATTTCATTTTTTTATTCATTATCAACTTTAGTAAACACCAGAAACTTTTTTTTTGTCGAAATTAGAACTTTTTTAGAAAACGGCCACTAATCCGACTGACCACATATTTTTCCTAAAACTTCCAAATAAAAATTTCTTCAAAAAATGGTGTCTGATTTCACTCGACTATTTGCCTTAAAAAAATATTTTTCTACCAATAGATAGAAAACCAATAACTGATAGAAATTCGTTATTTTCTGAGCAGACCAAAACGAGTTCTACATAACAGAGTGTCTGTATCTCTAGAGCAACCGATGCACAGGTGAGGGTGTGAGGTAAAGGCTTCTTTTTTTTCCACCATTATTTTAAAACAGGATATAGAGTATTGTATCTCCCGCCCGGTGGATTTTCTTCTCCATAAAACGGTCCCCTTTCTCTCGGGTGTTAGTTCGGATCCGCGGTATCCTTGTGTTCTGTTGTGTGAATGTCTGTGTACTGGCTTTTTGTTACGTTTCTCTGTACATACATACATTCGATCCATATATTTAAAACAAATGCTATCTGATGTGGCGCCACGTTGTGCAAGATGAGACTCTGGCTATAGACGATATTCCGACACTTTTTCAACCCCCGTCGAGATTTTTAGTTAAATCTACTCTGGTTTTTTTTTAACGATCTCTGTGTGTACGTGTGTGTATGGTTATACTTATGGACACGGGTCACAGCGGAAGTGGTGAAAAAAACCAGGATTTGACAGAACATGTTATATAAGAAATCTGATACTTAGTTTCAGTAGCCGCTGCCGTCCTCCGAGTACTGGCTCCTGTTACTTCAAACAGATTATTTTTAAATTTAATTTTTTATTTCTATTTATTTACTAAGTGGTGATTTTAAACTCGAGTGTTTACGATCACTGGCATTAATTTATACTCGGTTGTGTTGCCGGAACTGGAGACAAATTTATTACAGGAAATGTTCTGGGACTATTTTGTGACGAAAAATGTCAGGGGTATGCAAATTGTGTTCGATTTTGAGAATTGAAAATTGTGAGAATTATTTAGTTTTTGAGTTGTTTGGAAAGATTGGAATATTCGAATTAATTTTTGTTTTTTTAATATTATTTCTACAGGATTTCTCTAGGACTCCTCTAGGATTTCTCTAGGATTCAGAGAAGTCTTATGAAAAAATGCCAGCACATAAGAGTAAAGGCAGATATTGTCTCTAGGATTTCTCTAGGATTTATCTAGGATTTCTCTAGGACTCCTCTAGGACTCCTCTAGGGTTTCTCTGGGAGCCAGAGAAGTCTTCTGGAAAAATTCCAGCACATAAGAGTAAAGAAAGATAATGTCTGTAGGATTTCTCTAGGATTTGTCTAGGATTTTTCTAGGATTTCTCTAGGATTCAGAGAAGTCTTCTGGAAAAATGCCAGCACATAAGAGTAAAGGAAGATAATGTCTCTAGGATTTCTCTAGGATTTGTTTAGGATTTCTCTAGGATTTGTCTAGGATTTCTCTAGGATTTGTCTAGGATTTGTCTAGGATTTCTCTAGGATTCAGAGAAGTCTTCTGAAAAAATGCCATCACATAAGAGTTAAGGAAGATAATGTCTCTAGGATTTCTTTAGGATTTGTCTAGGATTTCTCTAGGATTTCTCTAGGATTCAGAGAAGTCTTCTGGAAAAATGCCAGCACATAAGAGTAAAGGAAGATAATGTCTCTAGGATTTCTCTAGGATTTGTTTAGGATTTCTCTAGGATTTGTCTAGGATTTCTCTAGGATTTGTCTAGGATTTGTCTAGGATTTCTCTAGGATTCAGAGAAGTCTTCTGAAAAAATGCCATCACATAAGAGTTAAGGAAGATAATGTCTCTAGGATTTCTTTAGGATTTGTCTAGGATTTCTCTAGGATTTCTCTAGGATTCAGAGAAGTCTTCTGGAAAAATGCCAGCACATAAGAGTAAAGGAAGATAATGTCTCTAGGATTTCTCTAGGATTTGTTTAGGATTTCTCTAGGATTTGTCTAGGATTTCTCTAGGATTTGCCTAGGATTTGTCTAGGATTTCTCTAGGATTCAGAGAAGTCTTCTGAAAAAATGCCATCACATAAGAGTTAAGGAAGATAATGTCTCTAGGATTTCTTTAGGATTTGTCTAGGATTTCTCTAGGATTTCTCTAGGATTCAGAGAAGTCTTCTGGAAAAATGCCAGCACATAAGAGTAAAGGAAGATAATGTCTCTAGGATTTCTCTAGGATTTGTTTAGGATTTCTCTAGGATTTGTCTAGGATTTCTCTAGGATTTGCCTAGGATTTCTCTAGGATTTGTCTAGGATTTCTCTAGGATTCAGAGAAGTCTTCTGAAAAAATTCCATCACATAAGAGTTAAGGAAGATAATGTCTCTAGGATTTCTTTAGGATTTTTCTAGGATTCAGAGGTCTTCTGGGAAAATGCTAGCACATAAGGATTCGAAATTTTGAATAATTCGAATACTTGCGAATAATTCGAATACTTGCGAATAATTCGAATACTTGCGAATAATTCGAATACTTGCGAATAATTCGAATACTTGCGAATAATTCGAATGATCCGAAAATTAATTGATTATTCGAATAGTTCAAAAACTAATGAATAGTCCGAATAATTCGAATATTTAAATAATCCGACTCAAATTTTAAATTGAATATAACTATTCGATTAACACGAATGATTCCAAAGTTCGGGTTATTCGTACATCCTTAAAAAATATTTCAACTATCGAGAATAGTGCTGAATAAAAAAAAAGAATAATAATTTAATTAATTACAATAAAAAAAATGCATTCCAACCTTTCGTACTCAAAATATTTAAGGAAAACGAAAAAAAAAAAAAAAAGAAAAAAATGTGTTTTTAACATAAAAAACCATAAAAGCCATAAATGCCGTATCTAATGTGGCCTGAGTACAATAATGTAAAGACTCGTAACTATAACCTAGGTCGCGTGACTTGTGACAGAATCCCAGATCAGTTTGGAGTTACTGAGTAACAGAGTAACAGAACAACTCAACATCCCAGCGTGCTTCGAGTTCCGCATTGTTGGGCGTCTGTGGACGTAAAAATTGCGAGTCTTTTCATAAAGAAAAAATATACAGCATTTTTCGGCTGCACAGGAGGGCCCGAGTGAAAAAAAAAAAAAAAATATATGGTCGGCGCTCCGCGGGGGGTCTCAGTGACATCGTGTCATATGATGACTCGGGCAGGTGACTCCAGAGAAATTTTTTTTCATGATCAGCAAAATTCGCCGAGTATCAAACTGTTGTCAACTTCAGCTGATGATTTGAATTTTGAATGAATCCTCGGCAATAAGTTGGGATTGTGAGGAAGAATTTCTTGTAGAATATGTAGGGAGTAGAAGTAGGGGTAGAATTGGACCTCCTGTGATTCTGTAGGTCGAAAATCCCAGGGGGTTGGCAATCGTAATAAGCCAACACGTTCGTCACGTCGTGTCCTTCCTTCCTGTGTCTGGAGTATCTATAGGACGTCTCCCACTTTTTTTACGAATGACGACAAATTTTTTTAAACTTTATCTTGATATTCTGTGTTGGTTTACAACCTAAATGTGTCTTGCGTCGGACCGCTCTAATGTCCACACTCGGTTTCAGCTGAATTGCTGTTTAGTTGCTGGACCAAGTGACCTCCTGCCGCGAAGATAACGCACGCTTTTGTTACATCTATCCTTTTAGACACGTTTTTAAGTATTAGTTAAACTATTCTATGGTTTGCGGTATTAGTCTTAGTTAATTTTTACCATTTAAGTGAATCGTTGATTGATTTTTCCAGATTAGGTCTTTTTGGAAAATCGGCGATTTTGGGTTTTTTCAAGATATCTTAGAAACTGGGGAGAATTTGAGAAAATGTATGAGATTTAAGTTGTAGCGGGGTTTATTCTGAAGAAATTCGATGCTTGGTGAGCTACGTGGGGTAAATAGGTCCGGAGATATTGATGATTTAGTAAAGGCATGGTATTTGAAAAAGGGAATTTGGAAAATGGATTTATTTCAGAAACTATCAAAAATATGAGAAAAATCAATGAGATCATTTTTGTAGCTTATAAAATTCTGATTAAAATGAACTATAATTGAGCTCAATTCAATCTATGAGTTCTGAATATTCCTGATTAAATCAAAATTTCGAAAAGACTAATTTTGAAAAGTAGTTTGGAAAAACGAATTTATCAGGAAAACTATCAAAAATATGAGAAAAATCAATGAAATCATTTATGTAGTTGATAAAATTCTGATTCAAATGAGCTGTGATTGAGCTCAATTCGATCAATTGTTTTTGAATATCTGATTTAGCAAAAATATCGAAATGACTAATTTTGAAAAGGAGTTTGGAAAAATGAATTTATCAGGAAAACTATCAAAAATATGAAAAAAATCAATCAGACCATTTTTGTAGCTGATGAAATTCTAAATAAAATGAGCTATTAACAAACCAAATACAAACACCCGTTCGTAGAACCTCAAATGAAATAAAAACCCGAGACAACTTAACAAAAAAATTCTAAAAAAAGTCAGTTGTTATTTTTTGTCCGTCTTTTTTTAACCTTCTTCATATCACCCCATGACATATTTCTCAGCTCAATTTGTTTGTCAGCCTCTTAATTAAACACTTATTTAAAGCCTAAAAAAATAAACACTAAATAAATTTGTCGCGTTTTAAAAATTTTAAATTTATTTATCTAAAACAAAGTGATCTGACTTAAATTAATATCCGGTTAATTTAAACCCACACCCTCATAAAATTTTAATTTTCATCTTAAAATATTCATATATTTTTACAACCAAGTAGTCTTCATTGGAAAAAAAATAATAATATTTATAATAATAAATTTAAAGAGGTTTTTTTTTTCAAATTTATCGATAAATTTTTCTCACGATTTATCACGTGAATTGTCAGGTAACGAATAAAATGTTATATATATATATGACGTAATGTATATAAAGAGCCAATAAAATATCACAGTGGGAGTCCACTTTGAATCTGTCAAACGATTTTAAAAATTGTGCACACATCGATTGACCAATCACTTCCTCTTTGAATTCTTCGGACGAACTTTCCTTCATCTCCACCTTCTTATTTATTTATTTCAATAAACTTTTTTACCCTGAATGGTGAAGCCTCAGCCTCTACTATTTTGCTGGCTCTCGGACGCCTTCACTATGCACCCACATGTGTATTATAAAGCGTACAAGCATCCCGACAGAGAACTGATCGAGTAATTTGTTCGGTTTCCGTGCGAACTCGGACTTACAATATCACACACGTCTTTCATGATGCGTAACGACAGGAAGACTCGTACGCCCACCAGGGGTCTATTGACAAATTTATAAAATGCTATAGCAGGTTACGGAAAATATACTTTAAAAATTTTCTTTTTTCTTTAAGATGAATTTTCGTATTTTTGAAAAATTTTTAAAAATATTTGAGTTGTGAAAATGGAAATTTCATGGAAACTTAGGAATAAGAAAATTTTTTTGGAAAAAATTTTAATCTTTTGGAAAATGCACTGAAAAATTTTGTTTTCTACTGAAAATTTTCAAGTTTAATTATTTTAAAAATATTTCAATGATAAAAATGGAAAATTCATGGAAAATTAGGAATAAGAAATTTTTTTTTGATAAAATTTGAATTTTTTGGAAACTGCACTGGAAAATTTTTTTTTCTATCGAAAATTGTCAAGTTGAATTTTTTTTTTATTTTTTTAAAAAGGTTTCAATGATGAAAATGGAAAATTCATGGAAAATTAGGAATAAAAAATTTTTTGTTGGATACAATTTCAATTTTTTGGGAACTGCTTTGAAAAATTTTGTTTTTCATTGAAAATTGTCAAGTTAAATTTTTCTAAAAACTATTTCAATGATGAAAATGGAAAATTCATGGAAAATTAGGGACAAGACATTTTTTTTTGGTAAAATTTGAATTTTTTTGGAAACTGCACTGAAAAATTTGATGTTTCACCGAAAATTGTAAATTTGAATTTTTTTTTGGAAATTTCCATTTGAAGTGAAGCAGAAGCGCTGAATGTATGAAAAACTAGAAAAAGCGAATGTTTTGAATTTCATAATGAATTTGATAGAATTTGGTCTTTTTCGACGCTCGAATTTTGAGTGCAGCGAAATTTGCCATGAAATCGAAAATTTGATGCCGGTCTACGACTCAATAATTTTTTTCAGTTTCCTAGGAAAAAATGGAAGGAAAACATGGAATGTGAAAATTTCGAGACAAAATAAATCAATTTCTGATCCAAAAACGTGAAAATTGAAACAAAAAATTCCAATTATTCCAAAAAATTCACAGAAACTATCAATTAAGAAAACGACCCTCAAAATTACAAAAATTAATCCCAATTTGAAAAATTTTCATTTCCAAAAAAATGTAATTGACATTTCGAGCTGCGCATAATTTATGACCGACACAGAAGTGAATGACACGATTTTATATAAATGAAACATAAAAATAACACAGGTACGAGTGTATTTTTATTGAAATATAAAGACAGATCCGTATATTTTTATATACATATATATCAGCTCATCCCTCGCGACATGAGTTATTAATCTTATTCGCGAGACGGTCGAATGCCCTCATAGCTCATATATAACCAACTATAAATACTATATTCAAAAACGCCTTCGATACTCAGAAATAAAAAAAAAAAAAAAAAAATCCCTTATTTACTGTTGAGCTTTCCAGGACATTGCGCATCGCTTGATACCTGAATCGAAAATGGTGAAGAAATTTCTGAATAAAATACAAAAGTGAGGGTTAGATATTATATATATATGTATATATATATGAAAAAAAAAGTATAATGTCTTGATTGTTAAAGAAAGCCGATGCGGGGAGGCGGGTAAACCCCGTGTTTGCCGTTTCAAATAAATGAAAATGTCTCTTACCTCTGATTTATGTCAACTAAAGTCATTCGATGAAAACTTTTTCAGTTCAAAATTCAAAGGATATAGATATATATATATATATATATATATATATATATATATATATATATATATATATATATATACTTTATATTTATTTAAAACGCGTGGGTTTTCATTCATAATCCGAACCTCTCAATGACTTTAAATGAAAGCTGTTATGAAAATAGTGAATAAAATGGTAAGCCGCGGATTTTCTTTGCTCTATTTCACTTCTGACTTTTTATTTCCGTGACATGTTTGTCAACGGATTAGTCACGGATTTTATTTTATATACAAACGATCATCGATTATTGGCTATTTTATAAGAAAATTACGACCACTTTTATTCGATGAGTTACAATTTTTTTTTTCAGGTAATTTATATATTTTTAGTTCGATTTTGGAAGGAAGTCGACTCAGATTAATAAAAAAAATTTATCCACAGATTTAAATGTCGCCTTTTACTAAAAATTTATAATCCACACCAAAAAAAAATTTTTTTTTGATTTTTCTTGAGAAGTAAATTTGGAAAAAAAATTCAATTTATATTTAGATCGTTATTTTGGGGGTACGAATTTTTTTGTACTAATTTCGATAGTCGCATCTTAAAGCTTAGACTTTCAGCTCAAATTTCCTTTTTTTTTAATTTTTTTACGACAATTCTAGTCCATTTTCCAAAACGATTAGGTCTACAAATCGACTATTCAAAAATTTTTATAATTTCCAAAAAAAGAAATTTTGTAAATTCTCAAAAATTTCATTTTGCCTCTGAAACGAAAAGTTTTCCCACTACTGTGAGTTCAAATTTTTTTTCTCAACCTGGTTAACAACGGAGCCAAAATTGACCTCGTTTTTTTTTCGTTTTTCGCTCTGAAAATGTCCGAAAAATTTTCAAATTCAAAAATGACTAAAATTATCATCAAATACAAGTTTCGAGGTATCGAAAAAACTTTCGATGACTCGAACCCCATGATTCGAACCTAAGTTACCGGAAGTTTAATTTCCAAAACCCGATACTTGGGTTTTCGTCTAAAAAAATTAGAAAATTAATATTTTGAGGCCATTTTACCCCATCTGGGCGTCAGTTACCGTCACTCAGAATTGAGGTGAGAGTAAAATTAAAGCGTATTGGACATTAATAATAATTGAAACGAATTCAAGTAACAGAAACACCCTGACCGTAATATTTTTGATGAGCATTTAAATTGTTTTGAAAATGGTGTCAACGGGAGACTGTATTTAGTGTAAGAGTAAGTAAGTATGAGTGACGTTTCTCAAGTAATGAGATGGGTTTTTGTTAAATTGTAAATACTCAGCAGTAAATCAAGATAATTTAGCTAGAGAATATTATTTTTCTGGAGGTCATTGGTCGTGTGAGCTGCGCACGCTTTTCACGCCATTGGTTTTTCTGGTGGTCTTGAGTAGAAAAATTTTTCTCAAGGACGTACCCGATTTCGCCGTAAGAAATTTTAACGTTTCCCTTTTTCATTATATTCTTACTTACTATCGTCGAGGCCTAGACTGTACTGTAGCCGAATAACTTCTTCTGGCAGATACAGAGTAGAGGCACGCGTCCAAAATGACAGACTTTCACTTAATGATTAACAGCACGCGCCTTACAGACCCTCATGTATTTTTTTAAAATTTTATTTTTTTAGCCGTCAAAAGTCTTTTGAACTCGTGTATTTTTTTCCACCCGTTAAAGGAAAAAAATTCGTTTATTTTTTGACTTGTCGTCGCTTAAAATGTTTTTTTTATTGAAAAAGTCGAAAATAAAATTATGTTTTTTAAAAATAGGGGGTTGAAATATTCTCACGATCACACCTGTGTGACAAGTAATTGAGATGTTTTTCTTTAAACCTCATGGTGAATTGAATGAAATGAAATAAAAATGGAGATAAAGAATGAGGAGTTGGTTTTTTGGGACAATGGCTATTGAAATGAAATCCAGCTTCTGGGCATTGGGAAGATGGTTTATTTTTTAGGAGAAAAGGGGAGGGAAGGTGGAGAAAGTCCCACGATACGCGTGGCAAGTTACTTTTTTTTTATGCTACGTTGGAAAAAAATAGACGGGATTTAATGCGAAATTTTTTTAATTTTCGGGGGTGCAAAAAATTTTTTTGAGATTTTACCGGACGTCTTACATATTTTTGAATTTTGTAATTTATTTTAACACCTACTTGGACCTACCCCGGTTTTTTTTTTCAGTGTTTTTATTAAAAAATTGAGTAGAGTTTGGCTCAAGTGAAAGCCGGTCTCTAGGCCTAGGTCGGGATTGTAAAATATATGCACGAATTTATGTTTGACAAATTTGTTTTATTACTTTCACTAAAACTTTAGAATTTGTAGTAGTGACCCAATAACGGAGAAATTTAAACTTCTGTTTATTGTTATGGGTTGAGTATTTAAATTTAGTGGGCTTAGGTCGTTGGAAATTGTGTAATATGTTTTGTATTGGGTCCGGGCTGAGTAAATCGGGGGCGGTTGCTCTAGTTTTGGCAGAATTAGGGTAAACTGGACAATAGGCAGCCTTCAGGAAATTATATTTTACAACTTTCTAGTTTTATTGGACAAATAAATCTTTTTTTTAAAGGATATATTTTACTTTATAAATTTTAGTTCACTTACATTATTTAAAATTTTTTTAAATTACTCCGATAACAATTTATCTTTTCTTCCCAAATTTTTATCTGTAACTCTTCAAATTTTGATTTTGAGAAAAAAATTTTCGAACAAAATTTGTAGTAAATTTAACGGACTACAAAAAAGGTCCAGTAACTTTAAGTCGTAAATCCAAAATTTCAAAAGTTATACGTATTTTAAATTTATGTAGTTAAATTTCTTTTTACAAGGATTTAATATCGGCAAATTACACCATCTACCGGTGTTATTTTATTTTAACACCACGTGGTGTAAAATTGACTTCATTTTTAACATCGCTCTTTTGACAGTGTAGTCGTGGAATTTTCGTTACACCAATTGAATACTACCAAATTACACCCCTTACACCGGTGTTATTTAATTTTACCACCACGCGGTGTTAAATTGAGTCAATTTTTAACACTACTCTGTTGACAGTGTATTTGTGGAATTCTTTTCACCGATTTAACCCCAGTATTTTAACACCGGTAAATTACACCGCATACACCAGTGTTATTTTATTTTTAACACCGCTCTTTTTACAGTGTATAAGTAGTTTTAATATACTAATTTAACAGCTTCAAATTACACCCCCTACACCATTTTCATTTCATTTTAACTTAAATTTTTTACACCAATTTGACATCGGTATTTTAACACTACCAAGTCACACCGACTACACCGGTGTTATTTCATTTTTAACACCGCTCCTTTTACAGTGTATTCGTGGAATTTGTTTTACACCGACTTAACATCGCCAAATTACACCACCTACACCGGTGTTATTTCATTCTAACACCGCGTGGTGTAAAATTGAGTAATTTTTTTTTTTTTTTTTTTTTTTTTTTTTTTTTTTTTCAAATAATAAAAGAGAAATTTGAAAAATAATTTGAAAATTAGCTACTTGTTTAAGATTTAAACTTTCGAGTACTGAGCTCATAGCCTGCAACTTTTATTACATGCGGCAATTGACAATATATTGCCCCATTGCTATTGGGGTTGGGTATATTGAGTATATAGCTATGGGTTTTGAGTTAAAACCCAAGAAAAGGTATGAGGTATGAGGTACACAGTATAAAGTAATTGAATAAGATATGACGTTGAAAGGTAGTATGGCCGAGAACGTTAAATTTTCTAAAACTTAACATTTACAACTCGACTACTCTACTCATTTCGGTCGGCCTTTGCTGACCTGATTTATGACTAGCGTACGACTAAAATTGTGTATCTTTAGATTTTTCTTCTCTACTGTCTTCTGTCTACTATCTAGTATGTACTGGGTAGTAGTTTATAATAGTAGAGTGGACCTACACTAGTAAATTTTAAAATTTTGTCGGGCAGCTTAGAAAGGAAGTGGACGGTTGGGTACTGGGTGGATGTTGGTGGGTACAGACGGGAGCTAAAACTATTTATTTTCATTTTTATATATTTTATGGCACGTGGCTTGACTTTTAAGTAGAGGGGATTAAGTTTTTATATTTTACTTTACTAAATAATAGATATATTTATATATTTTTATCGAATTTTTTTATTAGAACATAATAAATTTATTATGATTGTGTTTGGAATTAAATTGTGGGTAAACTATCAGACTTATGAAAAAAGTTATAATTAACTTTTTTATAGGAAATTTAATTTCCTACAAAATTAATCTCTTATATTTTTGTCATATTTTTGATAATTTGGCCAAAAATTTAAATTCAAAGAATAAAAATTTTGAAGGTGGGAATTTTTAATCTTCAATGGGAAACGAGTACAAAAAATCAAAATTACAGGGAAAATATCAAAGATATGAAAAAAATATATGAATACAAATTTGTAGAAAATTAAATTTTCTATAAAATTTATTCTATATATTTTTGTCATATTTTTGATAATTTGGCCAGAAATTTAAATTCAAAGAATAAAAATTTTGAAGGCGGGAATTTTTCATCTCCAATGAGATCTGAGTACGAAAAATCGAAACTACAGGAAAAATATCAAAAATATGGAAAAAATATATGAATACAAATTTGTAGAGAATTAAATTTCCTACAAAAAAGTATTCCTTAAATTTTTTTTTAAATTCAATACTTTAAGAGTTATTGAAGTTTGAAGCTCTTGAATGACATTTAAATAATAATAATTTTTTTTTTCATGAAAAAAAAATTTAAAATATAGATGAAAAATAAATTTAGAAACTTCTTCAGCTTTAAACTTTACCTCTATCCCAATTTTCTAAACTCTTTGACGCAATAATTTCTACTAAACAAACAAAGGTTACCCGAAAATAATCAGAATTCACCTTGAGCTCCAATTTTACCAAAAAAATTTCTTAATCCTTTGTGCCCGACCTCAAGAGTAAATAAAATAAGAGCAGGTCTTTACTCGAAAAATTTCATTTTTTCTTTTCGACCAGTCTAATAATTTGAATAGTTTCAGTTTTACTTGTTGGGGATTTCTGTTGAGGTCCGTCGACAAACTTGATCTACTCTCAAAACCTCTGGACTTACATATAAAATTTATGTACAGTGGATTTTAAAATACCTTTTAAGTACAAATATACTTGTAGGGTAGGAAAAATAAACGGTGAAAAAATTTTTTTCTTTTCCAACAGCTTTCTAATCCCTTGAAACTCAATGGCATTGCCAATGGAAATACCCATGGCCAAAGGTAAAGGTACAACTTGTAGTTTTATTACTTTTATACTTTTAGCCTACTGACCTAAAACCAAAAGTCGTACCAACAATTTACCTTTTACAGGCCAATTTTACCAAATAGTTACCGTAAATCCGTTTAAGTTTTTAAATTTTTCTACTGAAAAAATTCTTACTCTTATATATACATATATATGTGTGACTGGGAAAGGGGGGGGGGAATGTTGGAATTAAGTCATGGACAGAACTTAATTTAAAAAGTCAAAGTCTACAAAAATTTGATACGGTTTAATTTGGTGACAATTAAACTTTTTTCTAAAAGACCTTGACCGAATTTCAAGAATTTTTCTTGAGTCATAACAACTTGGCAAATTGGGTGTTCTGGTTCTTTTAAAATTGTACAATATTACTAGAATAACTAAACATTTGCTGACACGGTTTTTTAAAATTCTCTATAGTTAAAGGACAGGCTGCATTCCGTAGATGAGAATAATTATTAACTTTTTTTGAATTTTTAGTGATAGTATAGATCTACTAGAAAGTGAGTAAAGTTGGGTAAGAAAATCGAGAGGTATTTTAGGATGAACGAGCTTAGAAGGTATAAATTTTGGAGATTTTTTAAAGTTTTGAGTTTCCAAAATATATAATGTAAAATATCTGGGTAATTATTGAGAATAGCAAAAATATGTACTGGAACGGTTTTGTAGCTGGGAAAATTCTGAAGATAATGAGCCTAATCCGATCTCATTATGTCAGTTGGTTTAAAAGTTATGAATGTTTGAATTTTAATATATAGGAAGTGATTATTAATATAAATTTGATCTTTATGAATCTATTTACTTAAATATCTCTGTAACCGTTACGAATATCGAAAAAATTAATCACGTCATTTTTGTAGCTTATAAAATTCTAAAAAAGATAAGCTGAAAGTCGTTTCTTAATCACTAATAATTTCTGAGCTAGGAATTTTTAAATATAAGGATTCAAAAATCGTGAAATTTATTTTCTACAATTTCGTATCTTAAATATCGTTTTTTAAAAGTATGAGACATTGACAAGTCTCAATTATTTCTTTTCATCGATCTGAAGGTGTCTAGATGACGTTTTGAAAAAAAAGTATCTAAATAAACCTGAAATTTCTTTAACATAAAAGTAAAAGACCCTAAGACCAAATTTAAAAATTACAAAAATTTATGACCATTTTACCTCTTAAATGTTTACAACGACCCTCGAGCCCTTTTGATCCAAAACATTTAAGTAAAAAAAAAAATGTATTAAGCGCGATAGAAATCGGGATTAAAATTATCAGTAATCAAAACAGTATCAAATTTCAAATTGCAAAAAAAACATATTTTTATCTCGATGTATATGGTAAGTATATGTATATATATATATATATATATATATATATATATATATATATATATATATATATATATATATATGTATATAGGGCTTATAAATATAATGTTAGGGACTGAAGAATAAATAATAGGGCAAGAGTATAATAGCCAAGTCGAAAAAAGAGAAAAGATAAAGGGGAAAAGTGATTGAGGGGGCAATTGCTGGATGACCGTGGATTTTTTATATATATTTTTTTTTTTTCATGTTTAAGAATAGGCCACAGAGGCTCGTATACGGGGCACCACATATGGGCAAGAGTATTAGATAATGGTGTTAGGCGTCCCTTAGCCTTCAGAGAGAGCACCCTTAAAGCTTCCTATCCTATGTATCCCAAGTCTGCGAGCGTGTGTGCTTCTACATGTGTATGGTACATAGTATATAGTTTTACAGCCACCCTCTCCTCTTGCATCATCAGTAGTTGAGTTCCCCTTTATGGGTGTACCGCCCTCGGGATCAACACAAAGAGCGTATGCCCTCCCGATGAGTGGAGCAGACGTCCAAGTTGTGATGACGTGCGGATATGTTACGCGTGCGATGGGCAACGTGCATTATTTGTGCGTAAAAGATCTCCTGTAAGCTTGAGCTCAACTAGAATGAGTACGTTAAAATTCTTGTTCCACTAGAGACTTGACAAATGACTCGCCATCATGAAAATTGAATTTTTGGAAAATAATCAGAATTTTTTTTTGTTCTGGGCGCCAGATCTTGAAGACAGTTGCTTGTAAAATTATGATTCAAGGCTTATTTTTTTCAGAATTTTATAAGCTTCAAAAATGATCTGATTAAATTTTTCAATATTTCAAGCCGTTACGGAGATAATTGAGTATATAGATTCATAATGATCAAATTTTCATTAATAATGATTTTGTATATATTAATATTCAACTATCCATATCTCTTAAACTACCAGTCATAATGAGATAGGACTAGAATCATTTTCTTCAGAATTTTGTCAGCTATAAAATTGGTCTGATTGATATTTTCAATATTCACAACCATTGCAAAGATATTTGACTTCAAAGAATTTGGAAATTAAAAATTTGCTTTTCTACAGAAAACTATAAATTTTTTTTAAATTTAAAAATTCCTAGCTCTCAAACTATCAACAGTAGACACATGGCCTATGACTCATTTTTTTCAGAATTTCATCAGCTACAAAATTACTCTCTTTAAATTTTTCGATATTCGTAACCGTTGTCAAGATATTTGAGATTTTTGTACCCAAGACTAAAAATTTTGATTTATTCGTCGATTTTGGGAAAAGTAATGATTCTATTGTATTTATTCAGAAAAAAATTCCTTTATTATGGCTCAATTTACTTAGAATAAAATAATCTACAGCGAGCGATGATTAGTTTGACAAAAAAAATTCCACCCGCCCATTATAGCCTTTTTTAAAAATATATAAATATAGAAAAAGGGAAATCCCCTTCAGTATTCTCATCATCGAGTAGCCTGTGCAGTATTAACGTCTCCAAAATGAAGCAGCGGTTGTTCTATGGAGGGTGTTTCGTTATATAGACGGCATGGGTGCAGAAAATATAAATCTAGTGTATATAGGGTATGTTGTGTAGTATATAGAAGCGAGTGAAAGGATCGAAGTGAGATAAGTGAGAGTGAGAATGAGCGAATAGCAGATAGAGAAGGAGGAGAAGCAGAAACAGAAAGAGAGAGAAAGAGAAAGAGCAAAAAGGGAGAACGAGTAGTAGCTGGAGCTGAGTAGAAGTCGGTTGATTTTGAGGGGTTGCAATGGGGATTGTCGTGGCGTACCCCTGCGGGCTTCCACGCTCTCCTCATCGGTGGCTCTCTAACATCCACACAACCATAAAACCCCGCGTGTATACTTCCCAGGACACATAACCAGTGTGCAGAGAATTTATATCGTAAGCGTGTAGCTGAGTGTACTCATCGGGCTGAAATAAACCGACCCTGGGTGGTTTGCCCCCATATCCACTGCCACTGTAACAGAGTACACTCGTCTTGCCGTTTCTCTGATCTATATTGTTAAATATACAGGGATTTTAACCATGAAAATTGCAACTCAAATTGCTGATTTTATTTTTTATATATGTATATATTTTTTTCCCCTGTTCAAATTCGTTTGAAACATGTTCACTTTACTCAACTTTGAAAGGTGACACAGTCATTAAATATTTTTGGACATTTGAAAATTCCAAGTTTAGGTTCTATGGAAGCTGAAGCCAAGGATTTTATATTAAAATAATTGTAACTCAAAAAATTGAAGTAGCTCGTTTTGAAGCTTGAACTTTGAGTTTCTCAATGCGATTGGATTTGACTGATTTTTTCCGAAGCTCAAAAACAAAATTTAAAATTTATAAATTTCAGTAGCTCAGACCTGAAACTTGCGGGATAATTTTCGACATTTAAATAACTAAAGGCATCTTAAAGTAGAGACTTTGAGCTTTAAAATGACTTTTTTTCAATACGACGATTTAAACTAAAGTTACAGCCTTTTTAATTTTAGTTACCGATGCGTTATAAGAAACATTAAAACTTTTTATTTTCTACTGTTTACTATCCATCCACCTCTTTTATTTTTAATTATTTATTTTTTACAGATAATTACTATCTGTCGTTTGTTAATATACGCAAATATGGATTGACAAAGTCGTTAAAAAAGGAGCAAGTTGTTAAATTTTATTTACCCAACGGTTATTTACGAAATAACACTAGTAGCTGTCAATAACCGGGACATTAAACAGCTCAATCAGTCCCTATAATCGACCGGCTATTTAAAACATTAACTAAGCCCGCGTTGATATTTAAAATAAACTAAAAAACCACCCACGTAAACATTTAATATAAAATAATAAATTTGTTAAAATAAAATGAACCTTCGCCATTTAATATTTATATTTTTCCATTGATTTATTTATTTCCCGCGCAAATCCAAAGTATCAAATATTAACTTTAAAAATACCATTTAATAATTGACAGCCTCCAGAGTCTCATTGTCCCCCATCAGTCGCCTCTCCACTGTCATATTTATTGGATTAACAAAAAGTATTGAATTTTACTCTTAAAATATCCGGAGCGTTGCAGAAAAAGAAATTGAATCAACGGTAAAAATTATAGATCACCAGAGATCAGAGGAATTTTAGTGCAATAATAAAAAAAGTTAAAACAGAGCCAGAAGGAGACCGATAGTTCGAGTGGGTAGCAGAGGGTGTCGCGATCTGTGAGAACCTCCACGGCTCGTCTCACCCCATCCAGTCATGTGTGATGGAGCTAAATGGATGAGACGCACCCCTAAAGCTAGACTGGTAAAAAGAGAGCTGGATATTATGAGCGATAGAGCGAACGGCGACTGCTAGGCGATATATCGGCTGTCCATAACTTTTTTTTGCAACCCAAAGAGCATTATGTTCATGGATCAGATCCATCCGAAATGAAAGCTAACAAAAGGTAAAAGTAGTCGAGTTATAAAAGAGTTTTTATAATTAAATTTTCGAATTTATCAGATGAATGATTTTACTGGGGAGAGGGACAGGACTCGCCCGAGCTTCCAGGACAGACACCGTCTGTACATGGGAGCTCTGATTATCATCCACTCCAAGCTCTGAAGGTTTCAGTTCTGTACTCAGTTTTGAGCTGCGAGTACATCGAGATGTCGTGTGGATTTTTATTGGGCTCGGTCATGTCATGAGAAATCACCCGAGTGTTTTCCGGCCAGAAATCCAACCCCTTGCCCGCTGGGAGTCGGTAAATTACGTAGCTTAATTTCGTATTTGTTAATTTTCAATAATCTGAGTGTAGGAATCGATTGGGAACACGAAATTGGTCAATCGCTTGGGGGCCAAAGCTAAACTCGAGATGACTGTGTAAGGAAATTGTTCCGACGTGTCCACTTCCTCTGGCTTGATGAGAGTTCCGTTTTCATCCAGACTCTAGTGAAACTACTTCGTAAACACTCAATCCTAAATATACTAAAAACCCTTTCGATCCTCGCCAATTTAGACCGCATGCTAGGATTAAGAACTTTTTTTTGCTCCGTCCAATTTAAATTTTCATATCGATGCCCAAGTGGAAGAACTTTTTTTTATTCGGTCGTTATTTGTTGGAGTAACAGATTCTGTTTTGATAATTTATTAGAAAGTAGTGAACGTTTACTATTTTTTTGACTGATAAGTATCTGGGTCACATATTTTATGGAGTACAGTAAAATTTTTGGTTACAAAAATTTTATCTAGAGAAATTTTTAGGAAATTAATGAATTTTGGATTTGAGGTCATCAAATATGTTTATATTAGACAGTATTTCATATATAAATTACGAGAAATAATGATCTGGAAGTTTCTTCATGAAATATTTCATAAAAAAGTTGAAAATTTGCATCGTTTTTGGTTACAAAATTTTTTTTTGTAGAATATTTGGATATTGAAGGAATTTTTTGACTTCAGACTGTGATAAAAACTTGTATTAGATCATATTTTGTTGAGATTTAAAGGCAAATTTAAATCTGAGAGTTAGTTCGTTTATTATTTCATAAATAAGTCAAAAATTTGCATCATTTTTGGTTACAAATTTTATTTTGGTAGAATATTTTTAATTTTTAGTAAATTTATTGACTTGTAACCGTGATAACTCTTTATATTACATCGTATTTCATACAGAAATGTAGAAAAATTTAAATCCATGGACTAACTGTTGGAATACTGAAGGAAAAAGTTGAAAAATTTCATCATTTTTGGATAGCGAAATTTTTTTGTAAAAAATTTACTGAATTTATTACTTGAGCCCGTGATAAATATTGATAACAACTTACATTCTACGAAAAAATTCGCCTGAGAGCCCATTGTTTACTTCAAAAACTGGAAAAAAATTAAATCAAGATATTTTCGATATCATCCGAGAAAATAAAACCAAATTGCACAGAACTAGAGTACATTTTCCGTTCGAAATTCCCGTAAATAATTTAAACAATCGCGAAAAAATTTAATATCAACAGGTATCTTAATAACAAATCTAAATGCGCCGACGTGACCAAGGCAATAAAATCACCACAGAGCCGAAGTCCACTATAAGTTTAAAAAAAAAAGATTGAAAAGTTTTCTCTAGCGTCGCAATAATAAAACGGTTCGATCGTAAACGGTTACTTTTCCTTTGGCATGCAATGACCACAGCTTTTACCTCAATCCCGGTAGTCCGAAAACCCATAGCCCATAGTATAGTCTGCAATCTGCAGTCTACAGAGGAACCATCAGTAAGCAAAGAGACAGAGGCGACTATAAATACCCATCCCGCGACCTTTTTCCTCATATAATAAAACTGCTACCTACATACCTACACCTACAGTAAACCCATAGACTATTGCTATGGTCTGTAGGCTATTGCTCTTCTGCTTTTGCTTTTGCTTTGTATTTGCATACTTTCTCAGCACTTAGAAAGTACCTGAATATAACAAAAAACCCTATCGTAAAATCGAGTCCGTAGTCCGTTTACATCAAATTGTCGTCATAAACTAATTCCCTGCTTGTTTATTGTCTGTCTTTTAGAATATTCCTTTATCTGACAAACTTTCTTCCATTCATTTATTTCACCAAAAAGGGATTCAGAGTCTAATGCTCTGGGGAAAAACGTCCACATGAATACCATTTGCTAACTAAATGTCATTTTTCTAAGATGCTCTTAAATTTCTGTGGTTTATTGCCTCCACTGTTTCCAGTCTCGGTCTGGAATCGGCAGCTGAGGGTTATATGGCCCAAATAGACGGACATAAAATTAAACGTGAGCGATGAATGAGGCTGATGGACTCTCGACACTTATGTGGACGCATGTGTCACCCGAAATACAGTAGCATGTTTGGGATCCAAGTACGCGTGAAATGTTGCCGCGCGTCAATTAACAGACCACTGGGCAACGGCATTACGCTTTGATAGACTCGAAATCAGGGGTTAAATAGCAATTGGAGCGTTCGCTGTTGGGTAAAAAGTATAAAAAAGTTGAACATGTTTTTTAGCTGCCGGGAAAACTCGTTACCGGTTAAAGTGAAAAAGCTCGTCGCGGGCTTGGACGCGTTACAGGATGACGGTGTGCTGTTATTGAAGCAGTTGGTGGTAGTGGTGGTAGTGGCGGGTTGGTGCCAGTGGACAGGGGAATTATTGGAAAAAAGTAAAATCAGCGGTTTCTACGAAATGACTGGTGCAAACCGCGCCCATGCAGTTCAACATGCATGCTGTCTCTGTTGGTGCCTTATCGACCAGTTTTCCCATTTCCCATCTCTCTTTGTATTTATCAATGTGATGGTGTTTTCAGCTGTGCTATTTTCACCGAACGCATCCACGCACATACACATTTGTTGCTAAATATGTGTATACATATAGACATAACGAGCGCGTATTCTAGCTGGTATACTCTTTAGCGAAGAAGGGGTGAGTTTAAAATAGTGGCCGGATCGATAAGCGATAACGAGGTCGAAGTCGTAGGACTTTGTTCGAATGATGCAAAGCAGCTTGTTAACCGTTTCAGGTCGCGTGCTAGACATCTTTCTTACTTAGTCCGTACCGCCCCGGCTGCGGGGCAATAAGACCGATCAGAGCAAGACCCGGACCATTATTGCCTTCTAATATGTTAAAACATTTCTTTCAACTGGTTTTCCTTGATCGCAGAAAGACGAAGTTATTTACATCCCGAGTATATATTTAGCTGAGGGGATCCGAGCCCTCTATCCGGAAGCGGCTTATTATTACCGAGGTTTCCCTCTGCCTGTGCTCGAGTGGGTGCTTTCTTCCCCATCTAAATCCAGCTCGTTGCCCCATCATCCAAAGTCTCCAGTACTCTTTGACCTTGTTGGTTTTCTTTCCCCGTGTTTTTATGAAAACAAAAGCTTATCGTCAATTGAGTTTGCATAATCAAGACTCTCAGCTACCCTCTGACAACAACAACAACAACTGAACAAAATAAAAAAAAATCTACCAGCAACTTTCAAATTTATCGTGCTCCTTTGAAATCGGGGATTCTTTTCACGAATTTAAGCCTAAAAAACACCGAGTCCCGAACCCCAGTTCTGCTTTAACGTCAAAAATCCAGATCAAAAAGACTCGTCAATCGGACAGGCTGAATTGGAAATTTCGTACATGCGGAATAAAAAGTAAAAAAACCCGAGTTTCAAATAAAAAAGCACCGAAAAAAATTCACTGTTGGGCAACTGCCCAACCGACGGGACAACACGTTGTTCCGGCCTATCGATAGGCTTTCACGCACTCGTAATCCTGGAATACGCAGCGTGCTCTTTCGCATGCGTACGCTTGTGGTTACTGTGTATGTGTGTGCATGTGTGTGTGTTCTACTGTTACTACTGTTACCGTTACTGCTGAGGATACAGAAGAGGTGGATACACTGGGATTGTGGAGCAAACGTGCGAGAGCGAGGATCCAGAGAGGATGGTTACTAATTGTCCGAGCCCTCTACCCAGTGTCGACCACCCCTCATCAACGCTGATTGCCTAACTCTAGAACCCTCAAACTCACGACCAGCGTCCTCACTACTATCACCCCCTCTCGCTCTTACACACCCAGAGCCTCACTTACTCGCTCTCTCGTTCACATTTGCTCTGATCCCGGGGACAAGAGGATCCAGTTTGTTGGTCCGCCAATACCAATTTGTCAGTTGCGATTGTCTGTACTTGGACTAACTTGACTCTCATTGTCAATTGTCCGAGGACGCACACACAGCCTCGATGCAGACCAGGCCGTTGCTCGGTTGTTTTTCGACACCCCGGCATCATCAATCAGCATAAAATCAGCCAATCAACTGAATTATACTCACGTACGCACTAAACTCATCAGAATCACCATTCAGAATCTCTAACCTGTTTCTTTCTCTCCACATTCCACTCTGCTCTACAAGACCCCATTTGCTGCAGAACACCATCACAGAACTCCATCCCAACAACTTCCAGTTGCAACAATCGCCAGCTTGTCCGGCTAATTTTTATCATGCTCCGCTCGACAAACTTGATTATCCATCACCGATTCTTTGGGCAAACATTAGTTAGCGCCCTGTGACGAGCGTCAGCAAGCGAAATCGGTTCTGCATTCGCGACCCCTTCACGGTTCCTTGCTCCCGTTGTCTGCTCGTCAACATTTCAACCCCCGTTACACGGGGTGTCAACAAGGTTCTCATCCAGTCCATTGTTCATTCGTCCGTTCGCTCGTACCTGCAATCAAACTTTCTGGGCAAAATAAAAACGTAAAAATGCAACATTCTGCTAATTACTCATCCAGGAGCCCAACCACAGCCATCGCGACCCATCAATACTTGAGGATGTGCTAGAAAATATGGACTTGGACGAAACGAAATGAGGATCTCTGGGTACTAATACAGATCTCACGCATTCCCCCTCGGTATAAAACCATTCCCTTCACCAATCTCTTGTTTTCCCCTTCCTTCTTACACACGGGCGAGTTTGTTGCTTTGAAATGAGACCGTGGCTGCTACCATTCAGATTTAAATCGACCAACAAAAAAAATATATCCCAGCCTCTACTATGTGCACACATACACATATATATATATATATATATTAATGTAAATGTAAATATATATGAATACGTAAGCACGAAGCGAGAAGACACGAATCCCTTCAACGGCACGAGCTGAAGAACCAGAAAGAGAATCGACGAATGTGACCTGAAATATCTTAATCCTAAATTTAAAATCCTGGCTTGTCATGGAAATCACACATCAGTAGCAATAACACACAATTATATATATTATTATTATTGTTATTATGATTTATTTTTTATCTCTGATCTATAATAATCTCTTTACAATTAAATCTCTCTTATCATAAATTACATATACATGTTACGATAATAAATATATTTTGATGACACACCTATCATACAGTCTCGTAGCTCTCCCTCATAAAATCATTCACCCGGCATGTTTATTGTCCATCTAGATGTATTTACACTATTTACAATAAATACTCATTTTTATATACAAGGACGATATTTACATTTATTATTTTAGCATCGAATTTAACTTCGATATATATGTCGTCGACGCTGAGCGTCTTGTTCACTAGCCTTCCAACGGTTCTCGTAACAAAAACCACAATCACAAAGCGATTAAGCCCTATTTCAATAAGGTCTCCATACAGGTTTTGATACTGATGACATCTTGCTCGGCGTAGGACTGCCCTGAGATATCAAAGTCGTTGGCGCTTTAAGTTCGCAGCGGACACCTTCGGTGGGTTTTTTACCAACAGGCACTGAAGGATTCCCTGGGATTCTACTGACGATTGAAGGAGGCACTGAAGTTATTGGTGATGACGGCGTACTAGGTGTCGTTGTTTTCGAAACACTGATGTTGACATTCAGGTTTGACAATGGCATTGTGTTGAGACGAATTGGCACAAAGGCACTGCGTACTTCTTCCGCAGCAGATTCGCTGCTGGTGTCACTGGGACTCTGCGGTGGACTACGAGACGGACTGGTCGGCAATGCTGGAGTTTTTGTCGTCGGCATTCCTGGATATTCTGTCGGATACTTTACGTGCTCGTGGAAGGGGTGCGTCGATGGCAGCATACTGGGTGCGAAGGCTGGTGTAAATAAATCCACTGGCGGCAAAGGCATTGCTCCTGAAAAATAAACCGTAGATATTAGAAAAAATATTCAGCAGAGGATTCTTTTTATTTTTATCAATGTACCAGCGAACAAAGCGTATTGTGTTATTCTAGGGGAGATTGTGGGAACGCTGCACCCTTCGGTCCAGATGAATCATCAGCAAATCAATAGCGAATTTCGCTGTTCTATACCCGTTTTTAAATTTAGCAAGACAACTCTCAGGTTTATCCGGTTGATGCTTACCTTTAATGAGTGCAGGATGATGCAGGTGCCATGCGTGCCCCAGGTAGGCGGTGTCCAGCCAAGGATTCAGCAGCCCAAGTCCAGGGAATCCAGGAACGTACTGATAATCTGTAAAAATAAAGCTCGTGTTTAGCAATCGGGTGGCATGTTTGGTATCAAGTCGAATTATAAAGCAGTAAACGGGATTTAACTATCCCGAGAATAGAGCTGCGATCGTAAATGCGTTTAACGATTAAAAACTCCGGTCTTAAACTGTAATTCTGAGGCGTCGGTGGAGCGAACGGCCGTGTCGTGTGTGATGTGTGTTGTGGCGCACATATGGCTGCTGGCATATGCCAGACTATAAACAAATATATAAAGCGGTGTCTTTGGGTGCTGACTACGACATTAATAATGATTATTTTAAAAAGTTATCTCACTTTAATGCGAGTCAGTGGCCTGAGGGCCAATCAGATCGCGGGATTAATTAGTCAAAGAACGCGGCCAGCTTTGAATTAATGCCAACTAAACCGTTTGTCTGTGTATTGAATGTACACTTGCTGGTGTACACTAACGGATTTACACGTGTGTTTTATGTAATGTATATATATGTGTGTGTATATATGTGAGTATGTGGGAGTACGATCCAGTGCAAGAGAATATGTGGCCAAGAGAGACAGAGATGAACACCCCGTGACCACCGCGTCGTGGTTTGAGGTCCGCCAGATATACGCCGGATTATTAAACGCTGCAAGGCCTCTGACACCCGTTTTGCGGATTCTCTGGTTGGACACGCGCTTATGAACACTTCTGACCACTTCCTTCCCAGATTCTACATTCTCGTGTTATCAGTTTGCCATCACCGTTATATTTTCTCATACTATTGTGGGATCGATATGCGGGTCTAATTACTGTTGGACTATCGATTACTTACTTGATTTAGATCTCGGCTCTCGTGGTCCGTCGACGGTGACCTTTATTGCTTTTGAGTAGGTAGCGACTTGTGAGGGAACGCTGCTGATTTGTATCGTCAACGAAAATGACTTTCCTGTAATGATAAAAGTAATTATCGATTGATCTAGGCGATGGTCTGATTGAGCGATTGGTGGATTGAAAAATACAAACCTCGGCCACTGCGACCAACAAATCGTAGATCGTTGAATTTAGCGACCTGGTTTTTCATAACCGCGGTGCAATTTCTCAGCTCACCGCAGCAATTTTCGTCATTGCCGGCGCGTATCGTCACCGGCGTGCCATCGCTGACTTCGTCGAGCGCGACGACTTTGAATGCGATCGGTAACGATTTGTTTGATCTCCAATGGGTGGGCAGCGCGGTGCAGAGTATTGCTGGACTTCCGGTTTGGATCAGATCGCCGTGGCATGCACGCAGCGCATCGTGGATCGAGCTGAAGTTATCCATTGCGAGAGGTCCTTCTGGCAGATGCATTTTACATGAATTTGAATTTTTTTTTTAAATTTTGTTTACAATAATCCGATAGATCACTTGGCACTGGCACTATTTATTATCGATTATAGATCACTGGTCACTCCACTGCACTGAACTGTCGGATAGTTCGCTGGACAGTCGACTATCACTGGAGCCGTGTAAGTAAATGGTAAAAAAAGGTGTGGGAGTTTAAAACGAGGCGCACTCGATGCTCGTCGAGCGGATTCTAGTTTTTCGCAGACATCTACCACCTATTTAGAGGGGATTTTTATCCCCACCAATTTTTCGTAACGCCCCACCCAGTGGTGGAGCGTCGACCAATGAGGACGGTGGTCGTGTTTGTGGCCTCAGTGGCTCGCCGCCTTCACCCCTAACCAAGCTTAAGGGTTGCTAGAGAACCCGTGGGGATCTTCGTCTGTCGTCTCAGCTACGAGCTCCGTGCTTCTGTATTTCGTCGCTCTGCTTCTGCTCTACATACTCGCGCGCTCGCTCCCACTTGCGGGCTACTAGTGCTGGCTCTGTCTGGCCCATTGACTGCTTTGCATCTATTGGGTTTATTCTCTATCTTCTATCGCTGCTGTTACGATGCCACGCTTATTCTCATATGCTTCACCTGCTTGTTTCTGTGTTACTATTATAGATATATATATACATGTATATAAATATAGATACATATATATATATATATATATATATATATATATATATTATGGGAGTGCTGAAAATGATGATTTTTTATATGACATGCATGTGATTTTTTTTTTAATTTATTAAAAATTTTTTTTGTGATTTTTTGGTAAATGAAAATTTTCTATAGGGCGAGAAAATTTTTGAATTTTAAATCGGTTTCGCAAATTTTTATTGCAATTTTAGAAAAATTATTTTTGATGAATTAAAAATAAATTTTATGATAATAAAATTTATTTTTGGAAATTTAATATTTTTTTGTAAAATTCAATATTAGGATTTTTTTTTTTTTTTTTTTTTGAGATCATTTTTTCTCAAATAAATTTTTTTTTTCTGCTAAAATAAATATTTTATTTTAAATATTCAAAATTTTTCTTATTATGGAGCAGCTCCAATTTAGCCCATACTAATTTTCTTTAAAAATATTAAATGAAAATTAAAATTTTTTTTTTTTTTTTCACTTTATCTTCATGCTACCCCCTCCTCTTGACTACTAGTAGAAAATAGTGGCCACTTAAAATAACAATCATTGAGTGAAATCAGGTATAAAGGGAACAGGTGGGCAAAATGGACCATCTCAAAATTTTGATAAAATATTTTTATTTTTTTTTCAAAATTTTTTATAACCATCAGTTACGACTCTTACACGGAGAGAAAATTATGGTAACAGTTACAATATATTATGGGAATGGTTCCCATAATACATGGTAACCGGTTTTTTTGAAATGTTGATTATAGGAACGGCACCCATATATATTATGGTAATCATTCCTATAATTATGGGTATAATTCCTATATGGTATGGTAACGATTACCATAATATTATGGGAATAATTCCCATAATATTATAGGAATGGAAGTCAATCCTGTCTTCGTGTGACTAACGAAACAGCTTTTGCTGTATGATATAAAAATGATTAATAAATATAGTTAAAGTATGAATATTTTATTATTTATTTAAGATATATATCTAGTATAAGTTAATACAAAAATTTTTAATTCAATTTAAACTTTATTAAATCCATCTTTTAGGGATATAACGCTTATTATTTAAAGTTACTAAATTACTTAGCTTACAAATTTTAAAATATTCTATTGAAATGCAAGCCCAAATATTTTTCGTGTCGAGAACCAAATTTAAAATTTTGATAGGCTTCAATTTTATTAGTTTCTCTATAATACATTAATCTTAAACTTATACTGAATCAACAAATTGAATTCATTATTACAAAAATAATTTTCATTCTTACAAAAACTATAAAAATTTAGATGTGGAGATTTTAAAATAAATTTTACCTAATACTTCGTACGATGTCAATAGAAAATAAAAAAATATCTAAAATGTCTGCTACTTCAAGGCTCATAAAGTACTTAAAAATAAAAACGATTTTTTTATACTTAGAATTTTGCAGTTTAAATTATTATCAAGTTATTTATTGTTATTATTTACAAATTAATTTTTATCTGACCAACAATTATATTTTATTGTAATATAGTTTAACAAAAAGATTAAATATACAAAAAAAAAACGCTTATTACAAAAAAAAAAAAAATTATTATAATTTATAAATATTATGGTAACGATTCCCATAATATTATGATAACAATTATCATAATATTATGGGAATAGTTACCATAATATATAGGGTTTATTCCCATATACGCATAGAAACCGTTACAATGTGGTTATAGGATTGGTTCCTATTTGCTTATGGGAACTATTCCTATAAGTATAGTAATCATTACCATGATTCTTTCCCATGCGGTATGGGAACTTTGCCCAGAAAGTATGGGTCTGTATCCCATAATCCCAAGTAACCATTACCATAACGGTATGGGATGATATTTTATAAATGTACTTGGAACTGTTACCATAATTTTCTCTCCGTGTATCATAACTTTTATACAATTTTGAGTGTTCAAAATTTTTTTTCATGGAGTAGCCCCAACTTGACCCATATTAATTATTATTTTTTTTTTTTAAATTAAATGATAAAATCAATTTTTTTGTTTTTACTTAAATGTGGTCATACTGTCTCTCCTCTTCACTAATGAGAATAACTAAAGGCCACTTAAAATAATTATCGAGTAATATCAGGTATAAAGGGAAAGGCGGGCAAAATGGACCATCCAAGAATTTGGTAAAATATATTTTTTTTTTTCAAAATTATTTCCAACTCTGAACTCAATGAAATTTTGGCTACAAAAAATACAAAAGTCTTCTTCGGTATATTTAAATTTTCTATAAATTATTTATCTTCAATAATTTTTTTTCGGCACTTTATTTACTAACAGTACCACAAATTTCGTCTTTCACTGACATTAAATATGAACAATTATATCAGTCATCTTCTTAAAAATAAAAAAAAAATTTTTACTTTTTTATCGGGTTCTGTTTTGTCTGGGGAAAAAAAATTTTTCTACAACAAATGGAAAGTTGGTCTAATTCTTAAAGTGCTCTACAAATAAATAAGATTTCGTATTTCCTGCACAAAATCTATAATCTCTGGCGACCTTTGCCTTACGCTCCCATATTTAAATACTAAGCTACAAACCCATAAATTTAAACTGTAATATAACTATTCAAGCTTACAGGCTTAAAATTTGATGATACTCCTTAAACAATAAATACTATCTCCAAACAATGAATTGTCTTATAAAGAGAAAGTAAAATCCAGCAAACAGTTTTACATTATATGTATAAGAAAAGGGAAAAGACATTGTTCTGTGGACCCCCGTAGAACTGGGACTTATGGTAAATAATAAAATACATACACAGTAAATTCCAAGCCTAGAGTTTGGCTCGGTCTTGCACCTACTGGCTAATGGACCTCAGGTAATTATAATAAAAGTAAATAATTTTTCTGCGTATTACTGTCTGTTCGGACTAATCTTCCAATGGCATCACAGACTTTCTGTGGGTATTAATGATCCGTTTTAATCCTGTTCAAACATAATATAAAATTTACTAATATTTTGACATTCACCGGTTGGTTCTGTTTAAAACTTTTGAATATTACTCTTGGTACGAAGAAATTTAATTTTACAATTCTAGTTCATACTTGAAGAGAATGAGCCACTTTTTAAATTCACCAGCATTTTTTTTTTTTCATTTCCGGAATAGTTTAAAAAAAAAAAATTTAAGAAAAACTTCCGGTGAGGAAAATTAAAATTATGAAAAATTAGGAAATTATCGATGATTTAACCCATACACAGAAAAAAGGGTTGACTTGGCCCAAAATAATTTTTGCCTTCATTTTTTTATTCTTGAGCTGAGTAATTGGGTTTTTTTAATCCGAGAACATTTTCTTCGACTAATATTATAAAAATATTGTATCAAGAATAATAAAATTTTAATTCAAGTTAAATAATCTTGGTTTAAGAATATTTATTTTAAGTCAAATTCATTTTGTTTCTAACCAAGTAAAAAAAACTATCAAAACAAGATACTTTTCTGTCTTGGTTATTGAGTATAGTAAATTGTCACAATATATATCAACATCTCAAACCAAGAACTTTTTTTGCGTGGCAGAAGAACGTTTACTCTCAGTTTGAGAAAACTACATTATTGACTCAAGACAACGGTCTATTGGAATGAGAAAATTTTAATTTTGATTTAAATAAATTATAATCTTCACTTAATAAAATAACTTTTCTTGAATCATGCAAATATTTACTTAACGGAAGACATAAAATTCTCCCATTGATGATTTTTTTTCTTTACTTGAAAAAAACGTAGTCTCGATTCAAAAAAAATAAATGATTCTACTTAAAAAAATATATCGACCTATATTTTTCAGTGAATTTAACCTAATATAAATATTAAATGATGTCAAGTAGGAAAGTGTATGCGTATATTCAGAATATCACTATACAGCAGTAGAGGGGATAAGGAATAAACTGTCGATTAAATGGCTTATGAACAAATTGAGAAAAATAAATTGTTTGCTCATGGTAGGAATCGAACCGAGACCGATTCGGCATCACGCAAGAGCTTTACCAGTTATGCTACCCGACCATTTCCTGAACGTTCGTTCACTTTACCCATATCAAGTAAGCACACTGTACAATGTAAAGTCTACACTACCGCCATTTTACTATAGTACAGTTAGCTTTCCCAAGAGAATTTTTGCGTTGAGCCGTGAGCGCAGTTGCTGTTGGTTCAAACGTCTACGCTTACTTGCCACAACACAACAAAATACTTAAGTCAACATATTTCTTACCATTGAGTCGAGTACTTTTAATTCTTGACTCGAGTCACAAATCATCTCTATTCAAAATAAATTATTCTTCAACAAAGAATATTTTACTTTTCGGACAATTGATTATATATCGGGGCAAAATATTTATTTTTCTCACTTTAAGAAAATATTTCTTATTTCAAGAAATATATATTACATCGGTTGAATAAAAAAAAAATCTTATGCCAAGATGACTACATTTAAGAAAATTTTGTTCTTGAACCAAGAAAATTTTCGTTTTCATTTAAAATTGCAAAAAATATTCTTGCGGCAAGAAGAAAATTCTTGCGCCAAGATATCCTTTTTTTCTGTGTAGTTTTTTTAAATACTAAAGAAAAAAAAAATGAATTTTTTGGCGCGAAAAAAATTTTTCATTATGAAATAGAAAAAAAAAATTTCTCAGGGTTAGAAAAAATTTCCTACGTCAATAAATTTTTTTTTCCCGCCACAAAAACTTTTTTTTGGCTCCAAAAAATTTTTTCTCACTGAGAAAATTTTTGTTTTCAAATTCATGATGCAAAAAATTTCTTAGGGCAAATAAAAATTTTTTGTGCCAAGAAATAATTTTTTTCTGTGTATATATAAATATTTAAACATTTAGTAAAAAAAACTGTCCTATTTTCCCCACTGTTCCTAATAATGACCCGCGTTTTAATTTGAATAATAAATAATTAATTGACCAAAAAAAAAAGAAAAAATTCCCATTGACTTAATAAATTTTTTCATCGAACTCCGTTTGAAATTTACCCATGAACCAGGCAGTAAGTAAACAGAAAGTTATGTTGACAAGTTAAAAGTGTGACTAACAAGGTGTCGCGTGGCAGAAATATACAACTTCAAAAATAAAACTTAAAATCGGGTTAATCTGACAATAATCCCAAGATCCACAGGTTACCGAGTCGTAAACTTGTTTTTCTCAAACAAAAAGAGAAGAAAAATAAGAGATTAGTTCAAGGACTCGGTAAATCCGTGAAAACGTTTGTGAAAGCAGTGAAATTTGCTCCGCTAGTATGAGTCCAAATCTATGTCTATACAAATTTACACAAGTTAGTTTTCCTTTATGAAATATTCGCTATACCTTACCCTAACTGGTCATCGAAGGTCTTTTTCTACATCAATATACTATACCTACGTACTCTAATACATATTTTTCTGGCTCTAGGTGAAACTGTGTCAATATTTTTCTCCTATTTTTTAGACGCTTACAACTATCCCACTTATTATTATTTTTTTTCCGCTATTTTTTAATTTGAAATTATATGGGGTAGTAGTGTCAGGGGTAAAACGGGCTCCTTAAAAAAAATTTAAAGCGTGTTTTTTTTCTACTTTTTTTTTAGTCTCAAATAAGTATTTGGTGTAAATACGACCCAGGTATAAAAAAAATTTTGAGGATTGAGCAAAATGATCCTGAAAGAAAAAGAGATTTTTTTTTATCTCAGTCACAAAATAAAAATTTCAATTAAATTATTAAAATAAAAATTTAAATATTGAAAATTTTTAAATTCCCGCCAAAAAAATATTTTTTTTAAATACGAGAATAAATTTAAATACTGAATCATTTTTGCTCCAAAATGTTTTATCCTTTATATTTAAAAAAAAAAAAAACAATTTTGAGAATCTATTGATTTTTTTTTTCATATTTAAATTTTTGAAAAATTTTATAGGCCCAATTTTACCTCACGGTCTTATTTTTTATATTTTTCCGAAAAAATTTGAAATTTTTTTAGTTCCTTACATATATAATATATACCTATGTATAAAATATATATATATACATATATATACATATATATATGTTATTATGTATGAGTAGATTTGAACTAAACGGAAGAGAATACCGGAGACAGTGGGTGGAGTTGTTCACATTAAAAATATATATATACATATCAAGAATGAAAAATCGATTTCAATTGTAAAAAATATTTTTTACAATACATTGTATTATTACATTAAACTTCCTTTTATATATTCCCACGCTTTGAATCCGATAAATTTAATAGTTATTAAATTTTTATTAGAAAACATTTAGCTCTGACATATATAACTCCAGTATACATATATGTAATGCTTCAACATATATTTTGTGACATGCGATTTTATCAAAAAGGTAATTAACAACCTTTTTGTACAGATAATTTAATTATCTATAAAATTATGATCAGTAATTTCCGCCGATTTCAGGATTTTAATTATTAATGATTTTATAATTATTATTTTTCATACCTTTGATTTTAAATTCTGTTTAATATATTGAATTTATGTAATTATTGATAGGAATATTTTTTGTAGGAAATTTAATTCTCTACAAAATGATATTCTGGTATTTTTGTCATATCTTCAGTAGTTTACGCAGAATTAGAAATTCAAAGTTTCGGAAAATTTTTCAGTGCGGATTGAAAATGAAATTTTAACTTTAGTTGCCTTTATCTTCTAAAATACTAAATTTATACAAAAATTACAAGAGACCTTTTTTGTAGGAAATTTGATTTCCTACAAAATTGTTTCTTATCATTTTCATCGTAACTTCAATAGTTCCCTTACAATTTAATTTTTAGTTCTGAAAGTCATGAAAAAATTTCAAGAAATTCCGAAAATTTTGAAATTTCCAAAAAAAATCATTTTCAAACTTTCTCTACTCCATAGAAAATTCAGTCACCAAAAATACAAAATGACACAGACAAGTCATCTATCCACAAATATTCAAAATTAGGACCTTGAACAAATTTCGACCAAAAATGAACAAAATTTTTCTGAAAGCCAGGCAGCAAAAATGAACAGAAAAAAACATTTGTCAAGATCGGTAGGAAATAAACAACAAATTTCTCCACCGTAACAACTACCCCAGTATGAATGGCGTAGACAGAAACAAAACAAAGTACCAAAAGGAAGAGGAAGACAAGAGAAAAAAGAGGCGCGAGGGAAAAGGGTGGGAGGCATAAATGAATGAGTATGTGAGTATGAGGACGAGGTGATGGCAAAGCTTAGAGAAAGTGATCGGGAGCAACGAGTACGTAGCGGAAACAAAAGAGACGTGGGACGATACGCAGTATGGCGTCGCTTCCGGCTCACTCACCGCATACAATGCCGCCCTCTGTGTTAACTCCACTGTCCCTGTTCATCTCACACGCGTTATTATTCTCTGACTCTTTATGTTGATACCCCCCCCCCCCCTTCCCACCCACAAAGAACCCGCACCCGTATTTCCTAAACAAATTCATCCCCCGCCCGATCTTCATCCCCCCCTTGGTCTTGAGGACACGTCGCGTCTTCTGCTCTTGTCACTTAATAATTCTCGGACCTCAGAGTCTCCATCTTACAAATTTTCATTCACTTACGGCAGTAACTTATTATTTATTTATTTTTTTTTACCAAAGTGACGTCCACCGAAGCGTGGAGATGCGACGTCAGGTCGCGATGAGTCCGAACCCCGGCTCTTTGTCCAGATTAACTTTTCCCAGCACTACTGGAATATTAAAAAATGTCTCTCGATTCTTTATAATGCCCATTGGTGGGCATCCATGCGTTAATTTTAACTGCAGGGTGCATTTTTTAAAATTAGTACTCACATGTTTTCATATCTTCTTTTTGTATTGTCGGATATCTGGCTGCTTTTACACTTAGCCATTGTCTTTTTCATTTTTTCAAACCTTTTGTAGGATCAGAGGAATTTTTTTTTGGTTTTTGTAGTTTTTTAATTTCGAAATTATAGCCGGGAAAATTAAAAGACGAGGTTTTGATGAGGCGCAAATCTGTGAATTACATATATATATTGAATGGTGTTTTAAAAATAAATATTGCCGTGGAGGTTCTCGCAGATCACGATACCCTCTGCTACCCACTCGAACTATCGGTCTCCTTCTGGCTCTGTTTTAACTTTTTTTATTATTGCACTAAAATTCTTCTGATCTCTGGTGATCTATAATTTTTACCGTTGATTCAATTTCTTTTTCTGCAACGCTCCGGATATTTTAAGAGTAAAATTCAATACTTTTTGTTAATCCAATAAATATGACAGTGGAGAGGCGACTGATGGGGGACAATGAGACTCTGGAGGCTGCCAATTATTAAATGTTATTTTTAAAGTTAATATTTGTTACTTTGGATTTGCGCGGGAAATAAATAAATCAATGGAAAAATATAAATATTAAATGGCGAAGGTTCATTTTATTTTAACAAATTTATTATTTTATATTAAATGTTTACGTGGGTGGTTTTTTAGTTTATTTTAAATATCAACGCGGGCTTAGTTAATGTTTTAAATAGCCGGTCGATTATAGGGACTGACTGAGCTGTTTAATGTCCCGGTTATTGACAGCTACTAGTGTTATTTCGTAAATAACCGTTGGGTAAATAAAATTTAACAACTTGCTCCTTTTTTAACGACTTTGTCAATCCATATTTGCGTATATTAACACACGACAGATAGTAATTATCTGTAAAAAATAAATAATTAAAAATAAAAGAGGTGGATGGATAGTAAACAGTAGGAAATAAAAAGTTTTAATGTTTCTTATAACGCATCAGTAACTAAAATTAAAAAGGCTGTAACTTTAGTTTAAATCGTCGTATTGAAAAAAAGTCATTTTAAAGCTCAAAGTCTCTACTTTAAGATGTCTTTAGTTATTTAAATGTCGAAAATTATCCCGCAAGTTTCAAGTCTGAGCTACTGAAATCTATAAATTTTAAATTTTGTTTTTGAGCTTCGGAAAAAATCAGTCAAATCCAATCGCATTGAGAAGCTCAAAGTTCAAGCTCCAAAACGAGCTACTTCAATTTTTTGAGTTAAAAGTTTTTCCCTTCAGCTTCCATAGTAACTAATAACAATAAATATTTAAGAAATAGTTTAAGTGTAAAAAAAATAAAAAATTCAAAATCTCCGTGTAAAATCGTCCAATTAAGATTTGTCACGTAACAGACTTGGAAGGGGAGTTCGGCTCTTAATGTAACACAACTAACAGCACACCATCATCATCCTCGTAGTAAAGGGGGTCCAGATAGTTGTGACAGTCTGATGATGGTGACGAAGGGTAGTGTATTGCTAGAGAATACGAGTAGGTGTGATACCGCGCTTAAAGGGGCTATACAAGCTTGCGAGTAATAATCGCCTGCGGCATCGATCATGACACCGAGTGTGCGCCTTTCGTGACTTACTATAACTGTAACTACAACTATAATAATAATAATAGTAGTAGTAACACAGGAATATAACTGTAAAACACGACTAGAGAATATCGCATCGATCCTTACGTCAGCCTTTCCAATAAAGTCCTAACTGCACTGCCTCCATGGAGACCTCGGGGTTCTGGCTTCAGTTCTGTTTTCTAGTCGGCAACTTGGAGAACTTAAACTCAGAAATCGAAGTCGTCAACTTATTCCGCAAGCAACATCGCAGTATTGAGGCAATTGGCTGCGAAAAATAATTTTTTTCCTGGTGTGCATCGGGGGTGTGCATTGGGGGTGTGCATGAATCGTTTTATTTTATTATTATTTTTTTCTTTTAACAGCCAGTAGGTATATTAGGTATAACATACACCCTCTCTCAAACAACGGGCCATCTATATACACGCTGTAGGGGTGCGTCCTGCACACGTGACGCCTGATTCATACACAGACTGTGCTCTGCGAAATCAATTTGTAATCTTGACTCGAATTAAAGATACACCTTACAGTGCTTTCTGATAAACAGTTTATTGGTTATATTTCGAGCCTTTATCAGTCGATAAATAATCAGTTTATTATTCGAAAATAAGAAATTTAATGAATGATATTTTATGTTAAAATATTCCATGTATTCTGTAAAAAATGGTGTAAGTTCATGCTTTATAGGTGTTAAATTTGACTCAGAAAATGGTGTTAAAATAACACCGGCAGCGGTGACAATATTTTTTCTGGTGTTAGAAAAAAATTTATTGTTTAAAAAATCACACTGTAGAAAAAATGGTGTAAGTCCACACAATACTGGTGTTAGAAAAAATAACATCAGAATTGGTGTAATATTTTTTCCGATTCTAAACGGTGTTAGAAAAAATTGTATTGTTTCAAAAATTACATTGAAAAAAACGATGTAAGTTCATGCTGTCTTGGAGTTAAATTTAACCTCGACAATGGTGTAAAAATAACACCATTAGTGGTGTTAATATTTTTCCCGGTGTTAGAAAAAAATGCATTGTTTAAAAAATTAGACTGTAGTAAAAACGGTGTAAGTCCACACTATTACGGTGTTAAGGTTGTCAGTGTTAAATTTAACCCTGACAACGGTGCAAAATAACACCAGCCGTGGTGAAATATTTTTTCCGATTCTATGCGGTGTTATAAAAAATTTTAATTTTTCAAAAATTACACTAAAAAAACGGTGTAAGTCCACGCTATCCCGTCGTTGTTTATATTAACTGGTGTTAAAATTAGTCCATTTTCACACCATTTTTCTAACTCCATAATTTTTTGCCAAAACAAAAAATTTTCAAACTAATTTTTTTTTTCTACCAATTTATCGAACTCGGACTTTCTTATATTTTTTTTCATAAACCTAGAGGTTTGCAGATAAGAATTAAAAATAAAAAACTTTGAAAAAATTCAAAATAATATTTTTTATCACTAAAAATGATTTAGCCCAGAAGTAATGAAAGAAACATATTTTGGATGTTAAAATGATTTAATTCGTGAAATAAATTGCAATAACATTTGAGTAGCTTGGGTCGAAGTACTTTCGACTCTCAGTCGAATTATTCCCCAAAGCGCGATATTATCCTTACAAATTCACCGTCATGGCTAGGAAATACGTTTAGCCAAGTCAAAATGGCTACCGGAAATTGCTGGGTGACCTTACTTAGAAGTTGGTGTGTCTGGTGTGTTAGGGCTTACAATTCTGGACGTACGGAGATATAAAATAAAGGATAGCGCCAGCACACACACGCAGTAGTTATATCTGAGCGAAAGGGTCCGAAAATGGCATTAATGAGGCAGTGCCAGGGATTCAACTCTATCCAATTTTGGTTTGATGAGCCATTCACCCAGACGGGCTTTGTCTCAGACAATTACAGTCGCCTTAAAAATACCTTCCATCAGTCAAACACTCGCAGAATTATAAGACCAACTGATGAACTTGAGCGCAATCCGATAAATTCACTAGTTAGCATATCTTACACACCAGAGTGTTAATTCTATTAAAAACCCGCATCAAGATCGACATCTGAAACTTCTCTCCAACTGTTGAATATTTAATGTCGATTCCGAGCTCCAGACCGAGCAGCAAACTTCCAAGACGTAAATCTATAATTCAAACTCTAAATGTCTTCAAGCTGAGCTGAGGAGGTTATCGATTTAATTCACTGCAAAAACTTGTCCCTTGGTCACAAATTCGTCTCTTATAAAACTCTTATTTAGTCTCGATGTTGGAGAGCACGAGATTACCGGCATCATCTACGATCACTAAATCTTCTGAAAGCTATCAAATGTCTCTCCCATCTCTGGTCTCCGGTCTCGTATTATCCGAGTGTTCCCTTGTTCGCGAGCAAGATAATCCGTAAACTGGGGTGAAAATTTACGGGGGTTGGAAAGCGTACCCGCGGGTGCCAACCGGGACGAGTCCAGAGGCTGGATCTTGTATTAAATCCAACTAAGCGGATAATGATGGACTAGAGCAAATATTTCAGATATATATATTCTGAGGTATCTATTACTCGTCTCAAATGTATATAAACATCCACAAAAAATAGCTGGTAACCCTCGGGATTCTTTTGTCAGCATCCGCACACTTGGACCCGAACTGTACCTCGGTTGATCACAACCCCGAATCGATTCCGCCGGATGAAATGATCCAGATGCTTATGAGTCGTATTACGGATTTGGTTTTACAAAATATTTAATAAGAGAAGGGAAGCAGATAAAGAAGGAACACTTGAGATCAGCCGCTCTTGTATAGAGATCATGGTTCTTGACAAACAAACATTCAACCGATATCTTGTTTATGTCTCATCCCTTGTTTTCGTAGGACAAAACTGATAAATCCGATTTACGGTCCTATAGAAACAGTCACCTGAAAGCTAATCCTCATTCCCGAGTCTCTTCTTTATCCCTTGGACAAACAGTGCACTGGAGGTTTGTGGCCCCAGGATGTGCTCCAACCTGCGTCAACTTACAAATTTTGCTGCTTGATTATAGCCAACTTATCCCAGCATCCCAGCAACTGGTTAAACAATATCGAGTATCAAGGACTCTGTCGTGCCAGGCACTGGCAAGGACATCTGTTGCAGCCTCGCGGAACTAGATGCCAGGTTCCGTCAAAGGGTTTAAAACGACAATTGGTCATAAAAAGGGGTGTAGGACATCAACGAGGGACTGGTGATCGAAGATGAACTGATGGACATCAGCAGATTCTCCAGCGACCATCAACCTAGATGTTGGTACGCGTTCTTTCAATGGACGTAACAGATCTTATGCGGAAACGAATTCATTCAGCGGTCTTTCTTTCCGTTTTATTTGAAATTTTCTCTGGTTCTCAATGCATAAATAAAAAATGTCAGAGGTAGATATTAACAGAGACTGAACAAATGAAGGGCGCTTTGTAAATGTTGCACACCTGATTTAACGCGGACACTGGCGCGCGCCTTCTAAGTTCCCTCTCAATTCACTTCCCTTTCCCAATGGAGAGGGAGTGATACCTGACAGATGTTTTCGAGATTTTAAGGATTTCTGGTTGCAACACTGGATGTACCCCAGCGTACGGCCGGCTTTGAACTTTTTTTCCTCGGCAGAGTCCAGTGGATGCGACCGTTGTCTAATACGCCGCGATGCTTTTTATGTCGATTGCGATGATAAAAGATAAAAAATCTAAACGGATGATGCATCAGCGGATTGTGGATTTGGGGACAGGGATAATTCGATGGCGATAAGGATATTGGATTCAACCTGATTAACGTTGTATGTGTGTTATATTTCTGCATCGGCGCGTAAACCGGTAATTCTGCGTATGAATTGCAGCTGAGCTTGATGCAATCCACACTTTCTGTCTCTCTTTCTCGTCACACATCACACATACGAACATAAACCCGTAGCTCATACAGACTGGGTTTTACTCTCTCGCACCCACATTTTAGCGGGTTATCGAGTAATCAGCCGCGTATTGTTTTACGACTCGGTGAATCGGAACAGCAATTGGACGGCAATCCTATTCGGATTTAGAATCTCAGCTTCATCACCATTTTACTTTTTATATTTATCTGTGAGTAAATTTCAATTGTTTGCTTTTTTTTAATCCCACTTTGTCACGTTGATGTTAATAGGTCATGAGTATGTGGAACAGTTAAAAGCGCCAATTCCAATCCTTTTTTGTCCGTCAGAGTCAGATTGAAGTATACGAGACCAGAAAAAAAACGCATTGATAATCCAGGGGAATCAAACGAACACCGAAATTTATTGGGCAAGGAGGGGGTCGGAGGTGCAATAGAATTTTTGAGAAAATAAAGTAGTTATTTGACTTGTTAGCAAACAATCAGTCATAATGAGCTGTAACATACGCACAGGCATAAATTAAATGGAATGAGTTAGAGGGCGAGGAGTTTGAGTGGGCAAAAGTCGTTACTAAATGCGGCCGATAAATTGCACGGAACTTAACAGTCCGTAGGCAACAATATACACATATAGAGAGGAAGTGTGTACTGGAGGCTGGGTGATCACGGTGATGAGAGGAGGGTAGAAATGGGCAGCTTGAGCTATAGAGCATGCGGCATATAGAAGAGAGGAGACCAGGCGGAAGAGTACAGGGGAAAAAGCAGAAAGGAATGATGGACGGGGTGGGATGCATACACACAAGAGGCTAGTGTATATTGAGGGCTGGTATTGGTTGGACATTCGACTGTGAAGAGAGACAAAGAGGGTTGAAAAGGGCGCACACTGTGGGCACCAGTGTGCAAGCTAGTGCGATGTTGGACTCGGGGTTGGGAACCAAATGGGGTGAGAGTCGGTGTGTGCCAGCGGGTGGGGTGGCAAAGCGGACACATATACCTACTCGTGTTAGCAACCCCATTGATCTGGCGGTGGACGCGGCAAAAACGAGCCTCGACCAGAGGGTTGAAAATTTTCGGAGTGCTGAGCCGTCGCTGGATGTGTCTGTACATGTATCGTTGCAGCAGGACTCGTTTGAGTTGGTGTGGGCACCACACACCCAAAAGCTCTGGGTTTTACATCTGGCAAAGTGGACGGATGGGTGCGGGTGCAAGTGAGAAAGAATTTAACATCATGGACGTGCTTGCGGCGTCCTGTAGCAGGAAAAGAGACAGGAAAATGGTGAATGTTAAAGAGAGATAAAGGGTTGAGTTGGCAACGGTGAAAACGCGGCCTACCCATCCGTCCTGTCGAGATTCGGTCGGTTTGTTGGCCTCACGATCTATGGATGAATTTTCCACCCTTGTTTCCTCTGTTCTATGTACTCAACTCTCAACTAAACTCCGGCTCATGTACACCCTTTTTCGGATGCTAAAGAGCTACTTCAGAGGCTCTGGACATCGTCTATTTTACTGGGTTACCGTCACACAATGATTTACATTAATCTTGGGTTCTTTTTTAATATCACATCTTGCCAATTAAATTAGTCATCAACAATAGACTGGTTGTTTTCTGAGTCATTATTCTGCTGGCTTAGCGACGATCTCATTGATCCCGATCCGATTATAATTTAATCGGGAGCCCATTTTTGGGTGGCGCCCATCCAGATCGAAAACCTCGCGGTAATCAACGAACATCAAAGGCACTGGAAATATCCATCACAAATGAGCATAATTGAAACTATCTAATCAAGATAATTACAATTATACATCTGTTATCATTATCACGATTATGATTCCCACGGTACCGGGATCATAATCATCATTATCGTTATCAACGCGGCAACGAAAGAGTTTTAAAATTCTAAAAGCAAATGCATGATGCAAAAAAGCTGTATCCAAAAGTACCGAAAAAAGTGATGTGCTTTATAACAAAAAAAAAAATAAAAAAAAAAACAGCACATGTGAAACTCGAGTCAGTGGCTACTCGAACTCATATTATAAAAATCCACAAAATAACCGAGCAGGGCCATTAGCGATGCTCTTTTAACCCTCGGCATTCAGTGTAGCAGCATCACCCCCGTGATGCGTGTAAATTTTCCAGCGGCGGTTGGCTCTCTACTCGTCCGTGTTCCATAACGCGTCCTCTCCTCTGGAGCATCATATGACTCTGCTCCCACCTCACTCGTTCGTTTGTACATCAGCCAAGTACATACATTTTTCGTTGAACGAAACTGTGTTGAGCACACAGCAGTATACGATACCACGGTAAAAAAATCCACTGTAGCTGAGTTGTCCCTGTATCAAAGTATGTACACAAGCTGGTATCAATGTGTGTGTGGGTGTGTGTGCTTGCATTTGGCCCCTGAATATCCAGGACGAGCATCAGCCCTCTGGTCACTCCACCACTCGGTGGTAATCCGACTGGCTAGCCACTCGCGCCAACAAATACCCTCACTGTCGACCAGCAACCCACCCTTCTGTTAACTCACCCTCACTAAAACTCACTCACTTGCTTTATCATTCCTACTCTCTTTCTCTTACTCTCACTCCAGCAGATCGCGTTTTGTTCTCGTATCTCTACATCCGCGGTACACTGGTGAACCATCCCTGACACCCCGAACACCACGAAATGTGCTCCTGGTCTGGTTCTAACTCCTGCCCATCTTCACTCTTCACTCTTTTCCTCCTAAGTAGGGCCGGTATTTGTAACTTTCTGATCTAGTGTCAGAACCCGTCCCGTTACAGATCCCGGTACACTATTCCTGACCCTTCAGTTCTCTCTGGATTCGTTGACACCCGGATCAATTCTGGAAGTGACTGAAAAATGGTCTTATCCCGCTGGGCGACAAATCCATTCGAGGAAACTGTCAGGCGGATTAATCTCCCACCGAATCCACCCCCATTAGCTTGATGATTTTTGTAGTACCGAGGGTGCTGTTTTTTATCGAAACTGTGCTGCCCAGCTCGACTCGGAGGCAATCATTGGCCTTTGTGTTGGTTCGCGCGATGTTCTACAAGCCTTGTAGCGGTTCATCGAATAGCTGGAGCCGCAGTAGATCCTAATACACACACCTACTCAACCACTCTCTATTCTCTACGCTCTACTCTCTGCTACCTACTCTAGTACCGGTACTACTTCATCCCCTGGACTTGATGCCATGACAAAATGAACCCAGAGCTAGACACTCAGTTACCACGGGCGGCATTTCCACTAGACAAGAGGATGATGGACAGGTTGGTAGGTATATATATTTTACAGCGCACCCACCCTAGGTCCATGTTTGTGTGTGCAACCCCCGAGTACACCAGAGTGTCTCTTTCTCTCAGCGATACTCAGTGGCCAAACGAGCTTCTATACAAACCTGTCGGGGTTCTCTGTCACCTCTTTCTCTTTGTCACTTTTATTATCTTTCTCACTCAGTTAGCGAGCGATCCTGTCCCACATCACCATACACCTTCCATACACATGAGGATCACGCCCGAAATGTCCATGTGTTTGCGTGGATATTGGAGGTCATGTTGGTTTTTCGGTTTTTAGTTAATACCCATCGAGCTGTAGAGGGCATCGGCTGCGTGTGGGTGTTAAAACTATGGTACACCACTTATTCGACCGCACTCTCAACTACTTCCAACTATTTCGTGTATTTATTATTGAAGATTAAATAATACTACGGCCAATGAGCTCTGCGGTTTTAAATCATCTTACCGTTTTACGGGCTAATTCTATATTATATTCAATATTTGCGGTCTATGCAGCTGAAAACTTGTTTACTAAATATGTTGTCGAGTTAATTATAGATCATGTTTATCAAAATGATGTTAAAATTAAAATTTATTAGCCAATAATTTTTTCTTAATTAATTCACGATTTTTGTCTGTCTTTTGGAGACAAAATGCCTATATATGATCAGATATGTGATCATATATGGTCTTGTGTGATTATACGCAGTCTTCAGTGATCATATAAAAATGTAGATTGTCATATGTGATCAGATATCCTTTATGTACGATCATATGTGATCATATCTGCTCACTTATAATTATATGTGAAACATATCTGATCACTTATGATCATATGTGAAGCATATCTGGTTACGTATGATCATACGTGAAGGATATCTGATCACATATGACCATACACATTCAAATTTAAAACATATCTGATTACATATGATCATATGTAAAACATATCTGATTAGATATGATCATACGTGAATCATATCTGATCATTTATGATCATAAGTGAAGCATATATGATTAAGTATGATCGTATGTGATCAGATATGCTTCACATATGATCATATGTGGGCAATTATGCTTCATATATGATCATATTTAATCAGATATGCTTCAAATATGAACGTAGATGCTCATATGTGAACACATATGATCATATGTGATCAGATATGCTTCACATATGAACGTGCATGTTCCTATGTGATCACATATGATCATATGTGATCAGATATGCGTTTACATACGAGATTTTTAGTCACAAACGAAATTTTTTGAAGATTTCTGAAATTTTCAATACAAATTTAAAAAATTATCTGCAACTACTTGCAGCTAAAAATTCACATTCGTACTTAAAATGTTTTTTGAAACTTGAGCTTTGTAAAAAAGAAGTAATTGAGAGTTGAGAAAAAAAATTTGACAATCAAGTGCCTAAAAAAAAAAATTTTAAATAGCAGATGGAGGAAAAAAAATTACCAAACAGAAAACAAAGAATAACGTGTACAAGCTAATTGTCTGATCCACTAATAACAGACTGGCGCACCGAAATGACTAGCGCGGTGAGGGCAAGAGGGCGGGGGTGAGTTGCAGAGAATGAGTGTGTGACGTTTGAAAAAGTTTACTTCCTGACCAGGCGATGCGGGGGAAAGAAAAGAGAGACAAAACAATGTAAAATAAACGCCTACTCTTAATGATTCCAAGTGCGGCGAACCGGTTAACCGGTCATTAGTCGATCGTGCGCTCCAGCTACACTCTACAATACTACAGACGGTGGGATGTAAATTAAACCTCCAGGCAATTTCGACGCTTTCTAACTCTACTCATTGGGACATTTGGGTTGCTGCCGCTACTCAGATATAAACCTAGGGGTTAAATGCATTGTATGTATGTATAGAGAGACGGAGAAAGGAAGAGTGTAAAAGGAAAGAGAGAAATTGAACACCAGGTGAACGGATATCGCGAGTTTTCGGTAAAGTCCAACTTTATCGCGTGGCAACTTTAAAACAGGATCTCGTCATTTATGTTTAATTGCCTATATATTTTACCTGTTTGAGTATCTATCCAACCACATATGCTGTAATTATATTTATAAATACTTTAATTGCTTGAGTGGTGATTATTTCGTCAGGTGGCCATTTAATTAAATTTTTCTGCTCTCTTCAGTTTTTTTTCACGAGTCCAAAGGTCAAGGTTCAAAAATGATCTTGAAATTAGCATGATACTGAATTTGGCCGATGTCTAATAATTTGATTTTTTAAAAAGGGAAAAATGATAAAAAAAAAATATTTCAAATAATTGCACTTATAGATTTTTTAATTTTCTACATGTGCATTTTTTTAGTTTTTTTTTTTTTGCTTATAATTAGTCAGTAGAAAAAAAATTTGAAAATTATTAATTATATGCTAACTTCAGGATCATAAATTAGCAGACAATTAAAAATTTTCTGAATTTTTTTCTACTGACTAATTATAAGAAAAAAAAAAACTAAAAAAATGCACATGTAGACAATTCAAAAAACTGTAGGTGCAATTTTTTCAAATATTTTTTTTTTTATAATTTATTGTTTAAAAAAAAATCCAAAAATTATTGGACGTCGGCTAACTTCAGTATCAAGGTTCAAAAATGATAAAAAATTTTCTTTGAATTTTCGTCTCTTAAAATTAATAAAGTTGGCCATTAAAAATTTTCTTTTTCCTCAGACTTTTTCCACCCCAGGATAAAAATAAAACTAAGGCCAGAAAAAAAAGTTTTTAAATTTTGTGGCCCAAAGCATTAGCTGACAGCACTGATTCCAAGGCGCTGATAGACTTTCAGGATTTCCTCTGCTGACCCATCTCACCCTCCATCTCCCGCTGTAGGATCCCTTCTATCTGATAGCAAATGATAAAGTTACTTAAATATCTAAAATCTAAAAGTTCAAGACAAACTTTTAGTCTAGACCAATAAAAAATTTATTTAACAATCTCCATATAAATCGCAATCCACAAAAATTTTAAATTCTCACCCCGAAAAAATATCCAAATAATCAAACATGATAAAGAATTAAAACGCAAAAGAGCGTTTGTGGTGTAAGTGTACGTGTACTAGTAGCAAAGCTAAAAAATCGGCTGACGTCAAACTGGTAACGGCGCTTTATCGAACTCTCATTACCGCGGGTTCAGTAGTGGCGGTGGCGGCAGTGTCGGTGAATGTGTTTTTCAGGCTCATGTGGTCGGCCACCAGGCTTTAAAATCTTTCTCTCTCTCGCCCATCAGCTATTCTCTCACTTTTCACCCTCACTAGCTCTTCCACCCCCACTCTATTCCAATACCCCCCTCCCCCTACCGAGCGATCGCACCAACTTCTGTCTCCCTCGCGTTTTATCCCGGTCCAACTAACCCTTTCAACCCCCAGCTCTCTATCCACCGGGTTAAGCTAACTTTCTATCCCCCACTCACTTCCCACCCCCTTTGGCTGGACGCAATAATAAACAACCCCAGGTCGCTATGGCGACGCGTCCATCGCGCGAACAAAACACTCTGTGACGCTACTCGTATCCACACTGGCCTCTACTTGTCGCTTTATACATATGTACTCCGTACACACGTACCTATATACATATTATACAACTCAGCCTTTAACCACCCCTAAACGCCGACAAAATACATCCTACAAAATTCACAAATTTTTTACACGCTAACTCTACTTTATTCCACTCCAATACATTCAAATCTCATTCACTCAATTTTTTTTTTTATCATAACAATAACTTTCATTTTTTTTTTTTTTTTTTTTTAATAGAACATTTTTTTTGCAAATAGCTAATTTGTTAAACAGCCGACTTCAAGATTCGAGTTTTTTTCGGGCAGAGAAATGGAACACGTGTCGCCCTCTCTTAGCGGAGCCACCAACAAGATGGCAAGTTTCTTAAGATCAATCAAACTTTCCTCTGAAAAATAGCTTATAATTATTTTTAAAAGCTGATTGAAGTTTTTTAGTCGTTTTTTGACATTTCTCAAAGAGCTATAGAGAAATTTTTGGAAAAAAAATAAAACTAGGGGTAGTTTCTTTGTTTGTCACTAATTTCGATAAGAGCTTTTTTGGAAATTGATGACGATCTTGTTGCAGATTAAAAAAAATTTTTCTGTTGATTAAATGCGAATTTTCAGTCATTTACTATCAGGTTGTCATGTTCCGTAGCTAAAAATTTTGAGATTTTCCATAGGGAGGATTTTTAAAAATTTTTTTCTAAAGCCAGTTTGTGAATCTTAAAAATATTAAAAAGGATAAGAATGAGGATGCGCAAGAAGGCTGTCCTTGTATATAAAAGGCGCCGCCCCTTTTTAAGTCTCACCCTCACCCTCACCCTCACCATTCCTCATTGGCTTAAGAATTCTTAAATTTTTAGATATTTTCCCGCTTCGCGGTTCCAAGTTTACTTTTTTTTCTCAATACCGACTTGAAAAAAAAAATCAGTGGCTCTTTTACCCCCTTTTCAAAATCAATGAAATTACTGATTTAACAAATGTATTAACAGATTGACATAATTAAATTACGTCAAACTAATCAATGTGAATTTCACGCTTCAAATAATCAATGACAATTTTCAAGTGGCAATTAAATCTAAATCTATTGATTCAGTTAAATTCCAATACCATTTTATTTAAAATCCTCTTTGATCCTCGTCCCTTTTTTCGAGGGGGTGGAAAAAAATTTGGCTCGTCAGATAAAAAAAAAATTCTTTATCTTACCGACAGTCGATAGTGAGATAAAAAATTGCAGAAAAAAGGGATTTTATACTGCTTCGTATTTTAGTTTGCGATCTGGACGACAGGGTGCTGGCGTTACTTGGTGCGGGAAAATGTTGGGGGATGAAGAGGGAAAAGGAGTAGAAAAAAAAGGGAAAACCTCGTGGGTAATAATTTTTACAAGCGCGCGTAATCAAGGCTGGATGTTACACATGTTCATGCCCCCACCAGCTTCTCGACCTTGGGAGCGCAATAGGAGGGGATGGACAGGGCGCGGGGGGAGTAGCGTAGGGCGGGATCGCGGATGGATGGCAGAGGGAAAATGGTGGAGAGGGCACTGAGGCTTTGGATGTATATAGATAGATTGTTACTGTGTGCAATAAGGTGACCGCGGGAACGCCGAAAAATGTGAGTATGGATAAAAACTCCGCGGATACTTTTACTCTCTTCTATTCGCATTTTAAATGTTTTGGGTTTTTCTTTCGCGGCATCCGCGGGTTTAATCCACTTGATGTTTGACCGTTTGTCAATAGACGGATTTTGAAAATTTTACACCCGCTTCAAGTGTAAGGCCAAGGTAAAGGTATTTTTTTTAAATCATGTAAATTAGGACGCGGGTTATTTGAATTAATTTTTCCCGCGCTTTAGAAAATTTGAATTTTCTTTTCATCTGCGGAGTTAAATTTTATAGAAAATTTCTACTAGTGGTTAAAATTTTCAGTTAAAATTTCTTTGGAATTTCTAAAATAAATTTTTGAAAAGTGAAACTTGTGATCTAATATTTAAAAATATAAGAATTAGACTCGAATTCGCGATCAAAGTTTTTGTCACAATTTTTTTTTTTTTTTATAAAAATTTTCAAATTATTTCTATTTTTTTTCCCGCTCATTTAAAAGTTTTCAAATTATTTTTATTTTTTTTTTTTCGTTCATGTAAAAATTTTCAAAATATTTCTAATTTTTTTTCCCGCTCATTTAAAAATTTTTAAATTACATTTTTTTTCCGTTCATTTAAAAATTTAAATATAGAAAATTTTTTTTACTTTCCTGAGAAAAAAAATTTATTGAAATCCGTTAGTATTAAAAAATAAAAATTTTCAAAATTGGTTGCCATTGAGCTCAAAAAATAATTTTTACAAAATGACCACCCACTAAATTCCAATTATCCAATAAATCGACAGAGTACCGTCTGAAAAAATTTCCTCTACTAAATAAATAATCAACGATTTTATTAATAGGGAAGAATAATTAATGTAAAATGTAGAGTTAAAGTAAAATGACGAGTATCCTCGTGGACGTCGTGAGTGTGTTGATCGGTGCGTGACGAGCGGTAATTGAATGTAGGTACGGCATTTGCATTGACAAGCTCGCAACAGAGATAATTCGAATCTCATCGGCGAATACTCGCAGCCGTCCACACGAACGCGTTAGGTCGTTTGTCAATATACGACTACGTTCGCCCGAACTCACTTCTCTCCTCATCTCTTCTCTTTACCCTCCAGCCCCATCTCCACTTCACCCCTCGCCCTCGATCCCATGAGCACACAAATATATTCTATGCCGATGATCCACACCCTCCAATTCGCCATCCACTTCCCAATGTTTGTCACCCCCCCACCCCTTTCCGAACACTCATTTCTCACTGTTTACATTCAATAATTTATCTATGATTTAGTTCCTGCATCGAAAAATTCGACATCAGCAGAACCATTTTCCGAACGTGTTTCCATTATTCAAATTTTGTTGATGAACAAAAAAAAGTAAGAATTTATCGGTTGGAACACGATAATAAAATATAAAAACAGGTATAAAGAGTAACAAAAGAAGTGGTTGAGGCTAGAAAACAAGAGGGAAAGGATTGAATAGGATAGAGCAAGAGAGTAGAATAGAAGAGAGTCGACTCGAGAGCTGGTGGGGGCAGAGTATGCGGTCGAGGAGGGGTGTGGGAGGAGGAGGCTGAGGATGATGATTCTAGAAGGGGATGCTGCGTGTGTTGGCATGGACCAGTGCGTCAACGGCTGTTGCCTCACACGTACCGCCCCGACTATAATTGTTAGTGGCCCTCAAGGCATTTCGCGATACGCTCGCTCTCGGACTATCATCGGATCCTCCAGATCTTTATCGTCTTACAACCGACCCACTGTTTTTATCAACTGGACCCATTGTGACTGATATCGAGATTTTCCATAGTGATCTGTGTTAGTGATGTGAACTGTTCTTGCTAATTAGTTACCATGGTTTTGGTTTTTTTGAGTGAGTGATTCAATTCTTCGATCAAGTAAGACCTTTTTTTTTTTTTTTAATTTATTGGGCAAGTGGTTTTTTGCTGTTGGGTAAATCCCTGAAAGGGCGGAAATGAGGAAAATCTTCTAAGAGGACAGAAAGATTTTTGTAAGACAGAGACTTGAATGCGAAGCAAAGCGAGAGCTTCCGTCGCTCGGTAGTAAACTTTTTTATATGATTGCCATTGCTGATGTTTGCATAAAAGTCTAGAGTTAACATTTTAGGCATCAGATGATCGGGTAAAAATTGAAAAAAAAAAAAAACGTGGACGCACCACGTGCCGTAGTTTGACACGCGGTAATCGTGCGTAGTGGGTATATTCAAAGGGGGATTTGAATCGCCACGTTCTTTTCCCCTGTTTTTTTCATCCCCCACCATGAAACAGCACGAGCACAGGTCGATTCAAGTATCATGAACAGAAACACACACATGCTTCTACTCGCTGAGTATTTCATTCTACTGTATTTTATTTCGTTCTCTTCTTTTTTTGTCCACTCTTTCGCTTAACTCACCCTTTAAAATCCTGTCACACACATCGACAGTGTGACGTACGCAAAAATAACTGAATGAACCAGCCGTCACGCGGCCGCCGGAATTAAAAATTGCGCGGGATTTAACTTTGCCGACAGGTTGACAAGTTGCTTTGAATAGAAACTGATCATATTTCGATGCAATGTTACTTTGAATCCCCGAAAGAGTCGCGGAAATTCTCCGATCGGCTTTGCTGGCGCCCAAATAGTGGCTAATGATCACGGAATACAACGGATACTATTGCGATGATCAATCGCGATTTTAGAGCTAGAGATTAGTAATGAACTTAGGGATTATGTTTGGTAATGATCGAAATTATTACAAAGCCAGCAAGTAGGTTCCGAGTAGATTTAGTCCATTAGATTGTAGACCGCATTGGAAAAGCAGCTTTCGGTTCTTTCTCAAGAGCTACCATCCATTGTTTCAGATGCAAATGATGTATTTTGAGATAAAGCTAAAAATCCTTGACATCCGTCACAAGATCAAGAACAAACTCCTGCGTTGAATTTCCGAAGGGAAGGATCGAAGTTAGGCTGCTGATAAGCGAAGAGACGCGAGTACTTAAGCCGTCGGGTCTGGTTAAGAAAGATGTCATGGTTCATTTGGAGAAAGATGCCGCTCTAACCCGATGTCCTGATTGCCTATGGATATATTCGCCCGTTGTAACGGTCCAGGAAGTGGTGGTACCACATTGACTGGAGCTGGTAGTGTTGGAACCTCTATCAGAACTGGGACTGTGGTTCCTGCGATAGCAACAGCGACAGCAACGGTAGCTGATTCAACAGCTAGTGTGAGTGCCAGTGAATCTGCCCTAGGTCCTGGAAGTGCCAACAGGATGCAATTGACCGGAGCATCGGCTCCTGGCACTGCGGCTTCTCCGGAATCCGGGGTATCGCCGCTCGCTGATGCCTACTCGAAAATGACGACTGACATTCTTACTGAACGTACGTTGGGTGACTTTGTCAGTGAACATCCTGGTGAACTTGTCAAGACAGGTAAGTTTATTGGTCATTACTTTGAATCGCGGATTTTCGTAGCACTGATGGCAACTTTTCTGATCCTGTTGATGTGGAATTTGAATTTCCAGGCTCTCCACATTTAGTTTGCACGGTTCTGCCGGCTCATTGGCGTTCCAATAAGACACTTCCGGTGGCATTTAAAGTTGTGGCATTAGGGGAAGTTGGTGATGGCACGCTAGTGACAGTACGAGCGGGCAATGATGAAAATTGTTGCGCGGAGCTCAGAAATTCTACGGCTCTGATGAAAAACCAAGTGGCCAAGTTCAATGATTTGAGGTTCGTCGGCCGTAGCGGAAGGGGTAAGTCCACTCCAATTATTTAACCACTGAATTCCTTTTTCCGTCCCAGAATCTACTCCTCACAGGCTGACTTCTTCCCCTTCGGAGTTGTAACCCATAAGCGTGAAAATAGTGAATGGCATGATTATAAATTCACTGAAAAGTTGTTAAGTGTGTCGCTAAAATTTCATTCACACAAAAGTTTAAAGTTTTCCGACCCTCAGTTGACAGTGTTAGCGTCGGGTAGATGGTAGTCGGGCGACCTCAAGAAAGAGGGAAGAAAACCAAGGGTAAGAAAATGGGGTGTAAGACGTAACGTAAGAATTTCGCGTAACGGTAGGTCATGGATGTCTCAAGCAACATCCCACCCCGGTTTCTTTTTCCAGCCTCGCCCTTTCCGTTTGGGAGGAGTCCGGAAAGAAAACCCTGATTTCTTGAGGAAGCTTTTGAATTGGCTCCTGTTTTATTCCACAATTCAGAGGGTGGGTAATGGGTTTTATCTGTCTCAACTTGTTGGTTCCTTTCCATCCCCTTTTACTTATCGTCAACTAACTCTCTTACAGTCTACATAGTCTGGCATTACCACTCTTTGCTATTACCCGCTAATACTGGCACAGTAAGCGCTTATAAAGAAGGGTTACTTGTAAGTATTAAAGAGAGACGAGCCAGTAAGATGAGGGCGATGATATTAATTGAGGTTTTACCAGAGAGTTTCAATTAAGATTATTAGCTCAACTATGCTTTTCAGGTTCGCCAATATTCCCTATCTCCTTTATTATATCCGATGTGCCGCTTCGCCGGATACCTTAAATATTTCCCTCAAAACTATTTACCATTATACATATTCAAATATCCAGAACATCTGCGCAAATAAATCGCGACTCGTTCTGAGTGTATAAATAGACAGCAGTTTTGTCAGGGAATTAGAATGATGATGAAAGACACGGCGGTATTAAAGGATCCCAGCGAAATAAGGACGTTGAGAATACTAAGGATCCACGTAGAGTCTTATAAAACAGGCAACATCTTCTCTGCTTACATCCTTCATCCAAGCTTATGTTAATTCCACGTTTGCCAAAAACAATTGAGTCTTAATCCCAGACAAATGACGTTGCTACAATCTCCCAGGAGTTTATCAACCCGTTCCACTGGATCGGAAATCCCGGATTGATATTTTTGCCTGAATAAACTTAGATGTCAATTCTCAACGATCGCACTGGGTTCAGTCAAGTCGGTTGAGGCTGATGAAGAACACAAAGCAAAGGAGTGTCGAGAGTGGCCACAGGCTGGTTCGCCACGCGAATTTACCGGCCGTCAACCCGCGAGACAAGTCACGCAACAAGAACCTCTTGTGTAAACTCACCCACCCTTCGGTTACTCTTCGGGTTTGCGTGGCTGTGCCGGGAACTACGCAACAACCCTCGTATCACCCTCGGTGCCAGTCTCCGAAACCATTTAAAAAGTATCTCATTTTATTTCGCTAATGGCCGCACTCTCGCACGTTTTTCGAGGCTACCCATTGTAACAGTCACCTACCAAGTGAATTACACCCTTCGGCCTTCGTCTTCACTTCCGTTGGAACCTTTTGCAGGAGTTTTTCCATAAGTAAAAAGTATATTATAAAATGATACATTTCCCGTAACACATCCCCCCACTAAAGGGTGTCATTGCATTTTACACTCAACGTATCGTCCTTTCGATACATTACTGCGGCTTAATTTGGTTAGCCTGAGTTCCGGTAGATAACCGGGTTTGCAAACTTTTGGCGACAATGCCTGGCAATGCATATTTACCAGAAAAGCTTAATGGAGAAGAGAAAGCTTCAGTGAATAAATTCCCCAGTCCCCAGTGTTATCAAACTCTGTAAATATATTCGATATTTTAACAATACCCATGTTCGTACTCCCAACATCACAGTACTTTTACGTAATAGTAATTGATGCAATAACAAAACAACTAATTTAATAATATTAACGCATGATCATCAATATGTTAACAGGGAAAAGTTTTACGCTGACGATAACAGTATCGACGTCGCCGCCCCAGGTTGCGACTTACACCAAAGCAATTAAGGTGACGGTTGATGGTCCACGTGAGCCCAGATCCAAGACCAGTGAGTATCACTGTAAGCATTATTTCATATTTTTAATATATATTATCAATAAGTCTGACAGTGTATATATTTAATTAACGAACTTAATGTACGGTAACAATTTTTTGCGGTCGGTCTTTGGCTCGGGGAGAAACTCATCATCAAAGTTTCTTATTACTTTCTTCCCCATGTAAGTTTCGAGTCCGCGCTAAATGTTAAGAACACGAGGACTAAAGCGTAATGCTGTTGATGAAGGACTGCGGGTTACACCTAAGATATTGTAGACTGTAGCATCTAAAATGTTAAACTACATAACTGAACATATATAACTATACTGGGGACAACGACAAACTTAGTATAGAGTCCACGCCTACTTCTTGGTAGTGTTCCCAGCCGTGGACCCTTTCGGGACATACAATTATCCCATAGAAGTTAGTTATTCACCCCCTTACAGCCTTACCAAAACGTGCTAGTGGGTAGTGGGTGTCGTTTAGTTGCCACTATTGCACACTAAAACCTAGAATGTGTTGTCTAGTTTGTACCTAACTTAGTACACTCGCATTATCCCGTGTGAACTGGTTTGGGTATCAACAGTTGTGAGTTTTGACTCGCCTGTATTTAACCACTTTCTTATTAAATTATACTCCATCATTTCTTGTTTGGAGATGAAGGAGCATTAGACAGGGTTGGATATTTTAGAAGGGTAAAAAAACCGCCTGAAAATTAGAGCTCAATATCAACTTTCTGATGCCAATTTTCTATTTCCGATTTAAATAACATGGGAAAAGTTTTTTTAATTATAGAATTTTGTAACTCATCAATGACTCGGTTTACCAAAAAGGCTAATGCATTGTTTCGTAGAAAATTGAATACTCTACAAAAAAGGTCTCTTATGAATTTTTGATAAATTGAATATTTCAAAAGTTATTCGAGGTCAAAGTTGGGTTTATGAAATTTTTGGTTTTTCGACTTTTCTGGTAAAATTATCAGACTTACGACAAAATTTCATAGGACCTTTTTTATAGCTTGTTTCATTTCCAACAAATTATCTCGTATAAATTTTTCAAAATTCCTGAATAGTCTTTAGTTATTCGCACTCAAAATTAATCAGTTCAAAAACCGTATTTTGGCCAATTTAATTCTAATACAAATAACTGAAGACCATTCAGGAATTTTAAAATATTTGTAAGAAATAATTTGTTGGAAATGAAACGCTCTACAAAAAAGGTCCTATGAAATTTTGTAATAAGTCCGATAATTTCACCAGAAAAGTCGAAAAATTGCAAAAATTTTACAAATTTAACTTTGACCTCGAATAACTTGAAATATTAAATTTATCAAAAATTTATAAGAGACCTTTTTTGTAGAGCATTCAATTCTCTATAGAACAATGTATCGGCTTTTTCTGTATACTAAATCGTTGATGATTAAAATTTCAGATTAAAACTCCAAATAAAAGGATTTTTAAGCTAAAACGTCACCAAGACTTTCTCCTTTCCGCACTTTAGCTGATGCGCATCCCCACTCTGGTACCCCTCGTTATAACCTTAAGGTACTGAAAAAGTTTATCAACATCAGATCGTGCCGCTGAATCCCCAGACGCGGGACCACCCGCGTAATAATGAAACCCGACTGTAAAGACCTTGCCAAAAATAGCTCCTTTGAAGACAAGGAGCTTATGGAAACAAACAGACATGAAAGGGGATTTTGTATTTTGTCGGATCATAGCTTAACCATTTTTTAATAGCCGACTTTCTCAGATGTTTCATTTATCTAGCGATAGCTATTCCGATCTCTGGGCTCCTCAACACAATCGCTCGTAAGGGAAATCACACAGCAGAGCCTATACTGTGTTGCTTGGAAGCAGTTGGGTGGCGCTTACGTGGACGCGGTTTGACACGAGGATAAATGAACGTCGGCCCGGGCTGCTGGCACGTTTGGTTCCGTCCGTGAGAGGGTTGTAATTAATTAAACAAGCAATTCATTACATATTCAACCCCATCGTAGACACCCACGTATACCTTAAGCTCCTTTTTGTCCCTTACCCTCTTGTCCTTATCGTCTTCTCTCGCTCGGAATCGGGCAAAGCAACCACGTGCATCCAAGGAAATTGATCGAGAAGGGTTTCCCTGTACCTCTTGCTTCTTCTTTGTCTCTAATCTGCTGAATCTGGAGGACTCCCATTGGACGACGACTACCTCTGCTCGATTGTTTCCAAGTCCAAAATGTTAGACGATGTACAGATGTACAAATGTACCATGTCCTCACTTTTCCCAATAGAAACGTATATATACACTCACATGCACACATCCAGAAGTTTTTGGATGTGCGGGAAGTGGGTGTTAGACTCTATGTCGCGAAATGAGAAGCTGTCGTTGACAGCTGGCTGATTCTCTTGGCAGCTCGCAAGCTCTCTTAGGACCCGATGAAATCGATAATGAACAGAAAAGTCGTTGGTTAATTTTTTTTCTACCCCGGCCAACAGAAAGGAATTAAACGAAAATGAAAACTACTTTGTCAAATTAAATCAGATTGTCCTTTTGATTATTTCCCGGTAGTTTTTTTACTCGGAAAGTAATTTAAGCTTTGGAGAATGTCATTGACATATTGGGACAGGATCACGTAAATAAGGAAAGTGCGATGGTCAACGTGCAGTGACTCAATCGCTGATCGTTTAACCGGATCTCGTTAGCTGGCGTCGTGGAAGCCGTCGGTATTCCGTCTGCTATTGTGTCATCTGGGTAGTACGGTACCTATTCAGCAAACTAGCGGGAATTTCGGGTTGCCGAGTTAGAGGAATTAGGGCTTCGATTGGATTATCGAGTGCGCCGGGATCTGGACTCGGGATGTCTCTGTCTAGCTTTTTATCAGAGTATCTGTCTCCATCACAACTCTCTATATTACGTTGGGCTTGAAATGTTGGTCTCTATGGCCTTCAGCGTTTGCATTAGAGTATACAGAAAGCTAGGGTTCTACTGAAATTTGTTCCATCTCACTCGATTTCAAACCCACCCTCGTCGTTTCTGTCCCCATGCTCTATAACTCTCTCTCTTTGTGCAACCAAGAGAAAGGGATGTATAGCGAGAACTGTACACATGAGAGATACGCTCTTGTTGCCAGCTGGACGCCTGCTGGGACGTCTTTAATTGGGTTCCAACGTCGCCGCCGCCGACGGGAAATAAAATATATCGGCACCTACTACTCTTCGCTGACTACAGAGTAACATATAGCAGTCGCGGTGGATTTATCCCAGTCTCCAAAGCTCTCCCTTTGGACCCATGTCAATTCCAATTGATTCTAAAGATTTTACCATCACTGAATAGATTTGGCTTTTAAACTTTTTTAGTAGTTTTCATTGAAATTTATATTTTGCATTTGTCCTCATGGAATTTTCAAAGAATTTTGCTATAATCTATCATAATTCATTGAGTAGGTTACAAAAATACCATTGGTTCAGAAGTTTATATACATATTAGGGTGTTTCTAAAGAAAACATTATTTTTTTCGGAAACAATTTCAATAGTTTCATTTAGATACAAAAATACGTCATGAATATTAATATTCAGAGCTTCCGCATCGCACTATTCTATTTTTCATAAAAATAACATGGAACCATTTTTTCTGCATCTTCTGATTTTTATAACTAGCTAACAATGTGCCGTAGGAAAAATCTGCAGGCATTTTTTTGCAGGGGATTGAATGATCTACAAAAAAAGTGTCTTATGATTTTTTGATAAATCCATTTTTTCAAAAGTTATTGGAGCTTGAAGTCAAATTTATAGTAAATTTCGAGATCTTTTTACTTTTCTAGCGGAACTATTAGACTTATCACAAAATGTCATAAGACCTTTTTTGTAGACAGTTTTATTCCCTACAAATTATTATCAATAAAGTTTTTTTAAATTCCGCATTGTTTTCTAGTTATTATCATTTTAATGTCAAGATCTTAAAAAAAAGATGTGTTTTGATCCATTTTAAAAATGTCAAAAAAGAAAAATTAATTTTTAATTAAATTTTATCTGAAAACTTCAAAATAAAGAAATAATGAGAACCTTACTTCCATTTCGGATGCCGAGTGGCCTTTTTTTTAATTTTGAATTCCGTAATTGGGCGCCAAAAAACTTTTACAGACTTTCCTGCTCCGAGCATAAATTTATGCTCAGTAGCAGTTATTATTGCTATTAAATTTATGAACAGGCGCACAATTTATGGTAGTGCTGTCATTTTTAGGGCATCAACAGCAATTTCATGCATTTGCATTTGCATCACAAAGAGGAACACCATTTTTTGCATCGCCGCTGGTTGATTCACTTCAACCGCTACCGAATCCACTTCAACCACTACCAAATCCACTGCAGCCACGTGATCCACTGTCATCGTTTCGACATGCAATGCCCGGCAATTGTCAAAGTAAGTACAGCTTGATATTTTGTCCAACACTAATATATTCCATTACTCGCCCAAAAAACGAAAACCACAAAAAAATCTTAATAGCTTTGAAAGTTGATCATTTTTAAGGAAAATCCTTTCCCTAATCTCTATTTACACTGGCTTCCTGTCTCCCTCTATCCCACATGATGGTTCTTGTCCTCTTGCTCGGTTGCCGTAGCTCTCACAGGCTTTTTGCCCAGACAGTAACCGCAAGCCTGTTCAAAGCTAGATTAAATATTATATTAAAGGGCTTGCCAGAAGGCCAGAGGCGGACTACTACTTCACTCATTCTCTCATCGTTTACCTCGTTCTCGTCCCTTCATCGTACTACCGAATTCGCACGCGAGTTCCTGCGGGTTCGACTCTCGAAAATATTTAACCCCGACAAAATAAAGACTAAAATACATCCATACTTGAAAAAACAGCCATAAGCTTCGCAAAAACAGAAAAAATTGCATATCAAGTAAACAGACTGATTCACCCTTTAGTGAATTCTGCGAGAGATGACCTACGAGTAAATTTTCCAATACACGTGTGTAACATCCACATACTTCACTTATTAATTTTTTTAGCTGTATCGTCAATACCGAAGCATCGCTTGCGGTTTAATAGGTCCGCGCTTGGCTATCAACTCCGATATCCATCCATTTATTTTTTTTTGATTCCGTCCTTTGCTAGCCTGGGCATCCCTCAATATTTCCTTTTTATCTCGGCACCTAGAATTATCCGTAGCCGCATCGAACCCAGCCTCTGCATGAATTTATATTTATATCCGAGTGGAGCAACTTGCCGAACACACGTTGTAGAATTAAAAGTAAACAAAAAAGGAAATTAAAAAGTATCCACCGAAAGTACATCAGTAGCAGCCAGTTACTAGAGTATCCAACAAAACTCCTAGGGGATTGCGAGGAATTTGTTAGTCTACGTAGCGCTGGATAGAGCGACTGGGACGGAGAGATAAAGTTAGAATAGGAAAGTGGGATAGCGATACAAGTAAAAGCATCACCGGGTTCCGAAACGAGAGTATTTAGGGTTAGTCAGAGCCCACGATGGACCGTCCAGGCGAACTCGGTTATTTGAGTTGGACGCATCATCGAAATTCAACCCTTTGATCTCCCATCCCCCGATCCAGGGCTCCCTGTCCTCATATAAAGTCCCTTTTTAAAAAGTAAGCATTCAAGCTACGATCAATCCATAAATTCTTTAGACATGTCGCAATTCGGATTGACAACTGGCAACTCATGGGGGTACGGTAGTACCGCTGGCTATGCTGGATATTTACCAGGACCGTTGTCATCTTGTGCTGCTCAAGCACCTTTTCCGCCACCTCCGCCACCGCCTCCAGCCCCGACCACTGCGCTGACGACATTTTCGGGCGCCAGTATGAGCACTCCGACGGCGCCCGATTCAACCGCTGGGTCTACTGTTGCTACTAATAGCTCACGGACACCTCAACAAGATGCTTTCTCATCTGTTTCATCACGTAAGCTGCCCAATAATTTAATTATTATATCTATGGCGCCCATCTATTATAGCTGGTCGTCCACTAATGGAATGGCTGCTTCCCGAGCCCATAATTGTTTGATCTTCGTTCGGTTTTCAGTTGTTCCAGACACAACGACACCTGGACAAGCAGATCCCCTTGATCCTCTGAGCACTCTGATGTCAGGATCAACCCAACGTTACCAAGACTACGTCTCCCCACGTTCATTGTCCACGGACTCGAATACCACTGACAGTCCAGTCCACGAAGAAGGCTTCGGACAAAATTATGGCAATTACTTTCCGACCCCAGGCGTTTTGCCAAGCATACTCTACTCACAAATTTATGGTAATCAATTTCAGAACAATGACAATTCTGAACAGACGTCCGTTGCTGAAAGCTGCAATGTCAGGCAAGAAGAGGTCAGGCCTGATAATAATGTATGGAGACCTTATTAATATAACTTTATTAGTAAAAAAAATAATATAAATAATTAATTGTAAGTAACAAGTGATTCTATTGGTTATTGGTGCTTGTGGAATATAAATTTTAGAATTATTTTTTTGTGACTATTGTCCTCTAATTAACTCATTAAGACTGTCGGCGATTAAATCTTGGGCATTACCTTTTTATTAATCGATCTAGTAGGCATCAAAAATCACCCACCTAAAAGGCTTTTTAAATTAAATTGTAAATTTTTAAAGTTACCTAGAAAAAAGTCATATCTGATCATTTATAAAAATTATCCGTATGTGATCATATGTAATTTGGTGATGGAAAAGAACATTTATACTCCGTATATGTCCAAATATGGCATATGACATAAATGGACATGCATGATTTGTACAGCAGCAGATTTACGGTCTTATATAATTTTATAATATTTGTAGAATCATATATGAGTTCACATATGGTCATATATGATTTATGCACGTTCACATACGATCATATATAAGCACATATGGTTCGTACACATTCATATACGATCATGTATGATCAAATATGATTTATACACGTTCATATATGATCACATATTAATCATGCACGATCATATAAGATCATATAGGTGCATGTGTAGGCACATATATGAGCACATGATTCACGCATGTTCATATACGATATATGACTATATGTGATCAAATATGACTATATATGATCATATGTGATTATATATGATCATATATGATTTTTTCTGGGTATATAGACAAAATAACAGTTTTTAGTGATTATTTTAATAAATTGATTGTGTTATACTAAATTATCAACGAATAAATTAGCAAAAAAATTTCAAAAATTGTGAATGGATGCTAATGTATAATGTGATTATATATGAGAGAAAAAAATTTAAATCATGAGAGTGAGACTGATGTATTGTAAATAAATTGTACATATAGTAAGTCCTTATTAGTTGAGGATACATTATTTATGTTTCATAGTATATTTTTGTGTTTATTAAATGAAAAATAAAATAATAAAGTGAATTATTTGGGGCATGTGCAATAAACTGTCTTTAAAGAAAAAAACTAAATTAATTTAAAAAATTAACGGCGCTGTTGCATGGCGAATTATTTATGCAGACCTTTGAAAATAACTGATGAAAACTCTCACTCTCAACATAAAAATTTCAAGTAAAAGTATTTAATTACTTTATAAATATATTCGATGATAACCAGCTTCTGAGTCTACCGAAGTGGATATCGCTAAAATTACGTAATTTAAAATTTAAAATTAAACATATTATTAAATCCAGGCAACTTAATACCACTTATTTCCCATAATACATATCCGAATGTAGTTTTTGACCGAGTCGAATTACAAACAATTGTATTTCAAAAACAAAAAATGAAGTAATAAATGTATATAATAATTGACTTTATTTTTTTCATTACAAACCTGCCATCTTGTCACAACTAACCTAAAAATTAATTTATTTTAATTATCAAACATGACCAACTTTAAATTAAAATTGTGGCGAAACTATTGAACTTACGTTAAATAACGAAAGGATTTTTTTCGTAGAAAATTTAATTTCCTATAAAATTTAATCAGTGAAGTTTTGTCGTATAATTAATAGATCAGCTGTAATTTGCATTCAAAGTTTCATAAGAAATCGAATTAAGTAAAATTGAAGTCACGAATTCAAAATTAAAATTCCGGCGAAACTATCGAATATTAGTCAAAATTGATAAGAACATTTCTTGTAGAAAATTAAATTTCCTATAAGATTGTAAGAGATCATTTTTCCGTATCTTGAACAGTTTAACCACAATTTTGAGTTTAAACTTAAAAATACAAATTCTGAATTAAAAATCGGGAAAACTGAGATAATTTTTTTTTTTTTCAAGAGAATGTGAAAATTCCATGCCAAAAAAAAATTAAATTTCTATTTTTATGAAGAACCACCACAACACAAATTATCTGCTGTATTTTTAACGGGTAAGTAAATTTTTATTAAAAGAAAACAAAAAGAGATGAAGTAAAAAAAACGAAGATCAAATAAAATTAAATGAAATTTTTTTTATTTTATGGACCGAAATTTTTCCAAAAAATGAAAATCATGAATTATAAATTCATTCGCTTTTTTTAGCTGAGATCGACAAAGATCTGGAACGAAAAAAAATAAGATCTGCAAGATTTCGGTCTCAGATCTGAACTCTATTTCCCCGAATATAAGGTATAGGTGAACGTGTACTCGGCGCGAGAAACTACCGTGTCTCCTTATTTGAATATTTTCCTAATCACCATCGATGGGTTAATTAACAATTTTCACCTGGTGGTTAATGAAATTTTTGTGACTTTATAATTTCTTTGTTCCGAAGAATTGAAATCAGTATTATACATGAGTACACGGAAGAATAAGTTTAGTTGTGCTAGGTTTAATTAAATCTTCTGTTGAATTTGCATATACCACTGTTTGAATCATTCCTCTATATATCTATATACACATACATATACATATATATAGCATTTGATGCTCCCTTGAGTACAGAAATATAGCAGAAGTACTGGAGTATCTACTGTAAAACCCTTTGTCGAGATTCAACATGATGCTTTTGTGTTGTGTTGTGTTTTCTCTGTGTTATTCTAAAGCGTAAAAAGGTTTTCACGGTAATAATATAGATATATGTATGTAGATATATGTATATTTAGAAACGCAATGCCAATTAAGATCTCAATTACAAAGAGAAATGATAAAATGGATCCTGTTGTTAAAATGAGCCCAATAAATTGCCGGAAATTATTTTTAATTTACAAGCTGAGAAAAAATAATTCAGATCTACGTTGATCTGAAGTAGATCTGATTTTTCAAAAAATGAGATCTGTTATTTATAACAGATCTCTGTAGATCACGAAAGATCTCCAGTTGTCAGAAATTTTTTTTCAAGAAATCTATACAAATTTGTGAAAATTCACGAGATCTGGTGAGATCTTTTGAGATCACCGTAGATCTGGAATCATTGATGATCTGCCGAAACCATCAGAGATCAGAGATCTATTATACATTTAAGATCTACGTAAATTTTTCGAGATCTGATTTTTCTAAAAATTAAATTTACGTTACTTCTAACAGATCTCTGAAGATCTAGGAAGATCTCATAGTTGCCAGGATTTTTTTTTCAAGAGATCTATGAAAAATTTGGAAAATTCACAGAAATCGAAGATCAGCGATTTCTGTAGCCCTAATAAGAAAATTTGATGCTTATTATCTGTCGATCTGCGTAGATCTTCGTAAATCTAAAAAGATCTCTATTGATATTATTGTGAATTTTTTTAAGATCTGCTGAGATCTGCCGAAATCTTTAAAGATCACCGTAGATCTGAAATCATTGACGATCTGCCGAAATCATCAGCGATCTATTTCAAATTTCAGATCTATGTAGATCTCGATAGATCTCAATTATTTTTAAATTTTCCCGCGTATTCCATTCGATCTTAAATTCCGAACCCCAACGGAAAATTTCTAAAATTTTAGGCGATCTTAAAAAATTCTGAACCCTACCGGCACATTTCTGAAATTACGAGCGATCTTAAAAAATTATAAGGGCTGTTACAAGAACAATTTTTAAAAAAATGACAACTAATTTTGAAAAATGGACGGGAAAAAAATTTTACTGTTCCATGAAGTCTAAAATATATAGAAATGTATGACATGTGTGTACAAGTGGATCCATTGGCACGTGTAGTCAATAGACTCGTGAAAAGAGACATTGGCATTCACATCGGCAATATATACCCCCAATTCACTTGTTCTCCTGGTATGTAGGGCTCGAGGACATTTTTTCATTTATTTTTCACAACCACCCCACTCGCTCCCTACCTCTCTCCCGCTCTTTGTGTGCTATCTCTCACATGCGTTATCACTCGTGTTCTACCTCATGTAGGTCAACCTCAACCGCCGACTTTTTTTTATCAACCACCAAAGCCCCATTAATCTCTTTCGATTTCGTTTGCATGTTTTTTTTCCGCGGCCCGGCCTAAAAAATTTCTGTCACTATTTTGAAACCAATAATGACAATGAGGCCAAAGACGCGGGAAATTCTTCGGTTTGAATTTAAAATTTTTTATTTATCGGGGGGGCGTGATTGAATTAATGGAACAAATTGATTGGATCAAATAGCTATCTCTAGTTTGTGTATATCATTTGACATTCACGTGCTATTCACCATACACTCCATTATCCGTATTCTACATTCACTCTATCGTGTCCACTTTAGTCTATTATACGTGTACCGAGTATCGATGACAAGCTGCCTTGTACCTTGTGCCTGGTTTGCGTTTGACAGCCAACTAAAGATTTATATATATACTTTTGGAAATTATTAATTATTAATTATTGATTCTACATTTTTATTCGGAAATTTATTTGAGACATTTAGTGATTTCTGGAGGTAACACAACTTTTATTAATGCAATTTTTTTCATAAAGGCGAGTAGGGAAAAATCAGACACCATTTTTTTTTATAAAGAAAGGGTTTTATACTTTGGTATGAGGAACGAATGAGAATAGGGGTAGGAAGGGACTGTTCAGGATAAGAAAGGAAATTTTTTTCCGAAAAGTTTATAAATAAATTGAGAAAAATATGGAGTCCGAACGGGGAATCGAACCCAGACCATGTCAATTACACGCAGAATGATCTTACAGTTGAGCTCCAAGCCTGTGCCATAATTCGTTTCATTGTGGAAAATTTTTTCCTCAAGGAGAAAAACCTAGGTGAATAAATAAACTGTTTGAAAAGTGGTGTTAATATGAACTCACAGCGGTGTAGCGGTGTTATCTAACCGGTGTTAAAACGGTGTACATAAGCAGTAAATTAATTCCAATCGAGAATGAGGATTATTTTAACACCATTTCTGGGTTTAAATTTAACGCAAATAACCTTAACACCAGATTAATATATGCTTACACCATTTTTTGTAATACGCTTGACTTACGATAATTAAAAAATAAAACTACTTTTTTAACACCATGAAAAATATTAACATCACTACCGGTGATATTTTAACACCATTATAGGTTTACAGCTTAACACCGGAGTAGTGTGACCTTACACCGTTTTTTGTCATACATTTGGATTCTGATAATTAAAATATAAAACTACTTTAATTTTAACACCACTACCGGTGTTATTTTAACACCATTCTGGACTTAAATTTAACACCGGAGTAGTATAGACTTACACCATTTTTTGTAATATATTCGACTCCCAGTAATTTAAAAATAAAACTACTTTTCTTCAATACCACGAAAAATTTTAACACCACTACCAGTGATATTTTAACACCATTATAGGTTTACAGCTTAACACCGGAGTAGTGTGACCTTACACCGTTTTTTGTCATACATTTGGATTCTGATAATTAAAATATAAAACTACTTTAATTTTAACACCACTACCGGTGTTATTTTAACACCATTCTGGACTTATATTTAACACCGGAGTAGTATAGACTTACACCATTTTTTGTAATATATTCGACTCCCAGTAATTTAAAAATAAAACTACTTTTCTTCAATACCACGAAAAATTTAAACACCACTACCAGTGGTATTTTAACACCGACATCCTTAACACCGGAGTGGAGTGGCCTTACACCGTTTTCTGTCATAAATTAGACTTCTGATAATTTAAATATAAAACTACTTCTTTTAACACCACAACCATTGTTATTTGAACACCATTCTGGGGTTAAATTTAACACCATAATAACGTAGCTTTACACCATTTTTTTTACTGACTCTTACATCCCTATATATTTATATATATCCACACTGATCATTAAACAGTACATATATGTGTTACACCCATACATACAGTAACACCCTTAGCCTCCACATTTACCCAGCGAGTAAATAGGTTTATCCATCTACATATATTTATATAAATATATAGATTCGAACATATGTATATCCAAGTATTAGTGCATTATAGTGGTAAAGAGCGAGTTAGAAATAGTCGTTATACGCACCGGTCACTGCTCTCGCAACTCGACTACCCCCTTTTCGAGCATCGGCGATCACTCCCATACAAAATCACCCTTTGTCCCCTGATGCACGATGGGAAATTACTTTTTGCCCTCGCCGATTATGGAGAGACAAATTTTCGTGTATGCGAACCCAATCATTTTCTCCTGCAGGCCCGAATGATTCGAGTCATGGTTTTGTTAAAATGTTCAAATTTCGACAAGGGTTAAAATTTTTTTTTTTTTCTTTATCTTGTTTTTGCTCAGGGTTTGTATTTTTTGTTAATTAATGGAATTAAATAATTTAGGGATGCAAGAAAACGCGCATCCGTGTACTGAATTCCTGGCGAATTGAAATAAGTCGAGTTAAACTTGACGAAGTGGGTCCCCAGGGGGTGGCCCGGGTGAAGGCAGCCCTTGATTACCAAGATCTTCATCTACATGCTAAACATCCTTCCTCCGCATCGTCTTGTGAATACACTTGTATATGTATGTATATCACTAGATCTACAAGTTTATATCCTAGTACTCAACAGAGGAATAATTATCATAATTAAAGTGCGTGTGTAATTAATTAAATCCTTACTCATTAAAATTTTTCTCTCATATCCGCACTTTTTCCGTTTTGCTCCACTCCCAACAGCGCCGCGGAATATTCCCGTACTATCGCGCCTTCTTATTTCTACTTTAACCGTATTTTTAAGACAGCGACAGTGGCGCTAACTTATTCACTTCTTTAAGATCCTTTCCTTACTTACGTTACTACTTAACTTTCTTTCCCTCTTTTACCGGCTGTCTCTTCGTGTTACGTTACCTCAGGGGATGCTCGCGTTTCTTACTGTTGAGCTCGCGACCCTAGTTCACGAGTCGCTGCACAAGAAATTTTACTTGGGGATACTTTCTTAAAGGACTTTCTTCAGTTTTGAGTTAGAGGGCGACACTTGTCTCGATTTTTTTTTTCCACATTTTTTTTTTTTTTTTTTTTTTTTTTCCACATTTTAGAAATTTTTAAAATAAAAAAAAATTTTTTTTCATACAAAGATGAAAATTAATTTTGAAAAAAAAAAAAAAAAAAAAAAAAAAATTCTAATTTAATACAGAAGCTGGAAAAAAATTGATACTTTTTCATTCAGATGACATATATGTATATTTATATAGTATGCATATATATATGTATATAGTGACCTTATGTGTGATATTAAAGTAAAAAAGGAGAAAGAGAACAAGATTCAATGGACTAGGTGATAACCCAAGCTTGAGCAAAGAGAAGAGAGAGATCTCGGCAAGTATCTTGGCCGGGTCTCGCCGGTAGCTAGGCAACCCCCACCATTGGTCTAGTGAGTGGTAGTGAGATTGAAAAAGCCTGAGACAGACAGAGATGGAGTAAATGACTGCGAGAATAGAGGCACAGAGAATAGAGGAAACGAGATCAGAGAGAAGTAGAAGGTGAGACTAAGAAGGGAACCCCGTGGTGTATATCTATATCAAGACCCCCCGCACCCCAGACCGACGGTCCTCTTTGGGAACCCCTTCCAGCCTCATCGCGGGAGCGCGGGATCCCAGCCGCGCCGCAGCGGCCACGCTGGGCCACCTCAGACCCCAATGTTCTCTCTCTCGATCCTCTCCTTCTTTTCACCCCTCGCCCTTTTCGCTCTTCACCCTCGCTCCTTTTCTTTCACTTACTCGCTACACTTCAACGTGACACACTTCCGCCCCTTCACTGCCTTCTCACAACAAAGATCACCTGCATCCTCGTAATTTTTTTTTCTCAAACCTTCAAAATTACGCTAATAGCAATTTTGTCTCTTATCATCTTATTTATTTCTACTAAACAAATTTATTAATTTTTTCAAAAAAATTCGTAATTTTCTCCATTAAAAATTTTTTAAAAAAATATTTCAAATTATAAAAAAAAATGTTTTTGTGGTTAAAAAATAGAAAATAAAATTTTGGAATTTTTAGTGAATGAAAATTTGAATTTTTTAGAAAATTTTAAAAAATGTAGAGAGAAACTTGAAAACCAGGTAAAATTGGTCACCATTTTGTTTTGCGGTTGAGGGTGCGTGGTGCGTGATGGGCGAGGCAACGTTCTGCGCATCGTCTTGCGGTTGGTTTGCGGTTAAGGGTGGCTAGGCCCGATCATTGGCCGCGGGGGTATTGAAGGAGGCTTTTGGGCGTGTGGTATCGCACCTTGCGGTTGATTCACCACCGATCTAATGTCTACAAAGGTGACTCGGCAGACGGCCGATGGGCGCCAAATTCAAAAATTCAACTTTAAAAAAATCTATAACTCTTTTATGAATTTTCAGATGCTGTAGCATCCCTCGAAGTGTAAAGGCTATAATACAAAACGTAGAAGGACTTTCTGGCGTTTAATTACGTTCTACCCTTGATAGTTAACCCGGGACTGCCAGCGACGGCTCCCTTTCATTAAGGCAATAATTTTAATAATTTTTATCTTTCTGTATAATCTAGCTAATTAAAATTACGCTTTGATCGTGGGGTACCACTTGACTCGCACCCTTCATACCTTGTAAATTTTAATTTCGTTGATTCATGTCTGATTATTATTTTACATTTATACTTAACACTGCGCTTTTAAAATTTTTTTTTTTCTGATAAAGCAGCCTCTGATTGATGTAAATTTACATCCATATCCTGCCAAACGGGAAACCAGAAAAGTGATAAATGTCTGGGGTAAAATGGAATTCCATTTTTGAGATGAAAAAATTTTTTTCTAAAGGAACATCTTTCAGATAAAAAATTTTGATTTTTTTTTTGTCCAAAAAATTATGTCCCATTTTGCCCCGGGTTTCCGGGTATCAAAAGCAGACGGGTAATGATAGAAAACTTCTTGCAAGACTACTTTGAAAAAAAAAAAAAATTTCGAGGCTTTTAACCCGAAACTCCTACGCTACGGTCTACTTTGACGCGGATCGTTTTTTTCGGCATCAAAAGGGATGTTCTGGAAATCAAGGGTAAAGGTTAGAATGTATAGCCGGCACATGAAATAGCATATACCGTTTTCGACAAAGCAATGAAAAGTAAATAGGAAAAGTGTGTAAGAAAGACAGAAAATATCTTTGGCGTATTCAAATGCCTGATGAAATTGACCAGACGTTGAAATACTTTGATCTGATGCTGCTGTACCGCTGCTCTTACTCTCGGCTCTTTAAATATATTCGCTTGGAAGATTGAAGTGAACGTCTGAGAAGAGAACCGCGTAAATTACTGAGCCTTAATGGAAACTTATTTTGTCTAAGGTCTAGTGTAAAAAATATTTCACTGTAAAGAAACGGTGTAAGTCTACACGATCTTAGGGTTAAATTTAATTACGATAACGGTGTTAATATTTTTCCTGGTGTCAAAAAAGACTTTATTATTTCAAAAACTGAATTTTAAAAAATTGGTGTAAGCCCACTCACTGGTGTTAAATTTAACTCTAATAACGGTGTTAAAATAACATCAGTAGTGGTGTTAATGTTCATTTAGGCGTAAAAATAAGTGTAAGTCCTCGCAATCATGGTGTTAAATTTAGATCCGATAACGGTGTCAAATTAACACCAGTAGCGATGTTAACATTTTTCCAGATGTTACAAAATATTGTTTCGAAAATTAAACGGTAGAAAAATTAGTGTCATTTCACAAAATCCCGGTGTTAAATTTAATTACAATAATGGTGTTAAATATTTTCCTGGTGTTAAAAAAAAATTTATTATTTCAAAAACTGAACTTTAATAAATTGACGTAAGCCCACGCAATCCTGGTGTTACATTTAACTCCAATAACGGTGTTAAATGAACACCAGTAGTGGTGTTAATATTTTTCCAGGTGTAAAAAATGTATTGTTTCATAAATCGAACGGTAAAAAAATAGGTGTAAGTCCACACAATCACGGTGTCAAATTTAACTCCTTTAACGGTGTTAAAATAACACCAATGGTGTTAATATTTTTCCTGTAATAACAAACAATTTATTGTTTCAAAAATGATATCATTTTTAAACACCGGGAAAAATATTAACACCACTACCGACGTTATTTTACACCATCTTAGGGGTTAAATGTAACACCGATAGCCTTAACACGGGTATAACATGACCTTACACCGTTTTTTTTACAGTAAAGTGGGCTATTAATGATAAAAAAAAATCTATGACTTTGAAACTAAAACTGTTGGCATTTTTATTAGGACGTTTTTATCGGATTGTTGTAACGGCCTTTAAAAAAAGATCAGAAAATAAAGAACAGTATTGTGTCGTGTATAGGAATCAGGGTAAAAGTAGGTGTCGTTCGTCGAATCCAATTATCCAAAGCAATACTTTTAAAAGTTGTTTTTTCGCGTCACCAATGTACACTATCTCTGCCTTCTCTTCTCTACAGGCTTCTACTTTTATTTTATTTTTTTTATTTTTTACAGTATATACATATACAAGGGTAGTAAAAAAAATATATATATAAAACCCAGTAGACTAGCGTACGAATAAATTCGCGGGAATTAAACGAAAGAATGCGGTTTGCGTCGACGTACGACCGGCTGGCTGCCACCCTTAACCCTGGCCAGCTCGTTGGCTCTCCCCCGACCGTCGAGTTTGCTCGTGAAGAGAATGAACAACCGGGGGAACGAGTGGGTATACTCTCTCTCTAGGTTGCAAGGGGTTTTGCAGAGCAAAGAGGGTAAAACTCGCGCTTTTTTCGTTTCAACGATTCTAGCAGCCAAACTCCGAATACTCTGGGGTAGCCTGCCCAGTTTTAACGGGGGGTGACTTTTGGGTTGGGATGCTTGTTGGATTTTTAATTAAGGGCGCAATGACTCCAACCCGAAAAATTCCATGCATATCCTTCTTATTTTATCCTTTTTCATTATACCGTCGCTCCAATTTCTATCAACATGAATGTGGACACGGACACAGACGTCTTTGGATCTTTTAAAGAGGGTTACATTTTGTGTCTGTTTTTTTCTCTTTTAAAATTTGGTAATTCATCAAAATTCAGAGCTGCTTCAAAGACGGCGAAAGATAAAAAATTCAAATTTGCCGACGGTAAACCATCAGAGGTAAAGTGACAAATAAATCATTAAGTCACTTTGCCAAGCTTCTACAGCTTCCCTTGGGCAACTAGACTCCTGGTGATGCCAAGGAACGTAGAGAGATATTATATATACAGAAGCTCAGTATTTACGTGCAAGAATCGGCATATTTCAGATTCACTTTTAAATATTAAACCCCAGGGGTGAACAGCAGAGATACAAAATCTTGCCTTTTTTACTTTTCATCCCCTCGATGGCAACGTCACAAAGTATCTCCCTTAGAAATTGACACCAGTGATTGCTTTGAATACAAAAAAAATCCAACGCAATTAGTGTATGTTGCAGAACAGAAAAAAAATTTTAAGGACTGATTTCAACGCACAGATTATGGTAATTTAAGCCCACAATATACTAAAGCGGCGTTAAAATGAACCCAAACTAGTGTAGTGGTACTTAGTGGTGTTAGACGAGCGGTGTTAAAACGGTGTACATAAAAAGTAAATTAACTCCGATAGGAGTATAAGGGTGTAAGTATGAGTCTTTTAAGATCTACAGAAAAAAATAATTTCATGGTGTAAGAAATATTTTAACACCGGGAAAAATATTAACACCGTTGTTAGATTAAATTTAACACCGAGGAACTGCGGACTTACACCGTTTTTACAGTGTAATTTTTGAAACAATACATTTTTTAACACCGCAAAAATATTAACACCACTATCGGTGTTATATTAACACCGAGATACTGTGGACTTACATCATTTTTTCAGTGTAATTTTCGAAACAATTGATTTTTTTCAAAGCCGTGAAAAATATTAACACCACTATCATTGTTAAGTTTAACACTGAGATAATGTGCACTTACACCGTTTTTTACTGGGCAATTTTTAAATAATAAATTTTTTAACACCGCGAAAAATATTAACACCACTATCGGTGTTAAATCTAACACCGAGATAGTGCTGAATTACACCGTTTCCACGGTGTAATTTAAAAAAAATACACTTTTTACACCGTGATAAATATTAAAACCATTATCGGAGTTAAATTTAACACCGAGATTGCGTGTCCTTAGACCGTTTTTTTACACCACACTATACCAGTGTGTCTATTTTAACACCGCTTTTTTGGTGTTCAGAAATTTCCAAGCAAATTTTTCTATTCACCTCAAAAACAGTATTTGCTGATATTCCCAAAAACAAATCCAGTGATGAGCTAAATTGAATCAGTGTAAAAAAAAGGGAATAAAATTTCAAGATTTTGTTTCCAGACTCCAATGAACGGAGGGTGACGAGTCAAATGAGACGATCCCCAATCCGGTGTAAAAGTGAAAGAGGAGAGTTTAAGAGTCACGTAAAAAAGTAGGGTGGTGTTCGTTTTATAAGAGAGTGTAAGTACAAGGAGGAAAGAAAAGACGGCGTTTGAAATAATTAAACCGAGGCAAGTTTTTTACGACAAGGTGTTCATTACCGTGGGTAATTAAGACGCCCCTTAACTAGACCCGCTAACCACCCCAGAGGGCGGTAAACCAACTTCTCGGTTAGAATACGCAAGGGCGCGCATTCAAGCAGATATTCCTTAGCTTAACTATATATATATATTGATATACAAGGGTACCGTTAACTTTTTTTATAAGCTCCTTGTTATCAGTGATTATAGACGTCAAAGTAACTTTCCTTTGTCTATAAAAAATGTCCTTTTTAATTAGTAACCAACCCAGTTCCCACTGTCTTTTGATGCAAAACTTAGTTTTGAGTTTTCCATTACAAAACTTCAGTACTAATGAAATGTGCACTCCTATTTCACTGAATTAACTGGAGACTGTAACTGCACGTCTAAGTCTAAGGTTTCCATCTTCGTCGGCATTAATTAGCTGCATAATTTAATTGGTGATCAAGGACATCAGCAAGTGAGAATCCACGAGCAAAAAAGGTTATAAGTGAACCGAGTTCTCAGCTCCAGAATATTGGAAGAAATGTAAAAAATATCATGAAGAATGGAGATACTCAATCACCCAAAGACACCCGTGGAGTCAGCCAGCGTCCACTGAAAACAATGCGAAACAAACGCCCGTCCGGCAAACGGATATTACTTTTTCTCGATTTCTCTAGAAACATTGTGCCGAGTGGTAGCATCACAGAAAAGCTCTTGCGAGCATTTTTCTCAGTCATGCATTTATCACTTTTTTAAAAATAAAATAAAGCAACAGCAACAACGAATATGAATCCAGAGAGTTGCCGGTCCAGCTCGGCTCAACGGCATTTCGCTTGGAGAAAAAGCTTACGGGCTTTGATTCACGAGTGGATGCAAAAAACCGTTTGACCATGAGACAGCCCCAAACCGGATTCTATATAGATTTTCAATCCAGGATACAGCGCACGGGCTTTTGCCTATTTCCGAGACCGAGGTTCCTCATAATTCAGTGAATTCTGACTTGGACTCACCACGGCAGCCTTTTGCCACCACTAAAAACTCTTTGCACTCGACTCGCGTGCACTTTGGCTTATTAAGCTTTTCCCAGATGTCCCTCGGGCTGGTGTCTGTTCCCTTCAGTACCCGGTTTTCCCACTCGCTGGGGATCTCCGTGTCCCACAACCGCCATACATCACTTCCAGACAATGACTTATAGGACTCTGGATTCTCTTACTTGATAAAATCCATACCGAGTTCTATTATTTTAATCATCGGGTGATGAATTATCAGAACGGCTGAATTTACCAGTCTCGAGATATCGGTAGGGATGATGATGATGATAATGACAACAATAAGGGAATGCCATTGATGACGATGATCGGTCGCTCATCAAGGAAACACATGTGGTACGTGAGTTGGATCAGGGCTTGAGTAATCGCACTTGGGTGTGGGTTTGAGTCGGCACTTGGGGGACTTAGGCTTGCGTTGATGGGCGCTTGAGTGTGCGTACGGAATAACCCGGCAAGCCACGATTAGGCGGCGATTATTCGACCGATAGCTCGAGAGATAGCTGCGGATGTTGGGGTCAAGCTTAACTACGTGTTCGCGCATCTAATCTTCCAGGTGATCTGTTGATCAGACCATCGATCAATTGACTGACAAACTCTTGACTAATCACTGATCTTGTTTCGTTCTCTGAGCCTTCTCGGAGCTTAACGTTGTCGTGGTTCACTTTTTCGTTCATGTTTATTCTGTCACATGCATTCCGAACGCTGACATCAGCCGGGTCCTGGATTGAGATGTGGACTGGGAGCATGACGTCCAGTAAATTGATTTCATTTCAACGTCCGTTACTCTGGGGTTGATTGGCTGCAATACATAATAACGTATTCGTTTTTAAAAATTTCCGGTTAATTACTTCCCGTTCATAAGCTATCGATTGCCAAGTCCGATAATGAACAAGAAAAAAAATGGCTGAACTTTGGGAGAATGCGGAAACTGATATTGATGTTCGATCAAGTAACCCTAGGGGATTTAATTAAATACAAGTATCTCAAGCATACTCTTCTCGGGTGCTTTGGCTGAAACAAACTAATATTTTTCCCGAAACCACCATCTCCAATTCTCTTCTCACTTTTTCGCTCCCTCGTTTACTTGGCTCATACTCAAGGCAAGTTATTAAACTCCACAAGATTGAAGACATTCGAGGTCGCTCTCTAGCAAAGAGAAAGCAATTCGTGACTTTGTGACAGCAACTGGGATATGCTTCCGCAAAAAGCACCCGCGGCTGTGTACCCACCGAGTCTCGTCACCTCCTAGGTCGTCTGTAAGACTCAAAAAGCATAAAAAACTATACATCAGTATGGTGACGTCTCACAAGGTATCAGTGTACCAAAATCTACATATGAAAATTTCTGATATTAATTAGCGTAGACCTGAACCCAGCGATGGTTAAAAATAGTAATTTACTAGGCTTCAATTATCCGAGACAAAGCCGTTGGGGAGCCATGGGATCATAGACAGATATATATATACATCGGATGGGACGTTGATGGCATTGCTTCTAGTGATATGACAAACGCGCCTGGCACGGGGACGCCGACACCCCCCGCGTCAAGAATTCAAACGGAGGGGATATGATGGTCGACACACCGATATCACGGGTATGAGGATCATAATTAACCGAATACCGATACTCACCCAGGTTATATAGGACTGGCGCCCAACCCCGGTGTGAATATCCTACCGTCCCACTGATATATAACGGCATATGTGTACGCATACGTACGTAATTGTGTGCCCGCTGAAACTCCCGCGAGCCGACCTGTTAAACCAACTGCTATGTATATCGGTATGCCTCCAATCACTATCGAGACATCAGAGACTGTAAATCATTAAATTGACATTTTATTTTTCGCAAATTATTTTTTCCCGGCCGTTCGAAATCATGGCGTTAAAATCGCATACGTCATTTATGCTCTCGTGAAAAAAGGAGCCTGATCTAGAAGTTCAGGGAGTCTTCGTAACATCTGGTATTCCAACAAAAAAGAAGCTCGTGAGGCCTGAGGGTGTGTGAGGAAAATTCACTGAGTACATATATATGTATACATTAAAAGCTGTAGGGTTAAGTCAGTGTGAGTGAGACGGGATCCTCGGCAAGCTGTCGCAGCTTCTTGTTCTTCTCGTGTCTTTGTCGGAGGCAGGTTACTGGCTGGAAAGTAAGAGGGAGCTGAAGTGAGGATAAAAGGGGGAGAGAGAAAGGAAGAAGAGAGAGAAGGAAAGGAACCCCAGGCCACCCCTTTACGGGTCTGCCGGCGGTAGCGGCGGTGTCGTATCTTGGCCTCCGCGGCGCGCCGCTCTATCGACGTACAGCCAACTCAACCCTCTTTCTCTTTGCTGTTCTCTCTCTCAGCTATGCTTCCTTTAAAGCTCCCAACCCCGAGCCCCAAACCATCATTCCCGTTCCACAGAGTCCTTCTATCCTGCTCGGTGTCTGCTTCCTTGCTTGCTCTTCTATTTCTAGCTCGTTGAAATACTAGTATTAGTAGTTGTTGTAGTAGTAGTTGGCCCACGAGATGTGGCAGCAGCCCACCCCGTAACTCTCGCGATTGCCGAGATAGTAGTATGAGGCAGATATAGTTTCCTATGAAACGCTCGCTTTCCTCCGTCTCCTCTTCCTTCTCCACAGTCTAAGTCTCAGTCTTAGCCTCAGTCTCAGTCTCAGCTTCAGCTTTATCCTCATCCATACACTCAAGCTGCCGTAGAGAGATCTCAAGAACTTGACGTTATTGAGATGTCTGTTCTAGACTAGAATTAGGCTTGGCCTTCATCCGGCACCGGTCTATTGAAAATCCACTCCCAGGAATGCCCAACAGACAACTTGAGAAAATTTACGCGAAATAACTCGATCGGAAATATTTTCCTTTATAAATAGCTGGTGTTTTTTTGAATTCCTTCAGAATTCATGCCTAGAAAGCGGATCTTAAATCAAAGTTTAATATTCTTAGTTTGGATTTTCTTGGTGTAAGTAGTAACAGGTCAGAAAATACCGTCAGAGACGGAGCACCAACGTGGATGTGGATGGTGAACTAGAGGTTACTGCTTGGAAGAAGATTTAATTAAGCTTGGGCCGATTTATCTCTCTGACAGGTCTCCAACCAGTCTAGGCATCTCCCCTAGCTGTAGCTCTCACTCAGAACCAACATGTTCCTTGTGCTATTCATGAAAGGCCATCCCTTTAGAGTTTTCGAGGACAGTGTCCTATCACTCTGCTGGGGTTGCCGTCGCACGAAAACCCGAAATAGAAAATCCCGCGTCCACCCGATCCTCTGTTCAATTCGATCGCTAATTTTTATCGGGCATTAAAAACACAAAGAGCCGAGAGAATAAAAAGGACAGAAGGCCGAAAGGAAACGGAAAGGGTGAACAGGAGCAAGGTAAATTGATGGTGTGGTAAAGCAAAGGCTGCGACTACTGAGCCAAAGGAGGATGCGAGAAGAGAAAGAGCTCGTGCTAAGTAAGGCGGAGACACGTATGATCTCGTACCTCGGTCTCTCACTTGCTGCTGCTTCCTCTTCAGAACTCGCCTCCGGACCCTCGTGCAATTATTAATTAACGCTCCCCTCTCAAGGCATTAATGCGGCTAAGAGCAGCCCCATCCCAGTGACCCACGACCTTACACCCTCTTACACAGTCCCTTACACCCCGTAAACTTACCCTGGTTCTCTAGTCGTATCTGCGCTGAGCCCGAGCTGTTCTCAACCCCTTGGCATCGCTCAAAGCAGACACACACCGAGTAACGATACACCTTTGGCTCGTCGGGGCGTGACAAGCGGTAGAAAACCAGTCGTCCGAGCTTTTACAACCCCGCAGTCTCTTTTATTCTTGTTCTTTTACTTCAACTTTAACATTTTTCCCTCTTACAGACTAGACTCTTCTCCTGAAGCTTCACTTTTTTGCTTGCTACCCTCTCACCCGTCCTGGTCTACAATGACAAGACCATACTTGACTTACAAAGAGAACTGTGTGGGCATTTGCGCGTGAAAATATCAAGCGGAGACGGGAAAAGCTGCCCGGCAAGCTAATGATTGCTGAAAATTTTAGAGGCAATGCCTTTTTCAAGACGTGATATATTTTCATACTGAAAAAGAAGAGAAAAAGAGTTCCCGCGATAATTGTCCTGACAATTGGACGTCTAGAGAACGGCTGTTATGGCGGAGGGATAAAATCCTCTGTTGCAGACGTAAATGCGAGAAACGTGTGAATGGAAAAGAAGAGGCAAAAGGAGGATCTAGTTTTCCGAGTGTTAAAAGTATGAGTATGAGTATGAGGGGAATGAACAGTCGAGCGACCGTGAGTCCGGGGAGAGACAGGATCCTCGCCACGTATGTAGCTCCTGGCGGTCCACGTAGCAGAATAAGGATTTATAGTTTAATATCTCGGCGAAGCGTCGTCACATTTTGAAACCCCCAGAGAAACTACGCATTCACTTGCTAGACTATCCAAGCAAACTCGAGCAAGTGAGACGGCATTCCCTAACCAACCAACCAACCGACTACTGTTGCTGGACTACACTCGCACGACTTTCTCACCCTCATACCAGTCCTCGTCCTCACTATCACTATCACCCTCTATCACTTGTGTCTCTTTTACACTTTTCCTGGTCCCCCATCTCCCCTCCGGGCTCTTCGACTCACAACTGCGGATCAACGTGGATCCCAAAGAAGATTTGTTTCGGTTTGATAGGGCCGTTTAAACGTGTAGATCCGCTCGTTAGATTGGATATTTCACCCCCTGCTGTCACCGCCAATTTGTAACAACTCTTTATTGAAAATCCCTATTCCGATTCTCAGATAATCGACTTTTTCATGACGATCACGGAATAATTATTTTTTTACTCACCGTATGTAGAGATGAGAAAAATAATAATTTTGTAAATTACAACCCGGAGATGGGTGTAGGATACGTTTTTTACGATGATACCCTTTTTATGAAGCACGACCTCATTGGCTAAATCTACGAAGATACACGCACGTTGTTAGGGAGCGGCTATCGACATCCAGCTGGACGCATATGCCAGTAATACACATTCGTGATGATCATATAAAAAGCCAACTTCACTTCTCATTAATCAGAATATCACAAGTCAAAATTGATTTTAATAATTTAGGGAATGGAAAAGAGAAGAGACAGACCCAAAATTTTATTTTTTCAAATATTCCGCCAAAAATCGAAATCGTCAAAAAATGTTAATGACTTTTGTCTTGTGAGTCTAGATTTTCGATCGATTTTCTATAAAATTTCTTAGACAGGCGACGATCCTGACCAAAGAACCCTCGAATCGATTGATTCATTCCGAAGATATCGAAGGACAAAAAAAAATTACACACACACACGGCCTGATGTCTATAGTCAAGATCTGATAAAAACTCGATTTTCGAAACCAATAACTTCCCTTTTTTGAAAATTTTCAAAATTGCGCCCAAAGTTTTGTTAAGTGGCTGATTTAACCCCAGATCTTAATATCTGCCTTTTTATAGGCCGTAGTGACACTAAATGTTTATTTGGAGACCAAAAGTCCTATTAAAATTTTATCCCCGGCCCATTTTGCCCCTCTCCTTCTTTCCCTATTATAATATTCCCCCACCAGAATTTCATCGACTAAAACATTTAGACAAACGGAAGAGCATCTCAAACCTTTATAACCTCACCGGAAGTCCCTAAGACTCAAGTTGTGGAACACCGAGATGTTGGCGGGTGTTCAATACGAGCAAGTGAAATAGCTGCATTAACCCACGGATATTAAAGGAAATGGCGATATGATTAGTCGACTACGTGTTCGGGGTTTAGTTTTAATTCACTCAGTTTCACCCAAGCAAAATTTCAATTTATAATAATTTATTTTACGATATTTAGCCCAACTAATTCAGGTGTTTTACGATATGGGCGGCATAGTCGGGGAATGAATCAACAAAATGAAATAAATAATTAATAAGCGGGCGATAATTAATAAAATAAAATTATGAATAACGACGTACTTATGGGCGTTAAGTCTCAGTTGGTCTTATATTATTGATAAGGGTTGTTTCCGCCCTAATATACACAGAAGACAGAATAACGCAGGGTGGAGGTTAACGGTAAAGTAAAGTGTATAGTGTGTAGTGTGGAGTAAAAGAGCTGGAATGAGAGGAGAGTTAGTTGGTTGGTTGTGTGTCGAGAAAGAGCGTCGAGGTAGAAAGCAACGAACTACTAGTAGCTGGGTTTCAGAAGAGCTATGCTTGCAATGTCCGGCAAGGGTGGTATGTTGTACGCGGTGGAAGTAGTGGTGATATGGTGGTAGTGGTAGTGGTCCTAGTATTGTGCCTGAGGGATCAAGTCTGGAGCTTGTTAGAACGAGAATGCTAATTTATTAGGGGCCAGTTGCTCAGCAAAGATCTTTTGCTTGATCTGATGGTAAAAAATTTACACATCTGTAAGAAAAGTTCTAGCGCGATGGTAAATATATAAGAGCCATGGCCTCACCCGGAATGGAAGGGTAGATTTCTTATTTAAATATGATAAGGCTGCAATAGTGTCATTAATACTTATTTTATAAGCTACAATATGATTTTCAAGAAATTGAGTTATGCCTTCCCAAGATGCAATCTAAAGCATACTTTGAACCTACATTAAAATTTTTAGGACATTATCATTAGAAAGATTGAATTAAACCTACTTAGACTTATGGAGGCATGAAGTAGCCATAAATCGTAAAATGAACGTATCTAGACTTAACAGAATGAAGGACACATGGAATACTACAAAAAGGTAAAATTGTAAAATTCGTGTACTGGCTAATTGATGCGTGATCCAGTCATTTCTCCAGTATGCTAATGACACCCAAAGATGGATTGGGTTCCACAAGAGGGTAATTTTAAAAATTCGTTCGTTTCACGATATATGTCTTTGCAGGTCTATTTCACGCCTATGTGGTGTAAGTTGATTTATTTCAATCTTTTACATTGATTGTCCTAAAAAGACTATTATAGGTTTTAAATGCTCATTTAGGTTCAAAGCATGCCTTAGATTTCGACTCGGGTTATCATATTGTAAACATAACTACTTTATACGTAATAACAGCTTAATCGAAATTAGAAACCCAAAGACGTCAAATGCTGAAAAAACTATCTTTTATCGAGGATATACATTATGCAATGATCTGCCTACTGATATTAGAATGGAAACATAGCTGACTAATTTCGAACGTTTACTGAAATATTATATAAAAAATATACTTTTTGAACCTAATTTTAGTCATAAATTCATAAAATAGTAAATTATTCTATTATTTTAGTATAATAGTCTTATTTTTATTTTAATGAAATATATGTGTATATAAAGTAGCTAATGCTGTTAAAGAAACGTACTGTATTACATCATTCAGAAATTACTAGAGGACTAAGCTGCAAAATTTACCTTTTTCTATTTTGTGTTATTTTCGAGATTATTAAATTGTTAGAAAAGATCTCTAAAAAACAAGGAATACAGTGAAAATCGTAACTTATCATCCAAAATTTAAGATGCATTTTACATAATCAAGTTATCACTTTCTGCCCAAAAGCCATTTAAGGATACGGTCAAAAAATGCATTGATAAAAATTAAAAAAAAATTTCAAACAACCATAACTTCTAAACTAATCGACCGATTGGGCTCATCTTTGAACTTGATCAAAGTAATTGTCCAACGAATAAGTTAATAAAGTTTCATGAAGATCCGTTAAGAATTACGGGCGTTATCGTGATGACAAGTCACATTATATGACAGATATATATCGATACATACATAAAATTTTGAGTAGATGGTATTTTTTTGATTTTGTTAGGTAAAATAAGACATGGTGGCAACATTCTTTGATAATTTCATCATGAGACCCATTGCAGTAGTCCAATTTCTAAAGAAATGAACCGAAAAAAGACCGTAATAAAAGTAATAATGTCTAGGTGATTATAGATTTTATTAGACGGTGTTAAAAGGCTTTACTTGAGAAAAGCCTGCCGCTTGTGCGATCACAAGTTATACTTTTAATAAAGAGATACCTACGGAAACTATAACCCACACCATCAGCACTACCATCGTCATGATCCGAGGGGCGTTTATGTTAAAGGAGAATGGGGTGCTAGTAGATGGGGAATGAGGTGGCTCTGGTGGTGGGCTGTGGGCTGTGGGTGGCTAGCAAAGGACGAGAATGAGGATGAGAATGAGAAGGATCCAAAGGAGAAAGGAAGAGAGAGTATAAGGAATAGAAGAGGACGTAGCGGATGCGCGAGCGCCACACGTGTCTTGAGGGTGGTAATTACGCGGCATCTGCAGCCGAGCCCCGCTGCCACCTCACGAGTGCTCTCTACGACTTGCCATCCCGAGATACCCTTGTCCCCGCTGGCAACCTTACTACCGGGAGAAGGGGGCAGGAGACGGGTATGCCGTTGTAAGGGGTGTTCTAAGGGGGTGGGTGGCCACAGTATTGATTTTGTCCAAGACAGCCGCCGACGCCAACGCCGCGGCCAACCAGATCCACCTCTAGTGGTACCCACTTGGCTGTATAAAGCTACCGAGGCACGAATGGGGTGGCAACCCCTCATAGTTACACGCTAGGCTTCTGTTTCAATGAGCTCACGAGTATTTAGTTGATAAGAAAGCGTCCCATTACAGGTTTCAGATCACATCATATGCATTAAATCATATTGGATTTACGCGCGAACTAAATTTACGCCTCTATGATTGGCATTTGGGTTCCGTTTCCCAGGTGCCAATTCAAATTTATTTAAAGTTCATCACGACAATCGATCCGGAAATAAATAAAACTGTGTATCGAATCCTCAACTGGGTGTAGCCAAAAGTTTTGTAAGGAAACTGTCGGATCGTTAAAGGTACTTTGGACTTTGGACGAAATGCAAAGAAGCACAGGATCCATGATGCGGGGCTGATCCCTTTCCTTGTTCACATCGACGTAACTCTAACACAGAAGTAGGTGGTGTATGTCGTAGGTGGGTTGGGATAGTTGAGAAACTTGGCGACGTCCGACAGCTAGCGTGAGATTCGCGGCATCTGTCCGGTAGTTAAAATGCATGTAGCCGATGAGGGTGAGTGGTGGTATATAGATGGTAAGAGTAAAGGCAAGTAGACGTCCCGTATTCAAATACAGGATCAGTGTTCCTTCAACCTACGGTCCCTGATCCCATTGCGATTCGCGAATCCTCAAATTCACCCTCTGCTGGCGACTACTACTTCCACTGCTACTACTACTACCCCATCCGGCTTTCTAAGAACTTTTCGTCTTGCCAGAGGAAGGATAAGTGAAAGCAAGAGAGAGCGAGCTGGACTCCCACTGGATCTGTACACCCGCGGTACGGCTCTAACTTTCCCACACACGACGATGGCATTATACCCGATCTCCATTTTATATGGACTGATGCTCTGACATTTATTCCGGAGGCTAGACCAGCGTCCCCAAAGTTCTCGGAATCGCCAGATGAGATGCGATAACGTTCCTTTGCATCACAACTAGATTCCAGTTTTGCATATCGCACCATCAGAATGGTCACTCTTATTCCCATCTATTGATTCAATCGCAAATTCAAGATGTAAATCACCCTCTGTCTCAACAAATTGCCTTTTATTTTCCAACTGAACCAGTATGATCCTCCTCCATCAGAACACTGTTTGCTTTTAGATGGATTTACGGTATCTTAATTCAAGTGTTGTGTTTGCTTGATTCTGTTTAACCAGTAGTATGGTAAAATACTCTAAAAAGCTCTTGAAAGGTCAGGATGATGAAAACCCTTCACTGGCTATCACGTAAGGAGATATATAGGGTAGAGAACGAGTGTGAGGATGTAGATGATCCAGACAAAAGAGAGGATGCTAACGAAACTATAGGATGGGATAGCCAGGCATGTATCCAGCTTAGTCAGTACCGCAGTTTAAGAAGCTTTGGTCTCCTTAATCCGTCCAGTGAGTAAAAACGAGACGCTTCTGACAGTAAACTGTCTTTCCTTGGTTCCCTTTCTCTGTCTTTCCATTGTAAAATCCATTCGCTCTATTTTGAAAGACAAAATTGTCTGGACCAGTGAAAAGGACAACAAGCCGAAGCGAATGGATTTTCTTAATCATTCCAACCGAACTTTTATCCAACTATCTGCTCTGTTAGAGAGCACAGCACAGCTATGGAGTGCCGGGTTTCCTTTCAATCCCAAGTCAATCGATCTTTTGCCCAGCTCCACAACTCTCTACAGAGTTACCAGTAAGATCACTTTATCAAGATGCACCGACTCGCCATTTCCAAGGAAATTCCACTATCGGACTATCAATTAGCAGATTTTTAAAACTAATTAAAACCAAGATCCCGGCAATTGAGTGGCTTCCGGAAGAGATTTATTGAATATAATCATCCTCCAGATGGATATAACGAGAAGCGTTGCATCATGTTTTCTCCTCAATTACGTCAATCCACTCGACACCCCTCTATAACCGAGGGAAAACGGGCACTCGAATCTACGCCCTCGTCGGTCCTTAATCGGTCAAGTGATCGTACAGAGAATCTCCTCTATGAAGCTTAACATGCAGCAATCTCTCTTATTCCGACGGTAACTCACTCGCTCTCATTGCGTATCTTATATCTCTAGCCCGTGTCCGTCGGCTCTGGACTAAACTCCTACCATCTGCCCCAGCTTCTGTATAAGAAGTCAAGAGAAACGGGGGAGTTGGACACCGCACACTGGGAAAGGGAGAAAACACGAGAAATGGCTAATTCCGGATATTTATGTCCAGGGGGTAACTACAAGTGCGCGGGGCTGTTACGGACCTCGAGAGATCGCTGGGCTATAACCTCGGTAGAGAGCCAGAAGCGACCAACTGACCAGAAAATTAACCCTCCGATTCGAATGGGAGATCCTCAAACTGCTCTACTATACTCTACTCTAGATCCATTCCACTTATAGCCAAGCACCTCTTATGCCTCCACTTTCAGCTGTACAATCATTTACCAGGATACGGAAATCTAACGTGTCCTCTTTTAAGTATTGACTGGTTACACAGCGTCGATCCTCTATTTCTTTATTAATTCAACCCGGGACATCTCATTCCATTATCATTGCTTTTTTATTCCTTTTCGCTTGATGCTTATTTTTATTCTACAAGCATCCTGTGTACACCGAGTCCACGGGATGTGCCAGCAGCAGTAGTAGCAGCAGTAGCAGTCCCCAATAAAAGTCAACAAAAGACTAACGATTCATCCGGCTAATGGAAAAGTCCGAAAAACAGAGGCGCATAACAGCTCGCGATCTCCGTCTACCATTCGTCCAACAGAGCCCCATTCTTTCTCTATCACTTTGATACTTGCTATGATTTTTGTCTCTTTCCCTCTACTCGTGTCGATGTAACTGGCACTGCTGGTCATAATTAAACAGACTTTTAGCTGATTAGATTCGCCGACACCTCTGTTCTTGAAGGAAAAACAAAAAAATTTATATTAATGTTGCATAGTCGAAACCAATTCAATCCTTCATCCAGAACAAGATGGAGATAAAAAACGGTTTAACTTTTTGACAACCGTTGTTTAAAAGCTGCTGAATGGAACAAAGACAATTGTCAGTGGCAAGGTCCCCATAAGGGGGAGGACTGAAACAAGGACGAAATTCTTTAAGCGTAGCGCGTTGATGACGGAACCCCCCCACAAACCGGATGTCGGCGTTCGACTGGGTGGTATTATTCCAAGCCATTTGTCACTCGCTCTAAAACGCAACCCCTTTGGTAGATATATTCTTGGCTCCCGTGCCTGTACGAGGAAAGGAGACAAAGAGACCCGAAGAAAGGCGAACTATTAGGAGGTGAATAGAGAATAAAAAAGAAACAGGGTAAAGGAGTGAGGATTTCTCACCCTTGCATTGAGATAAACTTTTTATAGCCGCGAATCCTCGCAATATGCCGACAAGGGGCTTACATCCCCTCAGTGGGGTGGTTTCGCCGAGAAAAGCACCAGCACGACAGATTAAGAGGGTGTGGAAGGATTTTAAATTTCTTACTTTTTTTGTTGCCATGTCTTTTAAGTGATAAACGGATTAAGTGTCTCTTGAACTGTGAATTTATTTACCTTTTTGCCGAGTCACGTGATAATGATACTGATACTGATGCAATCTGATGTCAACTTTTCGCGGACTACTGACTAGTCAGCGATCGGGCAGAAAGGTAACGATCGGAAGCCGGTCAAGTCTATAGATCAGGATAATCTTGGACGATCTAAAAGAGAATAGTTTTTTTTTACCCCTGAAATTTCCGAGGTAGGGAAAAAAAGACGACACAAAGCTATTTTAAATAAAGGAACGTTCCATCCATTGAATCTATTGTTGATGTCTGACGTTGACTGAACGAATCGGCAAATCGTGAATCCATCATCCGCCATAGAAAAGCTTAATTATTTTCTGATAAAAGAAAACCTCGTCTCCGTAAAATCTAACTTTGTATATATATATAGTCTCTATCAGTTTGACGTAAAATTGCTTTTCTTTCATTCAGTCGCCGCTTCTTAGCCTCATTTCGTCTGCTAAAATTCTTCATCAGTTTCATATAAATCCCTCGGATTGTCATCTGTCGAAAAAAAACCCTTATAATTTTTCGCTAATTTTTTTCCCGCCGAAATTCAAATATTTGATTTCATAGCCTGCTAGGATTGACAGCAATAAATATCATCTGCTAAATAAAGCCCGAGAAAGGGGACTTAGATAAAACAATGGGAAAAAATTGAATCATAACCTCGTGGAATTAAAGTATCGATAACTAAAACCAAGCAAACTTAGATATGTTTTTTTATATGAGAGCTTCTCTGAAGAGCTGGAAATAAAATATGATTTTTTTACCCGGGTATAGACGGAAATAAAAAATAAGGGATGTTCTTATTCTCTGGAATAATAAAAAAAAAGAAGCTTTTGGTGGGTATTCAAATGTGGGCTTTCTAATGTGTTATATATGAGTATTCCTATTCAGTTCCGTGCATCCCTTTGCTGAAAATCACCCTCGGCAAACAAATGACGCTTGAAACAAACGCAAGACATCGCGTCATTCTCTTCTGAATCTCAAAAAACAAAAACAAAAAAAGTAAAATATATTCTGTTATTGTCTAGAGACTGAAGAACGAATTCAAGATGCGGACGCGGAGGTATTCGGATTTATTTTCTTGAAATATTTCACCCAGATTCTTTTTCTCGGTTAACCGAACGGTTTTCGGGGCTCAATGGAGTGGCTTTAATTTTTTTTACTCCATGACATGACTCATGGTCTTCATGGCTTACAAATGTGACGTTGCCTTTAATCGATTCATCAAAAATACAAGGAACATTTCTTAGCAAATGGTCTAGTTGTTAGAGTCCGAGTTCTTAAACCGAGGGCTACTTTAAATTAGATTAGATCCCCGAAGCATGAAGGGGCGAGAAAGGCGACACTTGGTCGGGTCAAAGCAATGACCCCAAGACATTAGACGGACCCTTTTGCAAGGAGTTTAGTTTCTGGCTCGATACCCTCCGCCAGAATCCTCGAATCGCTGGTCGTATAGACCAATGGCTTTGGGGACGGCCAGAAATACAAGTGGCCGATAATGGTGATAATAATAATAGCAGCAGAAAAAGCCGTCATGGATATTTTTGATCGCTAATTTATGACCGGGTTATTACAAGATCATTAAATGTATGGATGGAGTTAATAATAACAAATGACGGTTCTTGTTCGAGGTAGGGCCGACCCTTGGGTTCACTTACACGGGCTTGAAGGTAATTCGTATAAATGATAGCGTGGCCGATCGAATTGTTGTATAGTAGGGTGTTAGTGTTCGTCCATCGAAATGGCTCTGAAATTAGATCCCCTGGTGAACTCAAGGTCGAACAGGGTGTCGGACAAATTCGGTTAGCTGAGGGATTGAAAAATGAATCTCGCTAAACAAATTCTTTTGAAGTTTAGAGAAAAAGAAATGGCGAATTGAAAAAGATGTATATGTACTGTAAAAAATTTTTGGACCCGGTGTGGTGTAAATGACTTGGTGTAAAAATTGCACCAAATATCGATGGTGTGAATTCAAATTCTTTTGAAGTATAGAAAAAAAGAAATGGTGAATTGAAAAAGATGTGTATGTACTGTAAAAAATTTTTGGACCCGGTGTGGTGTAAATGACTTGGTGTAAAAATTGCACCAAATATCGATGGTGTGAATTCAAATTCTTTTGAAGTATAGAAAAAAAGAAATGGTGAATTGAAAAAGATGTGTATGTACTGTAAAAAATTTTTGGACCCGGTGTGGTGTAAATGACTTGGTGTAAAAATTACACCAAATATCGGCGGTATGAATTGATAAATTTTACACCGTCAAGCATGTCAATCAAAATTATAATGAGTAACACGGAATGGTGTCAAAACACTAAATTACACCGTTTTAAAATTACACGGGTGGAAAATTTACACCGAGAGAACTTTACACCGTTATTTTACACTACGACGATATAAAGTTCTCGGAGGCCATTTTAACACCAAATTTTTTACAGTGTACACTAAAAAAAGCGGTGTTAAAATGGTGTACATAAGAAGTAAGTTAATTCTGATTGAAGTATGTGGTGTAAGTACATTGTAAAAAACAGGTTAAGTCCAGATGGTGTCGGTATTAAAATTTTTGGTGTTAAATTTAATACCAAAGTGGTGTTAACATAACAATATGGATTTTTTACACTGATTTAACACGGGTGTTTTAACACCGCCAAATTACACCGTCTACATGTGTTACATATCCGTTTCAAAGCTAGTAAATAAAATCGATTTCTTGGAACGAATTAAAATGTAAATGCAAATAACTAAAAAAATTTCGAAAATTTCAAAAACTTTATAAGAGATAATTTGTAGGAAATAAAATGATCTACAAAAAACTCTTATAACATTTTAAGATAAGTCTGATAATTTCGCCGAAAAAGTCAAAAAATACTAAAATTTACTATCAATCCAATTTTGACTTTGAATAACTTTTGAAAAATCAATTTTATCGAAAAATGATAAAAGACCTTTTTTGTAGAGCATTTAATTTCCTACAAACCCATATATTAGTCTTTTTGATAAATTGATCTGTTAATGAGTTATAAAATTCAAAAGTTAAAAAAAAAATTTTTCTTATGTTATTTAAATAGAAAATTGCGATGAGGCAGTTGTTAATATTAATATTAAGAGCTCAAACTTTGACAGTATTTTTTTCGACATCTCGAACAATATTTTCAATATGATTTTTGAGAAAAAATAGTCGATTTTTTTGAATCAGTCTAATATAAATATATATATATATATATATATATATATATATATATATATATATATATATAATATATATATATATATATATATATATATATAAATAGAGATAGAGATAGAGATGAGAATGAGCATAGAGAGCAGAGATGAAGCATGAAGGGTTGAGGGTAAATCTCGTCTAAAGAGCGTACACTCGCATTGCTCCGGGCATCAGTCATATTATGTTTACTCTTGTTGTTTACAACTGCTATACACTATAGTCATAGAAACCGTATGCTTCATATCTTCTATGCTCAACGTATATCCTAAGACATTGTTATAGTTTTGCTCCATATTAATTGTTATTTGTTTATAACATTGCGGAAGTTTAATCTTCGTTTTGTTAATTTACATATTCTTACATAGCGAAGCCCTTCAGATTACAGTAAAATTTAATCATCGAAATTTTGCTTTTTTCATCCAAGAATGGATGTGAATGCGAGTGATTTCTACAGGTCTAGTGAAAATGATACTGAAGTTAGTCTAATAATTTTTGGATTTTTTATAAGACGATAAATTATAAAAAAAAAAAATATTTTGAAAAATTGCACTTATAGTCTTTTTGATTTTCTACGTGTGCATTTTTTCAGTTTTTTTTTTTCTTCAAATTTAATTGTTCAAAATAAAATCATCTAGTGAAAACTAAATGATTCTGAAGTTAGGCGACGTCTAGTAATTTTTTGATTTTTTTTCAAAACGACAAATTATAAAAAAAAAATATTTAAAAAAATTACACTTATAGTTTTTTAAATTTATTACATGTGCATATTTTTGGTTTTTTTTTTTCTTGTAAACGAGTCGGTGAAAAAAAAAGTTTAAAAATTTTTAATTGTCTGCTAACTTCAGTCATAAAAACTAAAATAAAAATAATTTTTTTTTCTTAGGGGTGGCCCATTTTACCCACCGTGCTGAAGTTTGAATAAAAGACGTCTCGTTTCAGCGAACTGACTTTAGTTCAACATTTTTTTTTTCCGTGCATTCGATGTCTAAAATTTTCATTTCCGTCCAGGTGTTGGACAATAAAAATAGCAAACAGCAGAAAAAGGGAGAGAAGAAGCCAAAGCCAGAGCTGAGCTAAAGAATAAGGACCAGCAGTAAAAGAAGATGAAGGAGAGACTCGATGAGTTACGCAAATGGGAAAAGAGACGCGGCGTTAAAGAAATTAGAGAGATAATTCCTCGGACGAATACCCAATTTACCCTTTCGCAGCGGCACCCTGGCCTTATTATCTAAAGTGCTCGGGCTCGGCTACGGGTCGGAAGGAAAAGAAATAAAAAAATATCCAGCAGAAAGGAACAGGAAGAGGAGCAGCGAATAAGGGAAAGAAAGAGCTTGCAAGAGGTACGTGGACAAAAAAATGAAACAAAGTGGTGAGATATACCCACACCCTTCTCTTATTTCAGTAACAGCTTCGTAGACTACTGCCCGGAACTCTGTTTCAGGATGTCGAGATCCTCGCGAGACTTTTTGCGGAGCTCTATAATTTATTTACGCGCCAGATATTTTTCCCGGCTTCCTTTTCTCTTTCGCAACCCTTTTAGTTTATTTAGTTTTTTTTTTACCATCACCCAAGACCGGTAATCCGATTAGTCTGATCGTCCTCGGGTCCTTATTTCACCCTGGGCACCAACAGTCTTTTCTTTTATCCTCAGGACACTAAACTTGTTTCCGCTCCTTTCAGTCTATTAATTATTATTTTTTTTATCCCCACAAAAAATTCATTTAATTTATTCGCTAAAATTTTTGGGTCATATCCTGAAAAATTGGCCATTTTTAAAAATAAATTTAAAAGCCATTTATTTGAATGCCGGTCAAAAAACCCGAGTTGGATAACAATTTCAATAACGACAAATAATTTCAATTACACTCGACAAAGTCCTTGATAGCAGGAAAGGGATTTTCCGAATCTAATCTGTCAGGATTTAAATAAAAAGAACAGAATCCATCAAGTGCTCAAAAGCCATTTCGTCATCCACTTGATCCTGCCACAACAACAACAAGTAATATACGAAATATAATAATAGTCTTACCGAGCGAAACAAAAATAAACAAACAAAAGACACAAAATACAATTAGACAATGGAGCCTTTGTCGGCATATATTTTAATAGATAAACGATCGATGAATCAATCCGTTGCCCGTGACGTTGACGTCGCCAAAAGAGGATAGTCGTGTGTTGTCTCGCTATCTGTGTCCTCGTTCCCTTCCCTAGTCAAGGGATCTTCTGTCTCTCCTGTACGCAGGTGAGGGAGTTTCAAAAACGCGGGGTGGTTGTGGTCAGGTACCAATCACCCGGCTCGGATGAATGAGACGAGGAGTGAAGGGATTCTATGCCAAAATACTCTGAGGCCATCAGACCACCACTATTACCCCCCTTCCGCTCCCTTTCTCCCTTCCCGACTCCTAGCTGTCACTATTCTAGCAACAGAATCTTTCTCACTCTGTACACTATATACAGTAATGGCTGTATGACAAGCGATATACATGAAATCTATCTCCTGTCCTCATTTATTCGCTCCCTCAGTTTTACGGACAACTGCATGCTCCCATCCCGTTCGCAAGGGAGACGGCTATTTTTCTGTCCTCCTGTCCAATACTGTCCTGGCCTCTGCTCTTCTCCCTTCCCCTCCCATCCTGCTCTGTATCACCTCACACCACCGTGAAATTTTAATCGTGTCGTCATTGGGGTAGTTTGTTGCGATAACCCGACCAGTAGCGTGTATCCGCGGATTTACAAAAAAAAAAAAAAAAAAAAAAACGATAAAATTGAACGCACGAATTGAGGGAAAAAAGAGGATCGATTTGACGACATAACGTAACAGTTTTTTTTTTTTTTTGAGGGAAATAAAAACCTCTAACTGACCAACCTGGCGCCCAAACATTTACTCAATCGTTATTGTTATTGAATTTGAATTTGAATTTAAATTTAAGTTCGGATTTTCTTCTAATTTCTGTAGTAAGGAAGAGCTGGGGGTGCATTTGAAGTTCAAAAATTGGAATTGGGATATTCGTTTTTTTTTTTAGGAAAAGCATGATTAGTAGTTGGGACAAATAAAATCCAAATGGATATTGGTTTGTTGTTTTAAAATCCGATTGGAAAATAATAATGTATAAAACTGGTTTTTGTGGGCTTTTTATCTCTCGATTTTCCGACGTGCGGCTAGATACGCTTTGTATTTTCCATCAATCACGCCCGTGGCCTTTTCACCGGACAAATGTATTATATAGATGTAGTATATATAAATATACATGTATGTAACGTGTAGGTATGTTTGTACATAAATGTTATATAGTTATTTTATACGGAGAGTATGAGAATGGCTTTTTGCCACGCGCTATGCACATTCCCGGTCCATGAATCCCTGTTCAATTGCATCAGACAAATTATTGAATCCAAATTGACATTTGTCACTCTTTCGTATTTACAACCATTATTATATTTAAATATAAAATACACACTTTTTAAATACTTACCTGTCCTCTGCTTTGATGATCGAGTTCTTCTATACGCAATTGTACTGAAATTTTTTTTTATTTATCTGCTTTTGAATTTTTTTCAAATTTAGGCGGGTGAAATTTGAAATTTAATACAAATTATTTCGATTAAAAATATTTGTAATTTTACCATTTTTAATTTTTGTAGGGAAAAAATAATTGAGATCTGATTTTTAAAAAAATTAGATCTGTTGTAGCAGATCTGCAGATCGAGATACAGCTCGTGGTCGTCAGGTTTTTTTTTTCAAGAGATCTATGAAAATTCACGGAAGATCTATTACAAATTTAAGATCTATGTAGATCTAAGAAAATCTGATTTTTATAAAAATTAGATCTACGTTACTTCTAACAGATCTACAGAGATCTGATTTGTCAAAAAATTAAATAAACGTTACTTATAACAGATCTCGGTAGATCAAGGAAGATCTCAAGTTACCAGAGATTTTTTTTCAAGAGATCTATGAAAATTTGTAAAAATTCACGAGATCTAGTGAGATCAGTAGAGATCTTTTGAGACCACCGTAGATCTAGAATTACTGACGATCTGCAGAAATAACCAGAGATCAGAGATCTATTTTAAATTTAAGATCTACAGAAATTTTTCGAGATCTGATTACTCTAAAAATTAGATCTACGTTACTTCTAACAGATCTCTGAAGATCAAGAAAGATCTCATAGTTGCTGCGGATTTTTTTCAGAGATCTATGAGAATTCGGAAAATTCACAGAAATCTTCAAAGATCGGCGACTTCCGTAGCCTTAATAAGAGAATTTGATTCTTATAATCTGTCGATCTGCGTAGATCTTCATAGATCTAAATAGATCTTCATCGATATTATTGTAAAATTTTTAAAGATCTGGTGAGATCAGTAGAGATCTTTAGAGATTGCAGTAGATCTAAAATCATTGACGATCTGCCGAAATCATTAAAGATCTATTCCAAATTTAAGATCTAAGTAGATCTATTGCGATCTGATTTTTCAAAAAATTAATTCTACGTTACTTATAACAGATCTCTAAAAATCTCATCGTTACCAGGAATTTTTTAAGTAACAAAATCAGATCTAATAATAAATTATAATTAGACCTGAGTAAAAAAAAATATAAAATTATAGTCATTTCTTTAATTTTTTGCTGGTATATCCAAAATTTATAATTTTACCAGAGAAAAGTTTAAGAAATTTTGGGCATTTTTCAAATTTTAGTTAAAAAAAATACAAGGACTTGTACTGCGCATTATTCAAAATCTTCTACAGTCCATTGAAAATTTTCTAAAAACTTTCTCAGTAATTTCCATCTTACAGCAAAAACTTAAAATTTTCTAACCTCACGAAATTCCAAAAAATAGCATATTCTCAAATTTTTATTTGAGATCTCATTCGTCCTTTGAATTAATATTCAAAAATTAAAAACTCGTAATTGTGAAAAAATGTTAATAAATAACAGCATAATTTAACAGTAATAGAAAATAATAGATGATAAATATTTATTTAAATACAAAACAATAAAATTTGAACATAACCTAAACCAATGAAAACAATAATAAATTAATTATAAAAAAAATAATAAATAATTACCGTCTTAAAGTCTAAGTTATTTATTTACAATGACGATATTGCACTATATAAACTTGCAATCGATTTAAAACGATTCCCCGACTCTTATACTTAAACAGAGTCATTTTGTATATATATAATATATATAAGGTGATAAGGGTTGATTTTTATTTAAAATTATATTTTGTACAGACTAATCGATTACGAGCGTACCCTGGTTAGTCCTTCGAAGTCCTTGAACCTCCAAATAAATTTAAAAAGCGACTGTGACCTTCGCATCAATAAGGTCTCCAAACATGTCTCGGTTTAGGACTTCTGTCTTTGCGCGGCCTAACCGATTCCCTCTCATCAATGTCCTCATCCTTTTTCCTTGTGGTCAAGTCCTGGCCCATGTTCTCCTTGTCCGAGTTCCGTTTCGTGCTCAGGTCGACGGTGCCCTCCAGCTTTATTTTAACCGTCAAATCGTGCCGGTGTTCTGTATGATCTTCTAGATCGTCATTGAGGTTCTCGACGGTGGGTCTGAGACGTTTTGCTAGAAAGGTCTCGTCGTCCTTGACGCTGTCGTCCCGGTCGCTGCGACTAGACAGCAGCGGGGAATCGGCTTGCAGAGAATCTTCACTTCGGATCTCCTCTATTTTGGGATCCTGGTCATGACGATCGTCGACTTCGATGCTGCCGTCAGGACTATCGAGGTCTCTGCCAGGGTCAGGATCAGCATCGGCATCAACATCTTGGTCGCCATCTGCGTCGGGTCTCCCGTCTTTGGAAGCGTCGCCGTCTGCCTGGGGGCTGTCACTTGAACTTCGCAGCTTCCTTAGGTCTTCTAGACTCGCTTGGTCAGGTCTCTGTAAGCGCTGCTGGGCCATTCGCAGAGCCAGAGTATGCCAGTCGGGTTCAAGGATGTACTGCTGCTGGTAAGTTGATAGCGGATTGTACAGCCAAGATGATTGGGGTAGAAAGGGCGCAAATATGGAGCCGAATAGTGAATTGGCTCTTAGCAAATGAAGACCTGGTGGTAAAAGTCTGTTTAGTAACTGGACTAACTTGGGTTTAAAAGTCTAAGAGTACCTTGAAAGTGAGGATGGTGTCCAGATGGACTCGGAGTTGCCGGTTCAGCTGGAGGAGTTGGTGAAGTTACGGCCGCTGTGGTCAGTAACCCTGGCCCTGTATTCGGAGACTCTGTTTGCGAGACTTCTCGTACAGACACACTCAGAGGCGCCAATTCATTCCTGGACTCTGATGAAAGTAATAAGGAATCATAATTTCAGAAGTGCATTTATTGATAAGAAATCATATTATGATAAGATATTTTACCAGCAGTTGGGCCTGGGAGACGAGATCTTTGTTCAATGGCATGATGGAACGGATTAAAAGCCGACGTGGCGCCCGTCGGTGGATGCGGTGGCTGCGAAAGGTGACCCGGAGGCGGCGGTAAACAGTGAGGAGGCAGCGAACCGCGAGGTGGTCCACCCCACTGGCCACCGTTTTGTTCAAGACTCAGATGTTGAAGTCCTGGTTTAAAAAATAGAGATAATAATTACGAATCCATAAAAGCTTTTGGTAATTTCGTGTCTGGTAATTGACAGGAGACAGGATTTTTAGGTTTTATAAAATCATCGAAACTGCAATTACTGGATAATTTGAGAATTAAAGCATTTATAAATGATTGAGAATGCAAAACGTGCGGCAGTGGCGGGATATCACATGAATTTTGTGGCAGAACGACCGGCTACCTGATGATAAAGAGTCTGTATGTAGCATGAGAATGGAAAGACAAAGAGGCTGATAGGAGTGTGTGGTGATGGTGTGGACGAGGGAGAGAGAAGGCTGGTTGATCAATAGCAGATTATATCGTCATCTGTGCGGAACGGTTCAAAAATTCCGTAAAAGCTCCGATGCCAGTACTGTCCGCGAGCGTATAGCACAGGGTGACTGTGGGGAGGATGATGGAATGGGATGCAGTCAACCCACTGGGACACTGTGTAAAACCTGACGGGGTTAAAAGAGAAGGGGCCTGAGGGTCAGAGGGGTTTTAGTGATTGAGGCAACAGCGTAGATTGAGGCAATGGAGGAGAGAATAAAAGCTCAGAATGGTGGGAGACTTTAGTTTGTTGGCATCAAGTAGGGAGTAAAAGGGGAAAAATGTAGGGGAAAGTTTGGATTTAAGTGGGGTAGGAAACCGAGTCACTGGTGCGTGGGCGTACCTCGCGGAGATTGCGGCAGGCCGGATTGGCTGCCCGCAAACCCCCGCAACGAGCTTTTCCCGGTTGACGAGGTAGGGTTACGCGGGGGTGAAAAAAAACCACGCGGTAACCTGCTGTAGTGTGGGTGTCTGTGTGTCTACATAGGAACTGAAAAAATGCTCACGCGGGGGCGCAGTTTATTATTTCGACTCTTTGACACTGCGAGGCGCTACCGCCGCGAGTGCACTACTGCTGCAAAAGAAGCTTTTGCTTGTTGGCCAAATGTTTGAGAGACAAAGAAGGAAAATTTTTAAGCTCTCGTTAAGCTACACGCAGTGCCAGGTAGAGACCACCACTGTCTCGAATTATACTGCGCGCTTTTTAGTTTTTTTTATGGGAATTTAAGTCAGGGATCGAAGTTAGAAAATAAATGAATTTACGATAGCCAATTTATGGAGGCATTCTTTGGGATTTAATAAAAATATACGAGGGAATAATGACCACAGAGTGTCTTTGGCGGGGCTAAATTTCAGCTAAGAAAGGGATTGGGGGTGATAATTCCGAAAACAAATGAAGACTAATGAGAAGAGGGTCACAGCTACGACGAAGTGAGCTGATGGAATGAGGTCCAACTGAAAGAGGGTTTGCCAAAAGGGTTTCAAGGAGCTCCGCTTTAAAGGGTGAGAAATGGTGAGCTTGAATGTTACGGCTTCCCGTCGTGAAGAACCCACGTACTCACGCCACCAGCTCATTTCAAAATTAGGATGATGTATTATTATCTTTAGCGTCTTGAAAATATGCCCTAAAGCGCCTTCGCAAAAGAGACTTGATGTTGCATGGAGTTAATAGTCTGGCTGTCAATTTGTCATCCGAAAATCCTCAGGTTAAAAGGAGGCTGGGAGCAAAAAAAGCCGTAACTTTGAGTGAGATGATTTAATCTGGCGAAAAAGGGTGCGGATTATTCCTAAGCTACTGTAGATACATAATAAATTAATTCGCGTATTTTCCTGTCTCTTATCTATTCAAATCTATGCAAAACGGGCCGGTTAAAAGCAGTGGCAACAGCAACAGCCCTTTCTTATAATGCGTTAACGTTAACCCTTGTCGAAGTTTCTCAACCCTTATCCGCGCTTTTCACTTCAACCTCTCTTGTGTTTCTTCAGTGCGTCCCGTTCTACACTTTCTACCTTAAAATCCTGGCGCCCACCCACCCTCATTCTTAACCTCCATCTCTATCTATATATAGTTAGTGAACCCCTTGTGTTAAAACTATGTCTCGTTCTCTTTTCTCAGCCCTCCTTCCGCCCGTTAGTTGCAGAAGCGGTCGCTCCGGGTGTCTTTGCACACCCACCCTTTACGCCCGTTCTCATTATCGCGTCTCTACCCCTAAAATGCTATCCTGCTAAAGGTCTTCAACACTACACTAATACAAGCTACCCAGTAGTGAGTACACATTATACACAAGTGCTGCTAAACAACGAATCGATCATGAAAACTCACGGCGATACACTCGACAAAAGAACTTTCGGCTGTTTTTATTTTAGGATGTCAATTAATAAATAATTTCAAGAAAATAAATCTCCGTTTGAATAATGAGAGATTGTTTTTTCTGGGTGAAGATGGAGGATCGAAATTATGGGAATTTACGGCAAAGTGATCGGAAATGAAAAAAATAAGAGGGACTGAATAAAAAAAAGTATAAGAAGTGGGAGGACAGTTTTAAACTGAACGCTCGTAACAATCTCCCCTAAATGAGGTAAAGGCTACCTTATTGAAACAGGGGTTGCGATTTTTCCGGGTCTAACCACCCCACGGAGGCGGTTAATTGACATGAGGAGGGTCTGGTGAGTGAACGCAAAGAGACGCGTTCCCGGAAAGAAAAGACTACGGCTGCTACGAGGGAACTGGAACGAGATGACGAAAAAAATCAAGTGTACGCGTTCTTGTTAACTCGAATCTCAAGCTCGCGATTTTTCATCCCCCTCTGTCCTCTCTATCACTTTTTCTTGGGACGAGGACGGCATGGTGATGAAAGTGATGGGAGAATAAGAATGTCTTGAATGAGGGTTGCCTGGACAATCTTAAGATCTTTAAGTATTTTATTCCGACGCGTCTCATGATAATCTCAAGACATTGTTATTAAAGTGAAATTAAAAATCGTCTATATGGTACGAAAAAATTTTCATTAATAAGCTTCCCTACTTTGAGCTATTTCTCATAAAATTTTCGTCACGGAAAATGAGAATACTCTTGACGGTGCATCGAAATCAACCGGATCAGAGACAATAAAAATATTCGAGCAGGATCTTGAGAAGTAATTTAATATAAAAAAATGAACATGAGGGTCGATGTTTCTCCTTGCAGAATAAAGTAAGTGGGGTATTGAAGAACCGTTAAAATGTGCCGGACTTTGAGTAGACGCAGGGCAATAGCAGTAGCACTTGGTCGAGACCCTTGAGGAAACCCCATAAAATACATCCCCAAGCTGCTGAGGTAGGCCAAACGAAATTTAATAACATCACCCTAGTTACACCTCAATGGGCACCTTAACAACCCCGAGGTTCTCCATCCCTTCTTCCTGTCGCACCTCACCCACTCACTCACTCACTTACTTTATAACCTACACACTTGTACCCAGTCTCACTTCATTGGCGTCGTCGCTCCTTATCAACCCTGGCGCGGATATCTAATAAACCACCCTACCAAAGGCACCCTTCGCGCCAACGATACACCCTCGTCAATTCACGTGTTCCTCCATTTACCGAGGTTCATATATACCCACCACATGATACACATGGCTCGCTGATTGGGTGGGGGCGAGGTGCGACCGGACCTTGAACTGGACAGTGGCGCGACCTGTGCGCCAGCATGTGAACTCGTTTGCTTAAAGGGTTACGACATGTGGCGCTGAATTTGAATAATAACCAACAGAGCAATTTATCAAACTAATGAAAAAGTTACTCGGAAATTGTTTCGCCCATTAGCCATAAGGAGGCGCCTTTATCATGCGTCAAATAAAGAGAATGGGGAGTATTAAAAATTTTAATCGAACGTTTGAATTTAAATTGAATTCGAATTGATCTAAAATAAACGGGACTATTCTCATCATGCTCTTGGTAGATCTGTCGAGAGTGACGGTATCGCGATGCTAGTGGTAGAATGCCCGGAGGGTTAGAGTTGTATAGAAGAGTCGGTGGGATAGTGACGGGGGTGGAAGCGGGTACGCAGAAGCTCCGTTAAGCCGCTTATCATGCCGAAACAATACACTGTCGGTGCACCAGTATCAGTTACTCTCTGTCCTCAAATCATCCCCGCAGGCCTAGTGGGAGCTATAGTCCCATCAAAATTTTCCAGGCTTTAATCGAGTTTGAATTTTCAACGTTTTAACGTTAAAACTTTTTGCTTCCCCATCCACAGAGTTTATTTAACTGAAAACTGGAAAATATGGATAACAAAACATTCAGCTGGATAAAGTAAATACGATTTATGATAAATAAACTACTCCAATAAGATTAAAGCTACAATGGATGCTATAGTTCACTGATATCCAATATTTGTTGGTTTTTTTCGAAAAATGGCGCCCAGTGATTTTCACATTTTCGGCAGTAGGCTTAAACCGAAATTTCAGTTTTACTTGGCGTCTTGGGGGTGCAAAGTACTTTGACTTCCGGCCAATTTGCGACCTTAAACGACCGAATCGATCAAGAATTGCCGAAGATACAGCAGCCGGAAAAAAACTTGTTTAAGCTATAGGTCGTGTTTATTTTTATCTGAATTATTTTCATCAGAAAATAAGGTACCTAGTGTATTTAATCAAAGTCTTGGCGTGTTACATTCGTGAGAAAACTCAATTTTGAGTCCAGAGACGGCAACTACGGCAGTTCAATTTTGACACCCTTCGTGTGGCAAGAGCAGAGCGACGGAATCAGCAGGAGCCAGCCACCAAGTCGTGATGAATAAGGATAGGAAATAGAGAAGAAGGAAGCAAGGATCCAAGTCACCCTTCTCATCGTCTACCTGAATCTACTGGCTGGTAGCTCACACAGAAGGAGCCGAGGGATGGGAGAGGAGTTAGGTTGCAAACTTCGTTACCTATCGACAAGAAGACACGTTGCAAGCTTGGATGGCTCGGCGAGAAGTGAATCAAGCGAGAGGAATGTTAGAGGGTGCAGCCAAAGGATGGGAGACTGAGAGAGAATGATAGAGAGGATACAAGATACATCAATGATAGAGCCAGAGGATATATAGAACACTATTTTAGTGTACTAGTGGATGTAGAAATTTAAACTGATATAGAGTGTAGTTGCCTGGAGCATCCAGAGCCAACGCCTAAGAACTTACCGGACAGTTTGAATCCCAACGGATCCTGCGGATGTCCGAAGGGAAATGGCCGTGGTCCAAAGTGGTAGGGATGAAAGGCCTGGTGTCCTGGAACGTGAGATGCATACTTTAGTTGGCTATACAGATTCAGATATTCGATGTAACCCGGCTCATTTTTAAATAATTCGCTTCGTTTTCCGACATTCTATTGGAACTTCATGTCCGCTATTTGTGATGACGATTTGGACCAACGTCTTATTTTTAGCAAGAGCTACTTTTGGGGTGATATTTTGTATAAAAGACAACTTACTCGTTTTAGATCTCGGCTCTCGTGGTCCATCGACGGTAACTTTAATTGCTTTGGACAATGTTGCCACTTGCGGCGGTGATGTTTGCAGCATTATGGTCAGCGTAAAACTTTTCCCTTGAAAAGAAAAAAAAGTCAGATGTGTTTATGGGTTAATTTGAGTTTAATGGTCTCGCTGAAGCGCGAATGGCTTTCAATTCGCGTTTATAAAATTGTGATGACGGAAGCTGAGTAAAAAAATGATAAAGCTGGATAGCGGAGGCAAGATGGCCGGCCCGGCGGGACGATAGCTCAACCGCGGGACGAATGAAAAACCATAAAGGTGCGGGCAGAGCTTTGGTTTCTCGGTTTCCCTGCTTTTATTATTCAATTCCAATTCTGCCACCGCGAGTCGGGAATTATTTTTCTCGTTCTACCAACGCGCTGCTTTTTTCCAGCCGCGGTTCGCTTTATTTTTTATTTTTTTTCGTTTATTCGTAAATCTAGTCTAATAGTTTGGGCAAACGTTAAAAATCTGTTTATTTATTTTGCAAAGTTTATTTTGATTTTGTACACCGTCCAAAATTTTGAATCCATGGTGTGAATAATTTGGTGTTAAAATTTTCAACACTGCCGGTGTCAAAGTTACACCACGCATGGTATTAAATTTTGGAATGTGTGAACTAGAACGTTTACACCATTGATGGTGTAAGTGTGTAAGTTCTTTATTAAAAACTCTCGATTACTTCGATACTAGGTGTTCAATTTTTTAAAAATTAATCTGTACCAATAATGACACCACTTAATATTTTACACCAAAAAAATTTCACACTGTCAATTTACACCAAACAGACCGTGTAGAGTCTTCGAGGATTATTTTCACACCAAAAATTTTTTACAGTGTAATAACACCAAACGGTGTGAAAGTTAACATTACACCGTATTAAAAATACACCTCTTGATGATTTACACCGTAAATTCACACGAAGAACACAGTGTAAAGTCCTCGAGGACCGTATTGACACAAAATTTGTTTTACAGTGTAATAACACCAAATGGTGTGAAAGGTAACACTCACACCTTTTTCAAAAGTACATCTCTTGATGATTTACACCGTCAATTTACACCAAGGACACCGTATAAACTTCTCGAGGACCATTTTGACACCAAAATTTTTTTACGGTGTAGAGTATTTGGTTTGGATATTTTTCAATTTAAAAATTGGCGATTTTTTTGTCACGAAGCCTTATGAGGGATTTTCGAGGACGAAAAATATAAAGAATAATGATAGGAAAATAACTGACGTCGCGACAAATGGCTTGTACACCTTATAACGAGGCGCCAGGCAGCCAGCATGGGTAAATTGAGAGAAGGCAAACTACAAATTCCACGTGGATAGCTGGATATTTGTATATTGTGGGGGTGTGAGTAGTTTAGTGTACGATGAGAGGGATGTAAAAGTACGTAGTTTTATTTTATTATTGCCGAGCCCGCATATACACACGAGGGTGACGCTTTGGTTTTTATGGTGAACCACGACATTTAACACGGGCTTTATGCTGCTACTCATACCTTTACATATATCGAGAAGAGTGAGGCAAAATGAGACAACATTTTTATTTGTAAACATTTATCTAGTCGTTGAAAAAATATGGGGTAAGTTGGTCACTTTAAAGAGTACAATTTCGAAATTTTGACAAAAAAAAATTTTTTGTGTTTCTTGTCTGTTATTTCATCACCAATCACTAAGGGGTAAAATGGACTAACATTTTTTTGATAAATTTTAAAAATTGATATTTGATACTTATCATTAGTAATTTACTTTTTTCAATTTTAGTTAACATGAAAAAATTCTAAAATGGTCAATTTCTCGGACTGACCAACTTACCCCTACTTACCAACGGCACTACATAAATATTTTAAAAAATGTCTCGTTTTTCTCAACTCCTGTATATAATTTTTAGAAAAAAAATTTCATTAAATTTATTAATGAAAAAAATATCAAAATCATAATTTAGCATAAAATTTTAGAAAAATGTTTCTTTAATTTTTATGGGACAACAAATAAGTTTTGAAATAACAATAACAGCTCAACAAGCCTCATAGTTTATTGTCTTTTCGTGACGTCACAACAGGATGACGTGAATTGTCGACGTTTAGGCATTTTAGGGGCTGTTTATGAGGCATTATGTGTAACTCGCTGGAAGAATTATCCCCTCGTGTAGTTAGTTTCAGTATAACGTCAACCTCACTTTAAATACGCGTCTCAAAGATAAAATAAAACTCCATTACCGCTGAGAATATTGTTTTCGCGAATCAAAAAGTAAATTTCATTTTTTTTAAAAAGTCAGATCTTTAATTCGTTTTCCTAAGGGCAGTATGGATACACAGTAAAGGTAAGAAAAAATTTGGGACACTCAAAATTGTACAGAAGTGATGATAAAATTCGTAAAGATGGTTACCAATAATTTGAAAAAAAAAAAAAAAATTGTACCCAATTTTAGGGTGGTCTGTTTTGCCCACCCTTCCTCTATATATATGTATACATGTATATGAGAATATATTTATGTGTGAATGTATGATATGAAAACTCACTCCAGCTTACAGACGGAGTGAGTTTACCCAAGGATCATGCAGCGTTAAAAACTCCCCTGTTTGCTGGCGAAACGAGCCAGCCGTCGGAGGGTGACTTATTCAGGATCGTTATTCCACGAGTGTTTGTAGTGTTTTAAGATTCTGACGTTTTGACTGCCGGAATCATGAGGTATCACATGAGCTGAGCGTACGAGCTACCGAGCGAGCGACTTAACTGAGACATATATGTTTAGTTGTATAAACTAAATCGCGTGATATTGAAAATATATACAATTTTTTTTTTACTTTTGTATAGACACTGCTACGACTTAATCAAACAAACTCACTTCGACCTGATTACACATGTCACATATGAAAAATAAATAATCGTTCAAATTATTCAGGGAGGCCGGGAGCGAAAGAAAAATAGATTTTTTTTTTAATTTTCACGAGTTTCTATAAAGAGGGGTAAGTTGGGCATAGGAGGTAAGATGGTCATCCTCAAATTTTAGTAGAAAAAATTTTCTCATTCATCGAAATTTGAGTATATTTCCAAATAATTGAAGTATTTATATTTTAATGAGGCAAAATGGTCAGCCCAGAATTTTTTAACTTTTTGTGGGTTCAGTAAAATTATTTTAGACTATTAGAGTCTGATAGACTTTTAAATCTATTTTTTATCGTCTGATTAAAGAGGTTACCGAACTTGATGACAATTTCTTCCCGAGTTATCATCTGTCACTGTAGACTATATTTTAGACTTTAATTACTGATAAGTCATGAATTAATTATCATACAGAAATATGACACACGCGTCTGTAGCTTCAGAATCTACTCTATCCTATCTATGGATCATCTAGAAATAAATTTCTCTTTAAATAAAAAAAAAATCTTGAAATTTAATTTTTTTGAAGTTCACTTAATAAATTTTTTCCACCAATTAAATTATTGGAAGATATGTAAAAAAAAAAAGCAATAAATGAAATAATTGGTGAAGTAAAAAAAAATTAAGGGTTGAGACACATTCGATTTTCTATGAGGTAAAATTTTACATTGACAAATAAACTAACTGACATTATAAGTGTATATAGATATATATAGATGTGTGTATATATATGTATAACGACAGAAAAGTTTTGCGACGGAATATCGTCGTTAAATGGACGAATGAATTTATTGATGATCACGAGAGCAGAAAACTAGATGAGTTCGAATCTCTTCTCCACCGTCAAAGTTTACGTGCAGAAACGAAAATTATCATACGAAAAAAAAGTAAAATTATTAATAATAATAATGAAACAATAAGTAAAATAAATGAGTAAAAATAATAATTAAACTCATCGATAAATAAGCAAGAAACTGAGGTAAAAAAATTTAAAGCTTAATCGGTAGAAAAACTCCGAGTAATGCAGTCATCCGCAAAAATCCCTTCTCACCCTCAACTTCTACCCGTAACTTAGGGGTAGCTTTTATTTTTAATTTTTAATTGGCAACAAAAATAATATACATATACATATATAAATATATATATATATATATATATACAAATATATGCAGAAAACGAATCTAAAAAATATTTCAGTATTTAATGTATTTTAGTAAGAAATACTAATGCAAATCAATAAATGGATTACTTTTACTATCTATCACTAAATATATAGCGAAAATTCTAAGTTGCTAATTATTACTGTATGTTTACCTAAAAATTGCTATATTGTTACTTTTATTACTAATTCATTCATATTTTTTATTAATAGAACAGCAATTTTTATAAAGAGTATATTAAATTATTACTAAACGAGTCATACATTTAATTATACGATTAAACGATTTTTATTCTGCAAAAATATAAAAATTAACTAAAAACATGCATTGAATACTCTACAGTATGCAAAAATTACAATCTGTTTAGTAACTTCTGTAAATCAGATTAATAGCGTAGTGTTAAATATTATGCAGCAACTAACAAATTACTAAACGGTTTGTAATTTTTCTAAAGCAGATCGATAAAATTAACAATTGGCAGATATTGCGTATACGAATATGCATTACAAGTTCAGATGCCTTCGGTCAAAGGAGACTTCGGACCGGCAGACTGAAGACAGGATTCGCACGCGGGAGATCAGGGTTCGAATCTCGGTCAAGTCGACTGATTTTTAAATATTAAAATTGACCCAACACTAATTCACATGCCATAAATAATAACAATAATAATAATAAAAAGTTGAAAAAATAATAATAATTTAATTTTATTTAATCACATACTAATATAAAAAAATTTACTAAACTGGATGGTAAAATTTACTATATTGGATAGAAAAATTCACTAAACATAGTCAAGTTTACTAATGCAGTTTATATTTATTTCCATACTCAAATAATAAAAACTACTAAATATAAATAAAAATTCAATTCTCAAGATTAGTAATAATTACACAATTTCACAAGCGTTTTAAATTTACCCTATGAATTTAGTAATTTTAATTTATATTTTTGAGTAAATATCCGTATATTTATTTCCACGTATATGAGATAAAAGTATCTTAATAGTATTTTTTTTTAAACAAAATAAAATACTGTAATTTTTTTTAAGAATGTAAAAATAATATTTAAAAAAAAAAGTTGAGATAAAGGAAGATCAAGTAGTCATAAGTGTGCGTCGGGTTGGTTTTAAAAAAGTTCGTCGTGAAATGGCTTACTTATTAAGTGAATGGTGTTTAGACAAAATAATAAGTAGCATTAAGAGTAAATGAACAAGTGAGAAGACATGTGAGGGTAAGTAAAGCATGGTATAATATTATCATAGCTGTGCAGGGTGTGTATCATCATCAGTAACCCCTTTTCCATCCCCGACGTTCTTTCCAACCCCTAAAAACTCCTTGTGTTTTTTTTTTATTTATATTTTTATTATTTTTCAGCAGACGAGGGATTAACGTCAACCTCGACGATGAGAATCCTCGACCAGTGAAATAGCAACTCGGCTGCTACTGCCGCTGCCGGCACTCTGGGGCAGGGGGTGAGTGGCTCACATAACAATTGGGTGGATGTTAAAACGAACAACAGAAACGCATAAATACTGGCGTTACCTGTGTTTTATTGTGAGGATAAAAATAAAAGAAAGTTGAATGCGTTGTAACGTAACTGTTACTACACGGTCTTCTCGTACTGGCAATTGAGAACGGGGGAGGTAAGCGACGGTAAAAGTTGTCAGTACGAGGGTGGACGTGAGGATAAGGGATGAAAGGGTTGTATCGACAGGTAGGATCCTGAACTATGGGCTTCTGATCGGATTGAAGAAAGCTTTGGATACTAAAGTAGATCGGATTTGAAGACAATGATAAATTTTTTAAATTATTTGTCATATTTTTATGGGCTCCTACGTTATATTTCTTGGTGATTAATATTTTTGTTTAGATTTATTTGTATTTTCTTCTATTTATAGAGGATATTGTATTCATTCCTTTTTTTAATTTGCGATAGAAAATATGTTTTGTTTTTGCTTTGATAAATATTAAGATTTTAATAATTACAAGTTATAGCAAAAGTTCAGATTTTTTTTTTTAAGGAGAAAAAAAAACGGGCTCGAACTACCCCCTGTTCCGAGCAGTAATTCTAGTAAATTATCGAGGCGCATAAAAAAATTCACTTATTTTATGAAATTTTTTTTATTGTTTTTTCAAAAAAAAATTTCATATAAATTTTTACTTATTTTTATTGGTGTCAAAATATGACAGATCGGAAAAAAAATTGCTATTAAAAAAAAAAAAAAAAAAAAAAAAAAAAAAAAAAACTGTAGAGTGGACTCGAACCGTCGACCTTCGAACTCGGAAAAAATGATTTAAGTATACGGAGATTAAAATCTCGCATTTTACAAACTAGATCTAATTTTTTCATTAGATAGATCTAGACTAACGTAAGCTATAATTATAAAATCAGAAATTTTGATTTTTGACAATTTTTTGAAATTCTTGCAAACTTATGAAAAAAAATTTCAATCAAAGATCTACATAAATATCAGTAGATTTTTGTAGAAATCGAGATCAGTATAGATCCAAAAATCAAAAGTGATTTGTATAGATCTTAATTATTCTCTTAAGTTATCAGACTTAATTATAAGGTCAGCGGTTCGAGTCCAGCTTATGGCTTTTTTTTTTTTTTTTCTTTTTTTTTTAATTTACATCGATACCAATAAATTTATTCAGATCTACTCAGATTCGTACAGATCTTTCCAGATCTCAAAATTTTTCAAATTCAAAATTTTGAATTTTCATACTTTAGTAATTTTCTTTATTTCAGTTTCGGTCACAGATCCAAGTAATTAAAAAATAAGATCTGCGAATATCGAATTTTTTGCGAACATTGATTCAAAAGACATCATTAAAAAATATATAAATTGTAATATAAATAACCGATTACGATAGTTGCCGATCAGCATCAACAAAGAGGCCCGCGGGTATGAGGATAATCAGAGGTAGGGTACGGAGAACAATCTCGAGGCAAACTGTTACCTATACTCGTGATAGTTAGGGGCTGCCCGTAATGCAGTAATGAGGGCTTACTGCCATGGAAACCAAAGCCGCTTATAGCCAACCACTCTACCCCCTTACCCCTTCGTACCACCGGAAGCCCAACAATTCGCCAAATGCATACGTATACACATACGCGATGTCCTTCTCATCCGCGAATTTGCCGTAAAAAAATTTCACCAGATTTTTTTATACTTCCAAAAGCTTCTGTCGAGCTCTACAATCGAGCTGAACTTTATAAATATTTTTTTTCGCTGACGGAAAAAATCATTTCGAAAATATCTCGAGGTCTGTGTCTATGTTTTTTAAATTTATTGATAAGCGAACGCCCCCTCGTTAAAAATCCACTGAAAGAAACTGTTTAGCAGAGTCAGCCCTAAAAATAATCCCCGCAAACCGTGAAATGACAAGAATATAAGAGACTGGTAAGAGTATGAAATTAAACGAATTAAAGAAGTCGTTAAGAGTGAGGCGAAAAACAGAAAACACTTTTAAAGAAATAATAATAATGATAATAAAAAAAAATGTTCAAGGCTTTTCCCATCACTCAAGAGAGTCGTGACTCTTCACTCGATTTCCTCCGACGTCGCTGAGAAAGAGAAAGCAACGAACCGACCGGTAATGGCAGTGATTATTAGGACGCATTATTTAGAAGTCCAGACTCCCTAAATTTTTATTTAAACCCCGAGGTTGCTGGAGAAAAGAACCTCAAGGTTTACTCTCTTCTGCCCTCTTGAGTTCTCCATCCACAGAACATCAGCACCGGGGGTTTAGGTTTTCTCAAGTAGATGAGAAGGTGGAGAAGAACCCGAGGTCTGAATAATTTACAACCAACCGGGATGAGAATTAAAAATCTCCATGTCCGCCGACGGTACGACTTTGATGCTATGAAAATACGCTTTTAAATAAATATACTGAAATGTACCAACCAAGACGCTTCGATTTACCGTTGCTAAATATATTTGCCGGCTGAATAAATAATAAGACTTTTAAGCCCGCGCATGTTTGCTATTTTGCGGAATGACTTTTTGATAGGAATCAGAAATTCGAGATTTCGTTTGGTGCCATCTTGCCTCCGTTCGTGAAAAGTAAAAGTAAAACTCACCTCGACCACTTCGACCGACAAACCTCAGGTCGTTGAACTTGGCCACCTGGTTCTTCATCAACGCCGTTGAGTTCCGTAGTTCCGCGCAGCAATTTTCGTCATTACCAGCTCTGATTGTGACGATAGTGCCGTCACCGACTTCGCCAAGTGCGACGACTTTGAACGCCACGGGCAGAGTCTTGTTGGATCTCCAGTGATTGGGCAAGACCGTGCAGACCACATGTGGACTACCTGAAATAACAAAAACCTCATTCTCGAATCAGCCTCACAAAGAGATTTCCAATGATCCCAATCAAGGAAAAACCTGTTCGGATGAGTTCGCCAGGATGCTCGGCCAGGAGCCCGTCGAGGGTTCGTTCGGCGAGAAGATCAGCAGTAAGTGCGTAGTCAGGCACCGGTTGATTGTTGGAAGAGCTCGTGGAATTGGGATTGTCACCAGCCAAGTGCATTCTTCTGCGCGAGGATGACCCTCTCGTTTTCCTGAGCCTCGAACTTATGGCGCTGGTTATTTGTCCCGCGGGATTGCCGTTCACCTGATGATGGTTCGCCCTGAGTCGCGGATCCGAGTAGTCTAGACCAAGAGGACGATCCTCCGGGCGAACATCTCTCAGGGGATTCGTCATGAGATCTTGATCATTTACTTCTTATCCAATTAATGAAGTTCAAGGTTCCCTCGCATCTAAAGCTCCAGTTTCAGTAATTGATAGAAGGAATCAAATGCCAAATGGTAGTCAAAACTTCACCACAATACAAGAATCGAATCTGTTTTTCCAATCTGTCTCAGATGCGATTTATTTCTACAGACCCCGGAGCACAAGTCTTACAAATAAGCGATCGCTTTGATCCTTATTTCATTATCCCGCGACGGATAAGTTTAAGGCAGTACACAGAAGTTGTAGTGGTAGGGATCCGTTTGCAAATTCTTCTCTTCAATGCCAAGTCGCGGAGAAAATTCGTTTTATTGGAATTGACAGTGGGTTCCTTTTTATTTTACTTTTCTTCCTTATCATTCCCTTCGCCTTTGAGACATTCTCAAATAAGCTCGCCTTTTTACGAGTCCTACGTCTTTCTGTTTACTTATTCACCGATTTCAGTTTATGAGTTTGTTTTCATCACAGAATTCAGCCACTCGACCATCAATCAAAACTTTCTTGACCACCGCGGACCATTAGGCTTCTTATCAAACTATTCCACTTCTGGTTCCTCGAGGAAATTAGCATCCGAACTGAGTACTTTCATCAAAAACGATCAGTAATGTCCATCTGCGAGCACTAATGAACAGTTCGAATATTCGAGTAATGTTTTAATGGTCACTAATTATCGTATTTAACTCGGATGTCAATTGACCACCGCACCATCACATTCCCATAACTGGTGACGCACAACACAATCACTGTCCAGATCTCGGTCGCCGATCCTCCGAGCAAGGAACCGAAAATCTCGATGACTTATTTCCCTTAAATGGGAAAATCAACCGACGGAGGTCAAAGTGTCCCGTTGGCCAACAGTCAAGACACTCAAAGTGATCAGTATGTATCCAGGAAGTAGTTGGTTAACTGGTTGGTCGGTTAGTTGGTTGGTTGGTCGGTCGGATGCTCGGGTTCCTCTCACTCGTCCTTCTCTCTTGGGGTAGTCAGGGTGTTTAACTCGCGCGGTCTCGTTTTGGGTACGGCGGTGGAAGGCGGTGGCGGCTTCTGCGGTGGAGTCGCGCGGTGTGGTTGCGGTGTATTTTTGAGGCCGCCGCCCCCAGCCCCCAACTAGCAGAGAAACCCCCACGACTCGCCAACAGTTTTCCACAATACGGTGGGGAGTCTTTTTACAGAGCAGTGGGGAAAAAGTATCTCTTACTTACACACGCGTGTCCACCCCCACCACTAGATTTTTCACCCTCTCTTTTCACCCGTACATCAAAATATACGTATATACATACACATATTACATTTTTTTTAACAAACAACCCCTTACTGCCACCGATTAACGCTAAATCTTTCCTTGTCTGTCTTCATAATAATCCCACTGTTTCCACTAAGGCTCCGTCACCGTCTCTTCTTACTTGTCACCTTACCCTTTTCCTTCTTTTTCTCTTGGTGTGGATAACGAGCCTCGTTACTTGGATCTTAAAAAATAACAACATAAAGTTATAAAATGGACAGCAAATTTAAAACTTTTACAATTATTTGTTGACCAAATAATTTTATTATTTTCAAATTTAAAACTCTTGTTTTTTACCATTATCACTATTTATGTTTTTTTTTTTTTAGACACTATTGGGATATTTTTTTATTCTTATTTTCGAGAATAGACGACATGAAACATCTCGCTAGGAACTATGAAACGACACTGCCAGAAGGAATAAGGGAAAACAAAGACGAAAAGACCCCAGTCTTTACGTTACGTTTAGTCTCGTGAAATAGGGGTTGGTTAGAAATGATACGAGGCGATAGGGCAGACAAATGAATAAAGAAAAAGACAACTTTGAGAAGAAGACGAAGGAAAAAAAATTTTGAAAAAGTTTCCAGTTTTTTTTAAATGAATATCAGAAATGACTCATTCGAATGTCGAAACGATACTATCGATCAGGAAAACGTATCTGTAGAAGCAGAGAACCGACCCCCAAATGAGCCCCCCGATAATCCTAAGCCCGTATGACCAACAATGCGGGGTCATGAACCCCCTTCAGACTCCGACCACTTTCCTACCCTTTTCCAATTCCCATTCCCTCTCTTTTCAATCAGCACTTCTCTCATTTAATCCATGCGCCGATTGTATTCACTGTTTTCCCAAAACACTTTCATTAAAAAAAAACCTAACCCTAATACCCCGTTTATTAGTTTTGTTAAAAAAATACTGGAAGATAATAATGATACTCATAGTAATATTTAAATAGAGTAACGGTAAAAAAAATCCGTATAATGGTTTATAATCGGTTGGGTGGAAAAAAAAATATTTTTCAACGAGATCGTCACGTGAAAATTTTGATACAGAGATAATGAACGAAATGCATTTGCAACGAGAGTGGTGCGATCCGTTCGATTACTTTTAATCCGAAAATAGTGTTTCAAGTGTTGTGCTATTTTCACCACCATTTTATTTATTTTATTTTATTTTTACTTTTTTTTTTACTCGTTATTTCATTTATTTATTTATTTTATACTTTTTTTTTTTTTTTCAATGTAATGATCACAATGACGAAACAGAGTTTGGGTATTTGTGTCTGAAAAGTGATGAGTGAACACCAACTGATAATAATCGGACTTTTACGTTTCAAATTAATTGGACCAATTATCGAGGCTGGACAATTACCTGGTGGCGTGCCAATTAGATTGCCGGATTGAGAATTTGATGGACGGTTTTGTTGAAACCGGTATGACGTTGTTAAGCACACACACATATATACGCACACGATGTCGAGTTGCTACAAACAATAATAATTTATTTACAATCTAATGCTCTAGCTCTGAGAAAAAATTTTAGTGGAAATTCCGACACTGCATTTACGGTTGATAGCAAAGGGTGCGAAAAAATTTTGAACCAAATGATAAAAAAAGGACTCGAGGTGAGATAGCACACACGGTGGTTGGTAGCACGTTTACCGAGACATCCCTGAAAAAGGTGGCTCGACGTCCCGCGACGTCTTGAGGGGGTCAAGGGGTAGAGTCACCCCCGCGACGGGCCAAAGAATAGGAAGAATATGGAAGGACAAAGAAAGGGACTGAAGTTTGCAAGGGAGAGACATTGGGGCGAGCGAGATGGAGTTAAGTTTGTATAAAGTGAGAAAGAGATGAGGGTCACCGGGGTTAAAGGGGTGCAAAAGCTGCGACACGGGGCGGCAACTTGGAGGCGGGCAGTTTTTCCGTAATCTGCGCATGCGGATACTTTTATAACCCCACCAAAGTGTGTGTGTGTGTGGGTAAGTCTGTAGCTTGGTGTTCTTAAAGGCTTCTTAGGATAAGTTTTGTCCCCGAACGTGTTGCCAGGACACCTTTCAAGAAGGGGTTGGCTTGCTTAATGTCGAAAAGCTCGGAATTCGTGAATTTCTCTATACCTGCCTGACATATAGACTTTTAAATAAACGCAGACTCAAACCTTTCTGCAATTAAATGGAAATTTGAACCTTGACCTATCCTTGGAGTTGCACCTCGTTCCCAACCTGGGCCTAGGCCTGGTCTTGCAATCAACTGAGTCCTAAATCTCAAGTTAGACGATTTGGTAGAAGATCTGGCTCTTGACCTAAAAAGTAATGGAACTTTTTATAATCGAGATCGAAATTAACGAGATTGTTGACAAAGAAACCAAGAAATGACACTAAGTTGGGATTCTGGTTGTAAATCTTGTTAGACTTGACGTCATCTTGGGGTTTCTTCAGGTGGCATGACAACGTAAAGAAGACCAACAAAAGTCAGATGAACGAATCAGGAATTAGGAATAAAAAAGTTTATAAAAAATAAATAAGAAGGAAAGTATCTAATAGAGTGCACAGGACAAGAAGCTACAAGACAGGAATGTTAGATATTTGATGTACGAGGAAGTAAGAAAAAAATATAACAAAGATCCGGGGGGTGAGATCTTGTCGTGAAGAATAAAATACGAAAGTAAATTACCTTGAAGGCACCCTCGGAGCTGTGGGTTGAGGGTCCCAGCACACTGAGAGAGAGAAAGAGAGTGAGGTGTCGATATGACATGTAGGGAGTCGTAGCACAACGTCGAGGTAACCCCTGGGGTTTATTACAAGGGTGGAATCAAATACACCGGGTGTCAAAAAATGAAACTCACCCCTGGCATTAAAGGGAAAATAAGACGGCAAGTTTACTGGCGAGGATGATCATAAACTCGATGTTTGTTGCATCTCGCTGTGAAAAGGGAATTGGAAAAAATCTTATCTGAGAAATTATTTCAGTGACTTCGCAGGCAGAAAATATTCTAATTTCATTACGATCCGGGATTTTGGTCGTAAAAAGTTTATCTGTATCTTTAGTAATAAATGTCAGAGAGCCATTGATAGAAATGAAACTCTTTAGTATATTGAAAAGACTTGGACGTGTAGTTGTAAGCAACGCGACAACTGGGTGAAATCTTGGTTCTGTTCTTGGGAAACCGGGTGAGACCTTAAAAGGGGTAAGCAGAGTGCCAGCAAAACCCCACGCGCGTTGGCACCCCATTTATCGAGGTGCTTTCCCTTCCCGCGGGCGCTCGTTTGTTGCGTAATCTTTAAGATCGAAAGGGTTGAGCGAAGGCGAGCGTGGGGATTTCACTTTGCTGATTATTTGTTGTCATCTCTGTCTAACTCCGAGGCATCTTTTTACAGCACCGACCTTCTCTTCTGACTTTTTATCTCCAAGACAATCGTCGAAATGCTTTCAAGAATTTTATGCAACCCGACAGCCGCATGCCTCGCGATTTCAGTCGTAAGCTGAGTGACTAAAAGAACAGATACTCTGGACAATAATTTTACCACGTTTTTGCTTCCTGTAACGCGCCTTAGGACGGCTTTTCTAGAGATAAAATAAACGAGTAGTGATTAAATATTATGACCGTTGCACAGCGAAGTATACTCGGGACTAGAGGAAGCTCCTGCTCGCAAAGACGTTACTTAGCATAATTAAAGATTCCCAGGGTGCCGAAAATCCTGTGGGCTGGTGCTCCGGGAATAAGAAGTACATCCGAGAAGAAGAGCCTTGGATTGAATTTCCTTCGTGTTTCTGACGTTAAGATTTACTCGGACTTATGCAGAAATGAACGTAGTAACAAAATTCTCTTTCTTCGTTATTTACGTCGATTGAAACGTAAAAAAGGTCCTTTTTTAGTACATAGATACATGTATAGATGGACAGGGAGAGCTGAGCTAAGAGATTCCGAGGTCATTTCCATTCGGTCCTCGCAAAGTGGCATCATTTCCCGTGAGACCTAGTAGGCACCAGCTGGCCAATGGCTACATCCTTGACTATACTCTGGCTCGGTTACTGATCGAAACTCCCTTAGAACCTAACTGATCATCAATACCCAACTGGGACACATTCTACCAGATATTTACTACTTTGTCCTCATATTGTAAATTACAATTGTTTAAATTATTCCCTTATTTATCATTCATTCCTCCGAAAGCATGCCTCGAATTCGGGATTCGGGGATTTCATTTTTGGCCATAACTCATAAGCAGCTTTTCAGTTTGGATTCAAATTTCTGGGCGATCTTCTACGAGCACCAAAAAGGAAGACCCCATGGTTTTTTTGCGTTAATGTGCACCCTAAGCCCGTCTTCGACGCAGTCGAAAAAGGAGTCATTCCGAAATCCTTAATTGGCGGGTTTGAAAAGGGGATCGAAATTTGATCCCAATTACGGGGAATTTCGTAGTAAGAAGCATAAAATATAATGGAAGAAAGGATATATTTTAAAGTAGAAGCAACGATTGTGATCCACTTTAAATTCAAGTATCAGCCAACAATTTTGTACGTCCCACAGGACGTGTACTTTCACCACCATCGGGGCAAAGGGTCTGTAGTTTGATTTCGCGTGAGACGTCTCACATTCACACATACATTCACCCTCACTCCCAAGGGGGTTGTTTTAAAATTCAACCCCCATATGAAGACCACTGAGACCAGAGTTACACGCTCGTCATATCAATCTGTGAATCGATTGTAAAATGTTTTGGCAATTGTCGTTCTCACAAAGTAATTTCGATCGTCTTACCGACTTTGATGGATCAAAATTTAAATTAAATCTTAACCACCTTCGTCGGCTACCGGATGAGGGTTTATAGTCAGGTTGTGTTATAAGCTTTCATATTCCGTGTAGACGTCGAGGTGTTTTGGGCTCTGCGACCCTTCGTAAAGTCACAAACTAGCAATTTGATAAACCGTCACACGACCTAAACACAAACATCCCTTTAACTACCTCAGGATGTGCCACTGAAGGTTCTTATATATACAAAGAGCAAACATGAGAAGATTTTATCCGCCATTACCATCATTCTAATACTACGACATAATGCCAATGTATTATCCTGGGGTTACATGACCCAGATGAGGTAACGGCGGCTGTAAAATAAAGAATTATAACGACACACTCGTTTACATGCAAATACTGTCGCCATAACTTGCTAATGTAAAATAAAAAACAACTTCTAGGGGATGAAAAAAGTTGTAAAAAAAAATACGGAGACATCTAGCCATGGCATTTGTAGTTAGTTCCGGGCTAGAGATCAGGGCTGATGAAGCCACTACTGTGAATTACATTAGATATGGAGATGTTGCGATCTCGAGGGTTAGAAGTAACAAAATTCTGTTCAATGATTTGCTTTTTGTCATGCTTATGACCCAGAGGGGGCTGAATCGACCCCCCGAGGAAATAACTTTCACTTTTTTTTTTGTTTATTCTGATTCCTAGCTCTCAGATGTATGGAGCATTGAAAATAATTTTTCAAAATTGTTCTTTTGACTTCAATAATTTCTAGCTCCTAAAATACTGGGTTTAGATAAAAATTTATAATAACCTTTTTTGTAGATCTTTGAATTCTCTACAAAAGTAACTCTATCAACTTTCGTCCTAAAGCCAATATTTAAGGAGATATTTAAAATCAAAAATTACAATTACGAAATTTGTGACTTTTCTTAAAGATATAATTCATTTATTTGTTGATTACTCGTTAAATATCAAACTTAGGTAAAAATTTACAAGGATCTTTTTTGTAGATCTTTCAATTCTCTACAAAAGTAATTCTATCAACTTTTGCTCTCAAGCCAATAATTAAGGAGATATTTCAAATTTAAAATTAAAATAACAAAATTAGGGTTTTTTTCTTAAAGATATAATTCATTTATTCGTTAATTACTCGCTAAATATCAAAGTGAGGTAAAAAATTATAAGGACCTTTTTTGTAGGCCTTAAAATTTCCTACAAAAAACATAGAATCAAATTTCTTCCTAAAATTAACGGCTAACGAGAAATTTATCTCGAAAGTTTGTAAAAAGTAAAAAAATGTCAATCGTAGAATGATTTCCCATAAATCCTCAATTGAAACCATAAAAAAAATATTTAAATAAACAAATGATAAAATAAATAGTGTGAGTGAGCTGAATAAACAAAATGTATAAATTTGTTTAGCTGTGTCATGTATACTAAAATAGTGAAAGCAATTCCACGTATCAGAGATACCAGAGGCCTGGTTAATTCGTATTGATCGTAACTCTTAATCCATTAATGAACTCACTCGGCCTTTTATCCTAGTTACGCGGAGCTTTTCACAACCAGACAACATACCCTACTTCCCACATACACCACATAACCATTTATAGTTACTGCAAACTCAGACAATTAACACTAAATCCATTCCAGCCTAATTTAAATTTAAAATAAAATATTTCCCGCCAATAAATAAATAAATTTATAGCCGTCGGTTAAAACAAATCGACTTTCGTCAGCAAACAATTCTGTCGAAGTATGAAATAAAAATATGACAAATATAAAAAACTAAAGTAAGAGAAATAAAATGAGGGATGCAAATTGACTGAAATCCCTTTATCGTTCACCCAAACAAGCGATAGGTCCCTCACGGTGAGGAAGACAACAAGAACCAACGACAACAGCGACGACAAATTCCTCAAATATTTATCTCAACGCGTACTCTATTCGCGACGCCCTATCTCCAACCACCATCATGTCATACCACTTTCTCTCTCTCTCTTTCTTTATATTTGGCGACGTCAACTCTTATTCTCAGTTGGCTTTTGTCACCCTGCACATTATACACACGACATAAAAGTGTCGTGACGTCTATCGACGTATGACAAACACACCCACGTCATTTTACTCCGCGACAAAGACGTGACACTAAAGAAATTCGAGTAGCGGCAACATAACAAAAAATACGATCGGAAAGAAGACGTTCGACACACCAAAGTCTTGATCCTAATGTCTTCGCAGTTTGAAATTTTGTGTTAAATTCAAATCTGCGATTTTCTATTTCCCATTTAAATAACATGGAAAAAATTTGAAGTTTGGAATTTTATACCTCGGCAATGGCTTATTGTACAGATAAACCCAGGGTATGATTTTGTAGGGAATTGAACGCTCTACAAAAAAGGTCTCTTATCATTTTTTGATAAATCCATTTGTTCAAAAGTTATTGGAGCTTGAAGTCAGATTTATAGTAAATTTTGAGTTTTTTTCACTTTTCCAGCGGAAATATCAGACTTATCACAAAATGTAATAGGACCTTTTTTGTAAACAATTTTATTCCCTACAAATTATTTTAAATAAAGTTTTTTGAAATTCGGCATTTTTTTTTAGTTATTTCCATTTTAATGCCGAGCTCTTAAAAAAAAAGCTGCATTCTGATCAATTTCAAGACTTTGACATTAAAATGAAAATAACTCGAAAAAAATGCGGAGTTCGAAAAAAATTTATCAGAAATAATTTGTAGGGAATAAAATTGTCTACAAAAAAGGTTCTATGACATTTTGTGATAAGTCTGATATTTCGGCTGGAAAAGTAAAAAAATCTCAAAATTTACTAGAAATTTGACTTCAAGCTCCGATAACTTTTGAACAGATGAATTTATCAAAAAATGATAAGAGACTTTTTTTGTAGAGCATTCAATTCCCTACATAGCATGCCTACAGATTTTTTCTACTGCGCATCATTGGCTTGTTATAAAAATCAAAAGACGCAAAAAAATTTTTCATGTCATTCTTATGGAAAATAGAAAAATGCGATGCGAAAATTGCAAAAAATGAAACCAAATAATTTGTAACACAAATCCAGAAAATTAAAAACTGTATGGTCTTGTTAAGCCGCTACATCTATAACATTTTATAAAGAGGTATTTCTAGAGCGTGATTATCCCAGACGAATGTTGAAGACGTGAGCTGATGGGAAGTGATGAGGCCGTAGTCGTTAGCAATTAATTTATTTTTCCCGCGAAACTCGTAATTGTTAAACTTAGATGGGCGGTCGGAGTCGCGGGAAGTCTTCAGTAGATAACCAACCCAGACTATACCCGACGACTGTTTGCCCAGGGTGGTTTTGGCGGGATCAAGACCGAGGGCGAGGAATAGACAAGACGGAAAGAATGCCGGTTGGGACAACTGAAGAAGGAATTAAGACAAAGAGGGTGACGAGTTGTTGGAGAAGCCAACGCGTTTATGCATCCCCTTGTCCCGGGGATTGGGTTACCAGGATAATTATAATGATGATCAGCCCGATGACACGGCTCGTTGACCAGAAGGCTCTTTTTCACCCTCGGACATGTTTTTGGGTATTAGCTAATGAAATGACAAAAGTAACGACCGCGATAATCGATACCTTGTAAAGTCGTGGGTCAAATTTCTTGGTCGGCAATTTGTCACTTGATATTGTCACTTATTTGTTATTGGGCGAAGTCGGATCGGGGAAGAGAAATCGTAGTAGAAGATGACGCATTTTTATGTCGGACCGAAAAAATAACTGACCGGCTGTAAAAATGAATTATGATTGCGGAAGATTGTGTCCGAAGACGAGGCTCCTTACACGGTACTCATCGCGATCGTAAAAGAGCTGAGTGGGTGGGGGAATGGCACCGAGGTCTCGAGTCTTGAGAGTTTTAGTGGAAAAAAGAGGATATTTTGTTTGTTTCCTGGATGCCGGATGGGGAGCATAAGTTGGCTAAGAGTAACCCTGCGTCGGGAACATGTTAATATTTGATCGGTCCTTGGGCGTGTGTCGCACACACACACGGCTCTCGGCGCACCTCGACAACGAGCTGCTACCGCTCCAGATGCGGTGAATTATTTAACGGCCCTCGGGGACACACGCGACTACGTGTAGGTACATGCCAATGCGTTAGCTTCGAGATTTCTCATACTTTTTTTACTATAGAGTGCACCCCAAACCCCTTGTATATGTATGCCTTTCGAATATAAGATTCTACTTCACTTTACTCCTAAGAGTTTTTTGCTTTTCAAAGTACGGGATTAAAAATATTCAAAATTATTAGTTTTTTTTTTTAAGTGAACGAAATGTGAACCATATAATTTTTGCATCGTCAAAAATATTCTAGAAGGTCGTAACCCATAAACTGAAAAAAAAAAATTGTTTTTGCAAATTCAATCTTCAGCGGATTTTGCAGAATCTGTAAGAAACTGAAGAATTTTCATCGATTTGCTCCAGACATTGCTACTATTCATCATTCATACGATTTACGAACGCTAAAGTTATCACTCCTACCGTAAAAATCGTGAACTTCTAACCTATTAACCCATCGGTAACCCAGATAGCTGCAGTTTCTCCGCAACTGTTATCATGGAGACTAAATAGATCTAGTGTTGGCAACAAATTTGCTTCAACTTTCTGAGAAAATCCCTTGATATCTAAGTTGGCCGCAAAAGTTGGTACTTCCAAAGTTGATACACTTTCTGAGAAAGTTGGTTGCAAAAGTTGGCAATCCATAAGTTGACGGAAAGTTGCCTTCAAATTGAAACTTTTCTCAGAAAGTTGGCGGTAACCTGTAGCCAAAAGTTGCAAAAACTAGAGTTGTCGATAAGATGATGGTTGCAAACTAATGAATACCAACTTTTTGACGAGTAACTCGTGCTATCAGGATCATGGACGTGTAACGCAATTTGCTACCGTAACCTGTCGCCAACTTTCTAAGAAAATTGAAAGCAACTTTCCATCAACTAACGTAATGTCAACTTTTGTAACCAATTTTCTCAGAAAGTTGTACAGTAGGTTGTCTCCGGCTTGCTGCCAGCTTACCTAACAGGTTAAGTTATTGTAGGCTACAATCTCTACCTCTCTTAATGAAACAGCTTTCTTTCTTACCAGTACTCAATAACCAAACTTCTGTCTTACTTTCGCAGACTGGTAAAAAATATCCCTTCAATGGGTCTCTTAAAAATCTCGAACCTTGATATCCACGAATGAAGAAAAAGAAATTGATAAATACATCAGCGGAACCGAAAAAAATTTTTTCATCATCAATGAATTAATACCCGAAGCACGGAGTGTTTTTTTTCCTTTACATGAATAAAACATTCGAGTGAATGATCTCGATAGGACAAAGACCCGCAGCCGTGGACTCGTGAACGGAAACGAGTGGGACCAATTTTAGTCTGACAACGTACTAAATATTCGGGTATTGTTTGCGAATTTGAACTTGACCTTGTGAAAAAAAAATATATAAATTCACACGGCTTGAAACCGGTACTCGGCGCTCATTCCCACTAAACTAGTTAATTTTTAAAAATCGTTTGTCGACGGGTAAAATATTTTTTTGTCTGCTATTGTGAGAAAATTTTTATTAAAAATTTTGAATATTTGAAGTAATGTAATTTGTATTTTGGAGTTAGTTAAATAGGCAGATGTTAATCCAACCGTCGATTGGAATACTGTAGCAGGTGTAAAGCGTTTAAGAAGCAGGTGGATTCGTTATAACTTACAACTACAGAAATATTTAAAATTCATCCTACTGTTTTCGAAATAATTACTCGGTTTTAAATTTTTAAAATTACACAGTCACGGAAACTAAAATGAACACGGAGAAGACCAGTCTCAAAAATATTTCATATATTTCAGTGAGAAATACTGATCAAATCAATAAATGGATTACTTTTACTATCTACTACTAAATGTAGAGTAAAAATCCCAAAATGCTAATTACTACGGTATATTTAACTGAAAATTGCTGTATTATTACTTTTATTACTGATTCATTCATATTTTTTATTGATCGAACAGCAATTTTTTTAAAGATTATATTAAATTATTACTAAACGTTGAGTCATACATTTAATTATACGATTCAAAGAATTTTACTCTGTAAAAATATAAAAATGTGCATTGAATACTCTACAGTATACAAAAATTATAATCTGTTTAGTAACTTCTGTAAATCAGATTAATAGCGAAGTATAAAATATTATGCAGCAACTAACAAACTACTAATCGGCATGAAAAAATGTGTATGAGAAAATTATATGCAACATATGTCAAATATATAACATATATGTTCACTGCGTCTCAGAACAGCTCACAACACAAAACTGGCCCTCTGAGGGGCCATGCGTGAGGAAATTTTATTTTTTGCGGACCGACTTTCCTGGGATGAATTCTATTTCGTGTGTAGGCACGAAAATAAGTAAAAGAAATCGAATTTACTGGAAAAAATATTTTTTTTACGACCCCAGACACGTCACAGCATCTCACAGCAGCTCACAACACAAAACTGGCCCTCTGAGGGGCCATGCGTGAGGAAATTTTATTTTTTGCGGACCGACTTTCCTGGGATGAATTCTATTTCGTGTGTAGGCACGAAAATAAGTAAAAGAAATCGAATTTACTGGAAAAAATATTTTTTTTACGACCCCAGACACGTCACAGCATCTCACAGCAGCTCACAACACAAAACTGGCCCTCTGAGGGGCCATGCGTGAGGAAATTTTATTTTTTGCGGACCGACTGTCCTGGGATGAATTCTATTTCGTGTGTAGGCACGAAAATAAGTTAAAGAAATCGAATTTACTGGAGAAAATATTTTTTTTACGACCCCAGACACGTCACAGCGTCTCACAGCAGCTCACAACACAAAACTGGCCCTCTGAGGGGCCATGCGTGAGGAAATTTTATTTTTTGCGGACCGACTGTCCTGGGATGAATTCTATTTCGTGTGTAGGCACGAAAATAAGTAAAAGAAATCGAATTTACTGGAGAAAATATTTTTTTTACGACCCCAGACACGTCACAGCATCTCACAGCAGCTCACAACACAAAACTGGCCCTCTGAGGGGCCATGCGTGAGGAAATTTTATTTTTTGCGGACCGACTTTCCTGGGATGAATTCTATTTCGTGTGTAGGCATGAAAATAAGTTAAAGAAATCGAATTTGCTATAGAAAGGATTTTTTCACAACCCCAGACACGTCACAAAAATCACATGAGTTCAATAGCGTTTTAAGTTTACAATAACAATTTAGTAATTTTAACTTATATTTTCAAGTAAAGGTCCCTATACTTTTTTTCTCCATGTACATACCGCATACAAGCGTATGGTAAATTAAAGGTATTTTAAAATTCTCCTCGTGGTTTATGTTTATAAAACATGATCACGATACGAGTTTTAAATTGTACAATAGTACGATGAGTTGAGAACAAAAAAAAATAATTACAAATTTTCTCAAGACCCGCTGGGATTTTCAATTCGATATCGCACTTTGCAGGAGTTGTCAACAACACGGGAGTGACGTCCGAGAATAATTTTGCACGATGAATACAAAATAACTTTTTTATGGACGTTATAACCTTCAATGACAATTGCGCGGAATATTTTATATCGCTGGGAATTTTTTATTATCGATTTTTTTTTTCTAACATCAAAACCATAGAAATTAAATTTTTTTTTTACAAATACAAAATAAATGATAATATTTTGTTTTAATTATTAACTTTGTGTTTTTTGGAAAAAATTTATAAAATAACCAAATTTCGAAAAAAGTCAAATTTTTTTCTTAAAAGCTCATTAAGATATTTTTTTTTTTTTTATTTATCTCTTAGAATTTTGGAGACTTTTTAAAAAAATCAAAATGTTGCTAATTTATAAAAATTGAATTTTTCTCTCCAGTAAATTTCAAAATTAAAAAAAAATAATTCAAGTAATTAACTACATAATTTTACTAATTACCCATAAGTAAACTCTAAATTCCATCCGCTTACTAAACTCCATATTTTGAAAAATCGATCCAAATTTTTCAGTTCCATGGCTCAAAATAAATTAATGAAAACTAAAATTAAATAAAATTTATTGTTAAGGAAAACTCATGTCCAATAACAGAAGTAACGAAAATAAAAATTACAGTAATTAGCAAACAGATGACTAAATAAATAAAACAAAAAAAAATCAATGGCCATAATTGTTAAGAAAAATAATTATGCATACAAGATAGAACAAGACAATCCAAAATGTCGTTAAGTTGGACAAAGGAGAGGATGTCAATTGTAACCGCCAGCTGGTCTTGTACTTGTCCCTGCCGCAAAAAAGGACTAGACTCAACATAAAATTCTCTACTCTTCAGAATTCAAGACCCAGGAGACCCAGGGGCAAGACTAGACTCTAGACCTTTTGGCATCAGACAACACATATATATAAATATATGTAAGCATTACGTGAAAGATTCTTACAAAATATATCCCAAAAGAAAACATTTACCCAAATCTACCCGAGCCTTTGATTTTTCCGATCAATTGTCATCGACACGGCTCCGACATTCCTGGGATACCTCAAAAAAATACGAGCGCATAAATTTCCAATATAATTATTGAGAATTAAAATATTACCAATATGCTTTATATTATCTTTCCGATAATATATAATAAAAGAGTGTTGATATAGATTAATTTAGTGAGGCCTGGGGGCTACGGAAGAGCCGAATAAATTTTTACAACCCAGTATACTACAGCCGGTAGATCCCAAACAGGTTTTCGCGGCCAATTAATTCGATCTTCGAGACGCGGCGAAACCCACCGCTTCTCTTAAAATATATATGTATATTTATATATATACCCTGGGGCTTATGTACAAAAAGATAATACGCGAGCCCACAAATATATACCCCGGAGAAAGCCATTTGTATTTCATTAACCAGCAATAGCTGCCCTTAATAACAACCATAAGACCAAAATCTTTGGGTTGTGAACTCGGTCGAAAAATTTATTGGGTTTGTTACTAAGGACATTTTTACTTGTCGTAATTTTTTAAAAACCAAATTCTGGTAAAATAAATTTTTTATCACCGGATTAATTCAAATTTTTAAAATTTCCCGCCAATTTTTTAAAAAAACTAATAAAATATCCCGTCGATTTTCTAATCACCAGCAGACTTTCAAATGCAATTGATTTAAAAAAAAAAAAAAAATTTAAAGGAAGTCTTTGGACGTGATCGGATCGTAACCCTATCGTATAAAAAGTATAGAATTTCCATATCAAGTTTTAAAAATACGTATAATGCTAAGTAATTCGATCCACTTGGCTTCAGCACGTGCGGAAATTACGCCAAGTGTCAAAAGATCATAAAACTGTCGCAGATGAGCACCTAGACCTTTTTGACCCAATTTCGATTTTCGAGTCCCAGTTTCCGAACCTCCACTTGCCAGTTTTCAAAATAATAAATTTTATATTTTTATGTCGGTTTAGAATCTTAAGACCGTTGTTATAATTTTGAATGAAAATTCTGGAAAGAGACAGGATTCAATGATTGAGAGTCACTGAGTACAGAAGGGGCGCGTGCCATAAGTTCACATCTGCTGCAGTTGGTTTTACACCCCTCTTACACTCACACTCTCAAATCTCTCCATTTTATATACATATATATGTATAAATGTATGTGTGTAATATCCATAATACCGACATTGCCGCTCCAACCACTACGATCCTCTTCATTCTATTCATTTTATTTAAGTTTTGGATCCGATTACAAAAACACTTCCGCAGGAAACTGTCTAGATCTTTCCATCATATTTTTTTTAATCTTCATATTATACATAAAAAAAAAATAACCTGGCTGCTACACTTATAAAATACCGACTTCCTTCAGATCCTCATTATCCTTATCCTAGGGAAATAAAAATAACTTCCCAGAAACAAATGCATTAATTATAATTATTGGATTAGCAGGTTCTGAAAAAAAGTTAAAAAAATCCAGCTCCGAAATTCAAAAGCAACCATACAAATATATAAAAAAAAAATCAATCGACCGAGTAAAATTGAATTCCGAGAAAACGTTGCAATTTCTTTAGGTAGTCCCATTATTTAAGATGAAAAAAGAAATTCCAGGTTGGTACCGTGCATAGAAAACGCCCGTTTATACCTGGGGTAAAAAGTGTATTTTTCAAAAATATATAATTTTACAAAAATATCAAATTTTAGGTCGTATGTAAAATTAAAAAAATTCAAATTCAAATGTAAATGCAATAAATAAATATGTCGTTATATATTGAGACAATTGAGGATTAAAAATAAACGGTAGCTATTCTCAGGAGCGGTTTTTACCCTCGGGGACTACAATAACAAGGGGACGTATTGCACAGCGAATTGGTAGCCGGTGAACAGAGCAGAGCGAGGGAAAAATAATATAAATAAAGAAAAAGAATGAGAAAGTGGAGGGGATACAGGTCTGGGCCCGAGCGATTGAGAGTAAGGCCCAACGGCTGACATTATAAGACCCAACGGTGCCCAACGGCTGACGCTGAAGGCCCATCTACTCACCCGAGTCTACCGGTCGGGCCCATCGGCCCGGCAAAAATTTAAGTAGGGAGCCGTGAAGAAGCAGCGAAAAGTAGTAAGGGAAGGGACCGAGCGCACGCCGAGTGTTACCGAACACAACCAACTTGGAACAGGTAAGCAGCTGCGTATATCCTCGGGGTTCAGATGGAGAGAAAGACCGAATGAAATTATGCTTGTGTGCTTGTGTGTGTGGTGTTTTATAGTATGGGGGAAAACACACATGCATGGAGTTTTAAAACTCGGGAAAGACAGACGCGTGTTTAAATTAGTACCGGCACAACTGTCGTCCGTTAAACATGCCAGTGTCTAAATAACAGTCAGCCTATAAGCGGCTTTATCAAATCGATTTTTTATTTTTGAGACGTAGAAGAGGTTTTTCAGTGAAAAAGTTTGATAGTTTTTTTTTTTGTGAAATGTTTTGATTTAATGGTTTAATTTTTAGTGACAATGAAGTTGTGGGTTTTCTTAACATTTTTTATGGTGGTCCAGGCAGATCTTCTGGATCTGTATGTCGAGCACATGGACGAAACCATGAGGACAAATTTACACCGTAAAAAGTTACCGAGATTTTTGAATAGAAGGAATAAAAGAAGTCCGAAGGTTTCGTTTAAAATTGGAGACTTTAAGAAACAGCGGCTGGATGTTGACGAGAATTGGTGGATTGGCAAACGAGTGGACAGGAAACCGGTAAAGCTTCCGGTGCTGAAGCACGATGATATGGATATCCCGAATTTGAATGAGAAGAATTTGAATCGCGATTTTGAATACGTTAAGAATAACCGGCAGCTTGAAATACTGGAGGGTTTTGGAGTTGGACGAGTGCCAAGACTGTGGGAAACCCAAGTTCTGGATCCAGTGAAAAATGATTCGGAGAAAGAGTTCGTAGATGTTAGGAGCAAAGAAGTTTTCCAGCCGACTTTTGTCACCTCGGAGATGAAAAGATCAAAAAAAGTAGAAGCGGTCGTGCAGGAAAAAGAAGTTTCCAGATTTCGGAGGGATGTCAAGGGTGTGAATTTTACCCGGCATGAGTTTCTGGATGACAACGGAGAGGTTCTGCTGGAATGGGACCCCTCGGATGAGGAAGTCGTAACTTTTAAAGTGTCCGCCAAAACCAGGGGATACATCGGAATCGGTTTTAATGACAAAGGTCACATGAAAGGAGCAGATATCATTCTTGCATGGGTCGATGATCATTCTGGTGTCGTCAATCTACTGGTAAATATATTTTGACATCGAAAAAGTTAAACATGAATTTAAATTCAAAATCGGAGCCTCTGGTTTTTGATCCTGTGGTTTTGTCGAACAATAAAATCGATGCTCAGTAATTTAGATTTATCCTTTTTATCGCTTACATTTCTTCTCTTAAAGCCGTTTTTATTCGATTATTTTTGTTAGCGTGTGTTCTTTTACTTCTTCTTCTTCTTCTTCTTATTCTGCATCGTTTTTTTTTTCTTTGTACGACTGAAATTTCTCTGCAGAGATTGTACTCTCTCGGGAGATCTTTGGAACCTGTCGCCGCAAAAAGACGTAAGAGAGTAAAAGAAATACTGGTGGTTATAAGCTTGTAAGAAGAAGCGGGATGAAGAAACGGAGAAAGATAATAGTAATAAAAAAAGTTAAAAGAAAGGAGGAGCTGGGGGAGGGGAAGGTGAAAATGAATAAAAAAAGAAAGCGACTTGAGGAATTAAAGGAAGATTAAGAAGCCGGCATATGTGTAAAAGAAAGAGCGGGAGATTCTCTTTATGGAGAGACAAAGGCCTTTTTTAAAAGTATTTTATTATTCTCTACGAAATTTGTGATTTTTTAAACAAAAGACAACGAATTCCTTAATAAATTTTTATAAACATTCATTCGGATGCCAGTGGATCGACTGTAGGAGAACCCGGGGCAAAATGAGACACCATTAAGACCAAATTTTTTTTTTTTCATTTGAATGCGCAGTTATGGTTTTTTGAAAAAATGGCGCGAGTTCAGATCTGACAGACCAATTAAAATTTTTTTTATGTGGCCCATGTTACCTCAGTCAACTTTTTCTGACAAAAATAAAAAAGAAAATTCACTGGAAATTTAAAAGACCGACTTTTTCTGACTGATCAACTTACCCCGTTCTTTTCTAGTATTTTTTAATAGAAAAATTTTTTTTTACAATCGTGGCTCATTTTACCTCGAAATCAACTTTTTCTAACAAAATTTAAAAAAAATTTAATGGAAATTTTTAATTTTCCCGGGTGACCAATTTACCCCATTCTTTTTTAGTATTTTTGCATAGAAAAAATTTTTTTTTAAAATCGTGGCTCATTTTACCTCGAAATCAACTTTTTTCGATGAAAATACAAAAAATTCACTGAATATTTTAAATTTTACCGGCTGATCAACTTACCCCATTGTTTTATAGTATTTTTGAATAGAAAAATTTTTTTTTCACCTGTGGTTTATTTTGACCAGAGCTATTTTAAATTTTAAAAAAATATTAATTATCTCATTATAAAAATATAAAATAAAATAAATTTATTAAATAGCCGAGTGTTATTTCATTGGGAATTAGATAAGATGAAATAAAAATAGTTATTTAAAGGATAAAATAAAGGAATGGGCAAGAAGGTCAAACCGCAAAAGTATAACCTGTATTTTTAAAATTCTTTTAACAGATTCTACATCTACCGAAAGTATTCTCCACCCAAAAGTTCCGAGAATACCTAATCTTAATTAAATTTATTTCCATCTCGCCAACGACTGTCCATGTAGATCGCGACATATCCAAACGCAAATAAAAAAAAAACGTTTAAAACCATAAACGACCAAAAAGATAAAACTTAATAAATAAGAAAATAAGTAAGCAGCAGATGAATAAACCGTAGATTAAGATAAAATAATGGTCCGGAGTCTTTAGTCTTTAAAATCTATCCAGAGTTTCTATATACTCGATAATGATCTTTAATGCCAGTCAATTCATTGTTTTAGTTTTTTTTTTTATATGGATATTCGCATTGAGCCGCAGGTTGATGGATGCCCTGCAGATGGATCTCTCGATTCAAATTCATCGATGTGGAATTTCGGCAGATCAAATCGACGATCTTTCCACGGGGGGTATCGGCCTGTTGGATTGATAGACAGGCCTATGGATTTTGTTTTTTGAATCTTTTTTTTTTTTTGAATTAGAATTGAATTGTTTTGAGCAGACATTAAGAGACGATATGTTGTGACAAAGTCATTCTGACGTAAATTAGAATTTATGTAATTATTATTTATAAATATATAAGACTTGAAGTCTAGATATATATCATTTTTATATGCTCCATATATCACTCATATATGCCCAGATATGATTTACACATGATCCATACGTGACTCACATTTGCTCCATATATAATTCATTTATGCTCCATATATGACACATATATGCTCCTCATATGATTCACATGTAATCCATGTGTGATTTATATATGCTCCATATATGTAGCATATATGGTTAATATTTATATATGGCCATATATGATTCATATATGCTCTATATATGACCCAGATGTGCTCCTCATATGACACATATATGTTCCTCATATGATTCACATATGATCCATGTGTGATTTATATATGTAGCATATATAGTCAATATTTACAGATGACCATATATGCTTCATATATGACCCAGATATGCTCCTCATATAACACATATATGTTTTTCATATGATTCACATATGATCCATATGTGATTTATATACATATGCTTCATATATTGTCTATATATGAATGATATATGAATCATGTATACTCCATGCATGAATCATATATGTAACATATATGGTCAATATTTATATATGACCATATATGATTCATATATTCTCTATACATAGGAATATATAGATAATATATGTAGCATATAGGTCATATATGATTTTTCACGAGGATCTGTAATAAAATAATTTTTAGATAAAAAAAAAAAAATTTAATTTATAAAAAAATTGGTGCAGAAATAAATTAACAAAATTTTTTATCATTTTGAGAAATTGTAACTAAAATTTTTTTTCAAAAATTAGTTGAAAAAACTTTAGACAAAATAAATTTTTCCGTCTCAAAATGTCATTTCGCTCCCACTACATTTTTTAAAATTTAATTTTTTTTTTTTCGGTTCAATATTTTTTTTTTTTTTTTTTTTTTGTAAGTATTTAAAAATTTCAAAACAATTAAAAAAATATATAATTGATAAAAATCTCGATGAGTAAAACAAAATAAATTTGAAAGAGTGCAAAATATCTCAACGCCATTTGGCATCACCATGAATCCGTTGGGTCCAGTCAGGGGCCCAAGGCCTCCAGACACGGCCCCCCGTCGAGACTACTCTCTACTATTCCCTTTGCCAAAGAAATACTATTATACACAACAATATTTAAAGAGGAAGAGTAAGAAAGGCTCCGGGCAAAATAAAACCAAAAAACCAGCCAATGCCCAAGTTAAGAATTCGCTAGCGCAAAAAATCCCAAACGAGTCTTGGTCACTTTGTTGCCATGTTTTTCACACCATGCTTTTTTGTAACACATAATAATTATTATTTTTTGTCATCCTACGTCTTTCTTTACCGTTTCCAGCTTCTTCAATAATTTTCTCCGCGCCCATTCTTCCGTTTCCAGTACAAAGGCCCATTTATATTTTTTTACTCCCACTAAAAAAAATTTATCTCATCACGTCATCGAAATTCACATGAAAACTCAGATGTTTACTTTTGGTTTCATCATAGCATAACATCTTTCTACAATTCGTCAGCACTTTCATTGATTCCGTCCACAGATTCAAGTTCACATATAATCTAAACCAGTTTCCATTTCAAGCGAAATCTGAGATCAGAATTTAGAAAAAAAATATTTTTCCGAGGCATTCTATTAAATTTTTCCCAAATAAATCCACTTGATCTTAAATCTCGAGAGCTATTAAAAAAATAACATGCAATAAAAGTAATTCAAAGAGGGTGTACTCATTAGCATACTCGAATAAGCGACATCCTGACATAATCCAAGGGTATGATTTACGACTTGTGAGCGCAAGGCATGTAAACCGGTCGTTTCAATCAAATAAAATATGTATACCTTCTACACATACTCTGGCATTTGTCCGCGCATTGCGATCATGTATAAATACAGATAGACTGAGATGATATCCCCGCTATCGGTTTCTTTGTCTTAATCCTTGGAGTTAACGAGCAAAAAACCTTCAGTACAAATTTAAAGACAACGGCCTGTTAAATAGCTTCCATCATCCGAACTTACTTACGTTTCAATTTATCTTAAAATTGAGTCAATAACCGGTAAATAGATGAATGAAAAGTGCAAGTCATTGATCGCAGGCTTTTTTTTTGACTAATTCTGAGCTTATGTTATTTTTTTCTGACTTTAAAATCCTTGACAAAGTCTTCAATGTAAAAAAAAACGGTGTAAGTTCATGATGTACAGGTGTTCAATTTAACCCTGGAGATGGTGTTAAAATAACACCAGAAGTGGTTTTAATATTTTTCCTGATTTTACAAAAATAATTATCAATTCAAAAATTACACCGAAGAGATGGTGTAAGTGCACTCTATCATGGTGTTAAAATAGTACCTGTAGCGGTGTTAATATTCTTCAGTTAAAAAAATTATTGTTTTAAAAATTACACTGTAAAAAATGGTGTAAGTACACGCAATAACGGTGTTACAATAACACCGGAGCGGTGTTATATTTTCCTAGTGTTAAAAAAAATTATTATTTTTTCAAAAATTAGACTGTAAAAAATGGTGTCAGTAAATACTATCGCGGTGTTAAATTTAACCACGAGAATGGTGTTAATATTCGTCTTGGTGTTTAAAACATGTATTGTTTCAAAAAGTATACTGTAAAAATGGTGTAAGTACACACTATCACAGTGTTAAGATAACACCAGAAGCGGTGTTAATATTTTTTCCAATGGTAAACAAAATAATTATTGATGTTTCTAAAATTACATTGACAAAAAACGGTGTAAGTACACGTTATCGCGGTGTTAAATTTAACCCCAAGAATGGTGTTAATATTTTTCTCGGTGTTAAAAAACTTCTATTGTTTCAAAAATTACACTGTAAAAAACGGTGCAAGTACACACTATTATGGTGTTAAATGTAACCCCTAGAATGGTGTTAATATTTTTCCCGATGTTAAACAAAATAATTATTGTTTCAAAAATTACACTGTAAAATAATGGTGTAAGTGCACACTATCCAGGTGTCAAATTGAACTCTGAGAACGGTGTTAAAATTCAAAATGGTTATAATTATTATTACAAAGAGGGTGAAGTGAATAATCACGATTAAAATCAATGAGAAGTAGTTAACAACCTCTAGGTAAAAAGGTCTTAGACCTGTAACTGAAAGATTAAAATCTATCTCTTGATCCGTGACGGAATTACCGCCTAGTGTTTCCTCGAGCATGACGGGAGTTGGCAATTATTCGGATTCATTACTCCCAGGAAAATAACTTCCCTCGTATAAAACTTATTACAACAAACTAACAAGTACATTAAACATACCCTATATGCATATATAAAACCTTAAACGAATAATGTTCCATACATTGCCCTCTTTCGACAGGTAAAGACCCTTCTTTTGTACTGGCGGTTACAGACTACTCCCTTTCCGAGGGATTTTCCGTTAACTCTTTGTTTGCACATTGAGTGTATCTAAGCACCCAATCCTCGTGGCATCCCAATAAAATTCCCACGAACTGAATTTTAGTAATTTACAATTTTTATAAAGACCTGCTCAGGTCAACAACCAAAGAAACTATTTTATTTTCCTTTTTTTTCTAGGATTCACACGGTGATGAAGAGACTAATGCATCTCCAATCACAGACGTCTCCCAAGATGTTAAGATACTCGAGGGTTTTCAGAACGACACCCACACATCAGTTACGTTCTCACGTAGATGGCAAACATGTGATCCGGAGGATCGTCACTTAACCGTAAGCATCAAAAAGTTCATGTTCCCGAAAAATTCTTACTATTCTTGTAGCCGATGATGTCGCCCTATAAGAGGACTGCGGAGTTTCTTTGATACAAAACATGCCGACAGATCGCGAGAATTTGAAACTACCGGTTCGTTAAATTCGCAGCAACCAATGACAACAAAGCATTCAAGCCCCAAATCACTTAAATGCCCCATTAAAATATTTCAAAAGTCTTTTTGTGTTACGTTACGATACCTCGTTATGCTACACTCGCAAAAATAGTTGCCAAGTTGTATAAGAAATATTATTAAGTCTATCAATACGTTTGCAGGAAGACAATGTAAGAGTTTTATGGGCAATGCACGAAGCCGATCCAGAGCTAAACACCGCAATTTGGCATCGGGAACGATGTGGCTCACGTCCGTTGAGGATCAGAGCAGCTCCAGCCCGGCAACCGCCACCAAAATCACCCAACGTCAGACATTGGGACGTTAAGTTGAACCAATTTGCGGTTGACGATAAAGAGAACACGGTTTATTGGTGTAAGATATTTGCTGCGCCATTCAATAAGAAGCATCATATGATTGGGGTATATATTTATTGATGACAACTCGTCTTATATTTAGCCAATGACGCATAAATATTAACCAAAATCTATGTTTTAGTTCGAACCACTCATCGAAAAAGGCAACGAGGCACTGGTTCATCATATGATTCTGTACGAATGCGCTTCGACGTCTCCGATGTTGAAGCAGCATGCGCGGATTGTTGGTACTGCTTGCTACAGTCCCACTATGCCCAGAGAATGGGACTCTTGCATTCAGCCGATAGTTACTTGGGCCCGTGGAAGCAAAGGTATTGGTCTGAGGAATGATGACTGAGTCAATGGGTAGGGTCTGGGCTGGAAACTGAACCAGTTGATCTTTTGCAGGTGATTGGCTGCCGGAACATGTGGGAATTCCCGTAGCTGAGCACAAAGAGGGATCTTACTACATGCTGGAGGTCCACTACAACAATCCGGAAATGAGGAAAGCCATTGATAGCAGTGGAATCAGGCTCCATTTGACTCCGGAATTGAGGTCACAGGAAGCCGGGATCTTTGTCACGGGAATGTCTGTAGGACCGTTGCACCTGATTCCCCCGAAGCAGAAGGAATATGCGACTGCTGGATACTGCGACACCCATTGTACCGACGCAGTAAGTTTTTGGTCTATATTTGAATCGATTGATCGCTTGATGAAGTTCAGATTCAGAGCATTGACATTAAATATATTTTCAGCTGCTTCCCGAAGACGGAGTCAACGTAGTGTCCGTTGTGCTGCATTCACATCTGGCAGGAAGACGGATGAGTTTAAAGCACGTCCGTGAGGGCAAGGAACTGCCTCACATCGTCAGGGAAAATCACTTCGATTTCGATTATCAGCAATCGCACAGTTTACAAGAGGAAGTTAAAGTCCTACCGGGCGATGAATTGATTACCGAGTGCGTCTACGGAACTCAAGACCGGACACGGCCGACATTGGGCGGATATGCTGCCACACAGGAAATGTGTCTGGCTTTTGTGGTTTATTACCCGCGGACGGACTTGGCCGGCTGCTACAGTTCGACTCCACCGAAGGATTTCTTCAAAACTCTCGGAGTTTACAATTTCAAAGGGGTTTCGTTGGACAATTTGGAAAAACTCTTTCTGACAACTGGGTAAAGATCTCTCCCATTGCTGATCAATTGATCATCGATCCAAGCAATCGATTGCTTGACTAATAACTGATTTATTTTTCAGAACCGACGCAGTTACGCTGCCGACGATCGTGCAACAGCAGCTTCCGGTTTACCCAGCAACCAGACCCAGCGAAAACGTCAATGATGAAATCATCAAGGAGGCCGAGACCGCCTTGAAGGCCATGAAGGAGTACTCGGAAACCGAAAACGACGACAACATTTTCACGAGGCTGGTGATAGAAAATCCGGAAGAGTTCCGGGGACGGACTTTGGCAGAACATATTCTTGCTCTGCCTTGGACTGAAGAACTCCTTGCCCGGTCCATTGAACGCAGCTTCTACCAGGGCAGGCACATGACGTTCTGTCGTAAGCGCGACGATAATTTGGCGCTGCCTTCAGAAGTAAGACAGTTTCCCAACTTCACGCGAATCGAGGAACCCAACAGCGCGAATTGTTCGAAAAAAGTCGTCATCTCGGCAGGCATTATCTCACTTCCAAATATTTTTATCATTTTCGCTGCGCTGTGCATCTTCTTCTGCTGATTGGTCGCGATCAGCGAACTTAACAAACCTGTATATTTATAAATTAAAAAGTATATATATATTAATTATAGTTTTTATTTATTACAGCATTCCGTTCTAAGTATAAATCAATGAAAAAAATACTCTATGTTTTGTCTTTTTCAAGTGAAAAGACTATTGTAAAAAAACCGATGGAAAAAACAAACGATTGTAACTGTACCCTTAAAAAACTGTAAATATATATTTATAAGAAGGATAATTTAAGAGCTTTTTGTATGAAATATTTTTGTATAGATTAAAAAATTTTTTATAAATTTATTGTCGTATATTTTCATCAGACCTTGACCTATTTAGCGTATCGATAACTGCCAGACGTGATAAATAATTTTATAAAGGGAACTTTAATAGATTTAGTGAATGGAATAAAATAGAGCACCCAATTTTCTAGTTGATTGAACGGAGCATCTCCACGTGTTAGAGAATGATTACTACGGATTCTTAACCGGTACATTACGCCCCCGCGCTGATGGTAAATCCCACGGCTCACCAAGCAAAAAGTGGTCCCATGTGGCTGTCGCTGATAACTGCGGATTGAAATTATATTGAATTATAGCGGCCACAGATAGTCGGTGAGTATAAAATGGGCAAGCTCGGGTGCTGGAGCATCAGAAAGTCTACGGACGTTGAAGCTGCAGTATCTAGTTCGAGCTACCCAGCAAACAGTCAGCGTTTTTTGGACCTCTTACTTAGCAGGGTAAGTTATTAGAAGCATTGATGGTTCTTTGATTGGAATTATAATTCTCTGCTTGGTATTTTTCAGATGAGGCGAACACGTTTCTTAGTGAGACCAGTCCGTTCTTGGCAGTACGTGGGTCTGATGGTTGTGTCGTTGGCCTGCATGACATTGGGCCTGGTCTCGAGGGATCGAGAAGGAAGATCTGGAAGTCTCGTTGGTCCAGAACTGAAGCATTCTGCACCACATAAGTAAGTAATGATGATAAGGAATTATTTTGTGGTATAGGGTACTGATTATTTTGTATTGATTTGATAACTAGGGTGGACGCTTGCCCAAATGAGCTGGCTATGGTATTCCGACGGCTTGCTGACGACCCGGCTGACAAAGGACTCGATTTCGATGACAATCGAATTACTCCCTATAAGTTTGATCAATCGAGAGTACGATCTGTGGGATCGAGATCACGGTCAGTGAGATCGAGATCATTGGATCGTGAGAGTGGACGAAATGAACGTCGGTTTTTGGAAAGAAACCGAGAGTCTAATTTACAAGAAATTGAGAATCGAAGACTGAACAGAAATATGCGAGAAGCAGAGAATCGAAGACTGAATCGAGATGTTCGAGAAATGGAGAATCAAAGACTGAGTGGCAGCATTAGATTTGGTAGGGATCGGAACTCTGAGCGCGTTACTGAAGAACGACGATCAGTATCAGAACGACGGATTCGAGAAGCTATGGAACGTCGCGATATGAGGAACGCACGAGTTGAAGCTTCTCGAGTTCGGGAAAGTCGGGATAGACGTCTCGAGGAAAGAGTTAGAGAAATTCGTAACAGGCGTGTTGAGGAAACTAGAGTTCGGGAAAGTCGTGAAAAGCGCGTTGAGGAAAATAGAGTTCGGGAAATGCGAGAACGTCGTGCTATTGATATGTCGCGAGTTCGTGATACACGAAATGGACGTACTGCAGCTTCTAGATTATCAGAAACACGGGATGGACATCTGACCGAAGCTTCACGAGCTCGAGAATCTCGAAATGGCCGCCTTGCTTCTAGACTAGTTGACTCACGAGAAGAACGTACTGTTGAAGTTTCACGAATCCGTGAATTACAAAACGGACGTCTTGCAGTCTCTAGAGTTCGTGACACACGAGATCGTCTTTCAGCTTCAAGATTATCAGAAGACCGCGAAAGACGTTCTATTTCAACAGAACGATCTCGCGAAACTCGAAACGAACGTCTTGTACGGTCTAGACTCTCCGTAATACGTGACTCACGTCTTCCAGAAGTTTCCCGAGTACGAGACACTCGGAATGAACGTATTCCAGCTTCGCGGGCTCGTAACTCACGAGATATACGTCTCTCAGCTTCTAGATCATCAGAAACCCGTGAAAAACGTGACGTTGACAAGTCACGAGTCCAAGAAACACGAAACGAACGACTCGCTGAAGCTAGACTTCTCGAGCGCAGGACTCGTGATGCAAACGCTCAAAATCGCGTTCCATTAACCGGCCGAATTCAAGAACGCAGATCCGCAGAACGTCAGCAAATCAATCGTCGCATTGACAGCGCTCGTGATTCATCAGTAATTTCTCGAGACCGCAAAGCAGATGCAGTTCGCGTCGATCGCGTACCAGATCTCGCGGCCCAACTTACGCGACTTAACTACCTCAGTAAATTCCCCGAACTGAAAATGAAGACATCAAATTACGAATTCTTCAAAGAAGCTTTGGTAGCTGGTTTGTGCGCAGTCTACACCGCGTCTATTTTCCAAGGCAAGACAAGCTACTTCAGGTAATTTTTGATCAACTGTTCAATTAAAGATATGATCGAAAATAAACTGAAATAAAACGCAGCCTACTAAATATTTTTCCATTCCATTGCAGGAACATCATCCCCCAAACCAACCGCTTCGTTGTCTGGTAAATAATTAACAAGTTTCAAAAATATATTTTCAACAACTGGCAATTCTGGCACTCATATTTATCTATATACACATATATATTTATTCTGGCCTTATAAATGTAACCCTAGTTCTTAGACCTTAAACTTTTCCCAAATATATATAACAGCCAGAAAAACTTATAACTGATTAAAAAAATATAACTATATATTATATATTTATTGTAGTTCTCTAATGAGAGCATCCTGTTATTGATAAATAAATAAATATTTTTCGTGTCATTAAAAATATGTCTACTTATTATTGTTGATAATTAAAGAATGAAAGGAATTAATAAGCTACTAAAAAATATATTTGGTAACTTCGGACTGAATTATTCATACTATGATATTATAGAAGTAAACAAGAGTTGAATTTAAACGGTAGAATTAATTTTCAAAACTTAATTGATAAGGAGTTATTTTCAAGATATATCTAGTTGTCGCTTTAAATGCCTTCTGTTTGACTGCGATAACTATTTATGGCCTTCCACTTGAAAAATGTCATATGAAATAAACAACAAAATATTACAGTAATAAATTTTTAAACTTTTATTCCATCAAATTCACATAAAACCATTCAATCAGTAAAATATTCGCAATTAATGGAATTACAAATAAATATCAAGTAAGACAGAGATAAAACTTTGTACATTATTATTATTAAAGCTAGTCCATATGTTTAAAAAAAAATATCATATTTATGTGCAATACTGATAAATCCAACGGAATTACTCCGTTTTTTTTGTGCATATTTTTATAAATTAATTAGTTAAGTCGATAAAGTTAAGGAAATGAATACTTTTGAGCGCGAAAATTCGTTGATCGTCTTCTAAAAATACACACTAGTTCAAAATATTGATAGTTTTAATTTTATTCATATCTGAAGCCTATGATATCTTAGTTTATTTATCATAAATTATAAAATAGTCAAAAAAATATATCATTTTTAAAAATAAATAAATAAAAATAATTGTTCACTTTTTAAAAATCAGCTTGATGATGAAGCACTTTGTCTTCTAAATTAATCATTTTAAAATAAAATCACTAATTTTAAAAAAATTGAGGAAGTCTTGAGTCGCATTCTATTTTACAGACGCCACGGAATTCCGGTTCGTAAACAAATTAACGGCGCGAAAGTTCAAAATTAAAAATAACAAAGATTTCATTTTTGAATTTAAATTTTCGCGCCATTAGTTCAATTACATTCCGCTTCTACTTCGTCAGTAACATTAGTCAGCATTTTTATCTATTTAGGAAGATCTCCAATTGCATAATGTACTTTTCTACCACACCTGCGCAGAAAGTTTTCATTTACGCACTGTCTAGCCTGCGAAAAGTTTCGGGCGGATTTCTATTACACAGATTCTGATGATACAGTTTATCAACTGTCTAAGAAAATCTATAGAAAATCTATATATATATAGAAAACCAAAACTTGTCATCGTCTTGGAAGGTTTATAGAAACTCTTGAATTCTACATTTCTATAGAATCCAGAATTAAACGTTTAAACGTTCCCTTTTTGATTTGATTTATGGTCGATAAGTAAGAAAGTCCATCTGTGTAATCAGCATCTGGGTGATTGATTATGGGCATCATCGAAAACCTGTTTAATGGGAATCTGTCTTGACAGCCAAGTTGGCAACAATCTACTGCCGCCTGTGAAAGTTGACTTCAATTTTCTCAGAAAATTGTTTGCAGGTTGCAGCAGTAAATTGTTGTCAACTTTCTGGGAAATTTGTAGTCAACAGTTACAAAAGCTGAAAGTTATTAACAACTTGTCGTCAAGTTGGTCGCAACTCATGTACAACTTTCTGATCAGAAACTCTGTGTCATCGGAATCTGTGTAATAGACATCCGCTCAAAAGTTTTACTTCTCGTAAGAGAAGTAAATGCGCGCATGCGCAAACTTGACCAATCATGTAAATTATAACTTTTCGTTGCAGATGTGGTTCAGTTCAGACAAACAACTGAACCTGAGTCGGAATGTCTTACTTTCGCCCCTAGGTGCACAAAATACTATTTTTAATAAAATGACATAATGGCAAGATCGAGTTATTACTAAATATTAAAATAAATGTCAGTTAAAAAAAATAAACAGCAATAATCTTTGGCAGTGATTCCAATCGATAAAATCTACCGTAGTCTTAATAACAAATCTACATTTAAAATATATTATTTTGATTATTATTAGTATTATTATTATAGAATAACTTTTAAACAAATTGTAAAGATCGATTGGACATCAGGTATTTTGGCTCGCAATCACTTAAAATTTAAAAAATAAATAAAACCGGCAAGATTATCAAAAGGTAATCAGATCTAGACAAACTTCTAGTTATAAATATATAAATAAATAAATCTTATAATCTAGAGATATTAAACATTGGCAATTTCTTGTAACATCGCCAAGATATGATCGAGTTCCTGCCTAAAGTAACACAACTGTCTATTTTTACCTTTCTCGCCCCTGCAATCTCTGCACTGAGTTTTACTCCTCAGCAACTCTCTCACCAAATTCTGCAGCGTCATTTCCCTGCTTTCGTGTCTCTGTTGTAAAATCGTTATCTTCTCCTGCAGCATCTGCAGCTGCTCAGTACCAGGAGTAGACAAATACTTTACTTTTTCATTCAAAACCTTGACCTTGTTCTCCAAGTGCTCGCGCTCAACTTTTAGTACCAGCACCTGCTCCTTGTAGTCCTTCAGCGACTCGATCTGTTCCTTGAGATGACCAATCACAGCAACCTGGTTATTTATCTGACCTTGGAGCTTCACCACCTTCGAGTCGCCAAACTTTACACTGTACTCCTTGACAAGTTCCGCTAGTTCCCGCTCGTGTTCCTCTTGCAGCAGGTTCAGGTCGTGCAGCCTCTTGGTCTTCAGTCCCATGAACTCTTTGTTTATTTTGTCCAGTTCTTCCTTCAGGAAATCGTTCTCGTCTCTCAGACGTTTCGCGTCGACGTTATCACCGTTTTCAGAATAAACCGAGGGGTCGTAAATCCTAGAACTCGACCCCGTGAGTTTGTTGCCATTGACGTGTCCGTTCTGGTAAACATTCGAGTTGTGATCATTGGCTTCATTTTTGCTGGTGATTCCCATGTTGGAAATCCGCTTATCGACATCAGACTTGAAGTTCTTCCTGTCGTTGACGAGCTTCTCGCGTTCCTTCTGCAGCTTCCGGTTCTGTTTCTGCAGCTCCGCTAAGTCTCTGGTCAACTTACCCAGGGCTTTGTCTTTGTTACCGAGCTCCATTTTCAGCCCGCGGATGGTCGCGATCAGATGCGCGTCTTCTTTGATATCTTTGACGGTCTTGCAAGTTTTAGAATCCCGTCTTTCGAAGCGCTTGTCGTCAACCGAATCGCGACGCGCTTCACTCGCCCGACTCTCAACAGATGGCGCCACTTGGACCCACGCGTCACGGCGCACTTTTTCGCGCTCTTTGTTAGCGACCTCGCGAAGCTTTTCCTCGAGTTCTTTCACTTGGGTTGTATACTTTTCCTTCATTTCCACGAATTTCCTTTGCAACTCAGACAACTTTTCCTGACCATACTCTTCCTTCGCGCGAATCTCTCCCTCTAGAGACGCGATCCTGTCTTCTAGTAATCGAACTTTTTCGATATTTATCCTCTCGTTGTCAGACTTCGCGGTCAGAATCAGAGCGGAAACGGAGTCTGGGTTCTTGCGCTTTAAAATTCTCTCCATTTCACGGACCTGTCTGTTCAAATCTAGTATTTTTTTGTTGTCCAGAATCACCTGGTCCTTCAACTTCTGCGTTAGAACTTTTTCCCGCTCGACGTGACTCCTAGATACCTGGAGCTTCTCCAGCAGAGTTTCTTCCCGGGTCCTCAGGTCCAGGAGTTCCTTTTCCAAAGGACCGATCGCTTCATTAAATCTCTCCAGCTCCTGCTTAGCGATCCTGAGCTTCTCGTTCTTGGAATTCAACTCAACCCGCATTTCTTCCATTCGTCTGCGAGTCTCGGCCTCTTCCGTGCTCCAGGCTCTCAACTTATCACCAATGAACTTGTCCTTAGTCTTCAACTGTTCCTTATACATACTTAGCTCTTCGCAGACCAGACTATTCTGCTGCTGGAGGTCGTCATTCTTCATCGCAGCCTCGCTGTTCTTTTGCCTCAGATCAGTAACTTCGAAATTCAGCTTCAGAATTTCTTCCCTTAGATCTTTTATCTCATCATTGAGCTTCTGCTCCTTGGAATCCTCAAGATCCTTTGACTCCTTCTTGTCCTGTGCCTCCCAAAGACGTTTCTCTTCTTGAAATTTCTTGGCTTCCGCCATCAGTCGCTTATTCTCACTGTCGTAAGTCTTCAGAAGGCTCTCCTGCTTCTCCAGTTCCTTTTCCAGCAGCAGAACCCGCGTGTCACTTCTTCCAGTAACCGGTTCAGTCTTCTTGTCCTGCCTCAGAGACAACTCGTCGATCTGCGCCTTCAAAATGATGTTCCCTTTCTTCACAGCAAACAATTCCTCCTCAAAAGAAACCCGCATGCTCTCGATCTGCTGCTTGTACTGACGAGCCTCAGCCTCGATCTGATTTTTCAGCAGCAGATTCTTGTGCTTCTCCTCATTAAAGAGAACTTCCCAGTCATCTTTTGATAAATTCCGCTTAGAATCTCCACCCGCCAGCGAGTTTTTCGCTATAGACTCAGCGGAATCATTCCTGCGCATCAATGGACGGCTTTTACCAGCGGGTTTTACTGAAAACTTAACACGCGCCGCTAAAGTTGTGAGGTTTGGTTTTATATGAACGTTTGTGTTCGCATTTGAACTCAAATTAGAACTGGATCCTCTGGATTTAGATGATTTTGGCGGTAATTTTTTGGCGACATCCAGGGAACGGGAGTTCCGGATGTCATCAAGTGAACGGAATGATTTCATTGGTTTTGATAATTGATCACAACTTTTAGATCCTCCTAGACCTTTGCTTCCACTAATTCCACACACTTCTGTAGCTTTAGAATTTTTGTTTGTGATTTGATTTGAATTTTTAGTTCCGAAATTTACAGGAGTTATTTGAAGATCAAATTTTTCTGTTGGTACAGAAGATTTCCCTATGGGTAAAGAAGATTTTTCTGTGGGTAAAGAAGACATTTCTTCTGGCAAAGCAGATTTTTCAGCAGCTTCATTTGATTTTTCCGCAATTAGTTTCGGAATAGCATCGGCAAATAATTCTAATCTTGGAGTCAATCCAACAGAGTATAATTCATTTTGATTATTGATTACTTTTTTAATATCAATACCACGATCACGACTTGATTTACGTGACAATCTTAAACTATCCGTTGATGACTTCCGTCTTTGCTGGCATTCATCTTTACTATTTGAAATTTTCTGCTGACTTGACTGCGAAACTTTGGACAGTTCCCGTTCAAGAATTTCGGTTATTTCTTTCTCAGGATACGTCGAGTTCTTGGGGTCATTTGGCAGACATGTGATCAAATCGGAATTAGCAGCAGCTTTGGCAATATCGTGAACAGAATCTTGATGCTGAAGAATTTTCAAGAAATGAGAAAAATCTTCTTGACCAAAACTCGAGCTGGATGATATTTTACCCTCAGCTTTGTCTCGCGAACGCCGCAGCAAGTCATCAAAAAAATCTTTATCAACATCAGTGATTTCCTTCCTCAGATTCTGATCATCCTGAGAAATTTTCTTTTCGTTCTTCAAGTCCTCAGACTTGGAATGACGTTCTATTGGATCGTCGAGGTCTGAAGAACTTGAAACCTCGACTTTTTGTTCCTCGAATCGCTGGCGCTGGAGGCCGATACTCTTGGGAGGCTTGAGACTGTTAACATTTTCGTAGACGACCTCGCAGTCTGGACTGGGCGACCTTTTGCGTGGACTCCGCGGACTCTTGTGCATTTCCCGGTGGACTTCTTGCTCTATCAGCTGGAAAATGTCATCTTCCATATTGTGCACGCGGTCGAGACCATCTGCGGAGCGAGACAGACCTTTTAAGTCATCCGGAACCAGGGTGTCTGACCGCGAAGCACTTTTGGAGAGTCCGACATTCTCGCGAACGAGTTTCTCAGCTTCTTCCAGTAGTTCTTCGACAGACTTTTCTTCTTCAGTCGTTATTTTGCTCGACTCCGTAGATTTGGTGCGCTCGGGAGCTGAATTGGGACTCAGAGCTCCAGCAATTTTGCTCATTTCTTCAAGAAAACTTCCAATGTCATCATCTGTCGCATTTTCAAAGTCAGATGGATACTTATCGAAGGCTGTCGATGCTAAAATATCACATAGAGTGTCATCTTTGTCTTTTGTTGCTCCATTTTGGACCTAAAAAAAAATTATAATCATTTACTCGTTCGCGATATTTTAAATTTGACAGCATCAAGGTTCATATTTAGATATCGAATGTTATAAAAGAACGTCGAAATTGAGGTTGTGAAGAAAATTTGTCAATAGGAAAATTAGCAAGACAATTAGTAAGACCACCAGCAAGACAATGAGCAAAACCATCAGCAAAACAATGAGCAAGACAATTGTCTTGCTGATAATCTTGCTAATTGTCTTGCTGGTGATCTTGCTGATTGTCTTGCTGGTGATCTTGCTAATTGTTTTGCTGGTGATCTTGCTAATTGTCTTGCTGATGTTCTTGCTAGTTGTCTTGCTGGTGATCTTGCTGATGGTCTTGCTGGTGATCTTGCTGATGGTCTTGCTGATGATCTTGCTAATTGTTTTGTTGGTGATCTTGCTAATTGTCTCGCTGATGGTCTTGCTAGTTATCTTGCTGATGGTCTTGCTGGTGATCTTGCTGATGGTCTTGCTGGTGATCTTGCTGATGGTCTTGCTGGTGATCTTGCTAATTGTTTTGTTGGTGATCTTGCAGATGGTCTTGCCGATGATCTTGCTAATTGTCTTGTTGGTGATCTTGCTAATTGTCTTACTGATGGTCTTGCTAATTGTCTTGCTGGTGATCTTGTTAATTATCTTGCTAATTGTCTTATTGACAAATTTTTTTCACAACTTCAATTTCGACATTCTTTTATGACATTCGATATTTGAAAATATCTTTTAATTTAAATCACGTAAATTTGCTCGTAATCGTCATTTTGATATGGAGAAATTTGCGCAAATTCTTTTCTATTATCCATATTATCGAGCACAAACTTTCGTACCCTGCTGATGATTCAAAAATAAGTTTTCTATAAATTTATTTAATTTTTACCTTGCAAATTTTTTCCTTCTCAAGAAATTCTCTCATGGAAGAATGAGTGACGTCTTTGGAAGCCTTGGGTCCACTCTCAGGACGTCCAGCTTTTTTTACCCACCATTTACTGTCGTCATTTTTTTTATAATTAATTTGCTCGGTTGATTGTTTAGCTGCTGGTTTTTCTTTAAGACGAACTGAACACTCGCCAATGCTCAGACTTATTGACGAACTCAAACTATTTTCGTCAGTTTTCGATAGCTATCGATAAATAAAAAATTTTTAAATCACTGGTATAAAATTACTGATAAAATAATTGATTATTTAAATAAAAAATTCATGAGGTTAAAGAAATAAATTATGAACTTACATCCTCAGCAGCTTCATCATTGACAGAGTCTTTAGTTTCACTGGTCATTATTACACTGATTTATATATATATAAATATATTTATATAATATGAAAGTATTTTATTAAAATCATTATATCACTTTGACATTTAATTACTTTGTTAGTTTGTTTATTTTACAGCAGCTCGCTGCTGTAATATTTTTATCGGTGGTTATGTTTTTTTTTGTATTTGAATTTAGCGCCATCTTGCCGCGGGAAATAAAATTAAAATGGAAGTTACGAAGAGTTCCATGTTATCGATAAAAATATAACGAACATCTTCCAACCCCACTGTAGCAAAAATTTAAACGCTTACAGCAACGCGCGGTAGCGCCAACTTGGCGCGAAATTTGAAAATTGAAATTTAATAATTTCATTAAAATTTATATACATTAATAATTATATTAATTAGACTACAAAATGTACTTGAAATTTTTTATTTTTATTAATTATTCTCATTATTTGCGCGGTAAATTTAAATATTTGAAAAATAAATTATTAGAAACGAGAAAAATTAAAAATCGTACGTCAAAATAAAATGGCGGAAAATATGATATAAAAATATTTAAAAAATTAAAAAAAAAACACTTGAGTGTTTGAACAAACCTTGGCGGGGAAATAATATGCAGAAGGGTGTCCTAATACACTTGGAGCAGCTAAAAAACGTCACTTCACTGCTATTTCCTACCAGACGATGCCAGATGATTTTGCTCAGGAACTTGGAAGTCATCAGCATCAGGAAATCGCAACACTTTACACTAGCACTGAACACTCAACACTTAATGACACCACAGACACTTTGCACTATTTAAATTTTACAAACACTGGACATTTTAATTAAACAATTACTATGAGCAACAAATTTTATGGATAATTCCGCGAATTAACTGCAATACTGTGTTCAATTTAAACGTAAAGAAGGATCTGGACTACTACTGCCATTGTCGATGATACTGACTGTCGCTCTTAGACTGCCAGCTGATACAAAGCAATCGATTTTGCGATTCATCGCCCCCACTTTAGCAGAAATTTAAACGTCGAATACAGCGACGCGCAGTAATGGCAACTTGGCGCGAAATTTAAAAATTGAAATTCAATCATTTTATTCAAATTTATTTGTGTTTATAATTATATTAGACTAAAAAGTTTAATCGAAATTTTTTGTTTTTATTCTTGATTTCGCAGTAAATTCAAATATTTGAAATATAAATTATTTGAAATTGAAGAAAAATTAAAAATCGTACGTTGTATTTTAGAATATACCCTTTGTTAAATGAATTTTAGTAAAATTTTCATGTCATTTTTTGAATTAGAATTTTTTAATTTTGTAAATCAAAATTTATTCAACAAATTTTGTTTAACTCCTAATTGATAACATCTGTATAGAATTTTTTTTCAATTCTACATCTCGGTAAAATTACTACTGCGTTGTCCTTTTTTTTTTAATTAATTAGTAAAATTTGAATACAGTTATGACAGTGAAGTCATTTAATATTTTTAAAAAATGCGCACTCACAACTGCCATCTCAACAAATAAATTTTACAAGATTGACCTTTCAAAGATGTAATTGTTAGTTGATCGTACAAGAGAGAATAATTTCTGTCAGAATTGCTCTCAAAATATAATATAATAACTGAAATAAGTTTCTTACCAGGGACACTACAAATGGTATGCGCTATCTAGTGGCGAGCACCGAACTACTCCCATTACCATTCTCTCTATGCATATTTTTTCTCCCAAGAAATTTTTCTCTTGGTTTAATCAACTTTTTTTTCTTAGTTGGAGCATACGAAAATTTTTGCGTCAGAATAATACTTATTACGATAAATTTAATTTCTTTTTGTTAATTTATCAAGTATGTTGTTAATCCAGAAAATTTTCGATGAAGTAAATGAGTTCGCGAATTTTCACAGTAAGTCTAGCTAAAGAAATCGTTAGATTTTTGATAAATTTGATTGAACAAAATATCAATAAGTCGCTTGCCAAATGTCAATAGGGCGCATAATTTTTTTTTTTTTTGGTACCAATCGTTTTGTAAACATATTCTACGCCTAAAAATGAAAAAAAATTTCCAAAGCCAAATCTGTCATACTTTTTCTATGGATATTTAGTCATTGATCATAATTTAATTCACGTTTTTTCCACACTTTAAATTTTAATTACTTAAAAAAAAAAAACCAACGTGAAAAAATATGTTTTTGTTTTTATATCAGGTCATACTTATTTATGTTCTTCAAATTCCAGTGAAACAATTATCTTGTTTTTTCTAGTAGAAAAATATATATTACGGTACAAATCACTATTTTTAATTAATGTTCAGACAAAATAATTAAATTGTCTTTTTTGATAAAATAATAATAATCAATAGCCCGCGGGAATAAATTCCGGACTTTGTTTCTACGAAAGCAGTATATATGACGATCCCATTAACTCATTAGCCAGTTGTCATATTAATTGACGTAAGTAACAATCACTCGAATATTTGAGTTTCACTATAAAGTTTTTTAAGTCGTCATCAACTTATTGGAAACTAAAATAATAATTTTTGTTTTTCAGTTCAAATAAATTAAAAAAATGTTCAAAATTACAATTATTTTAGTAATTATTATAATTGCGATGATAAATATTCTAGAAGCTAAATTGTGTACTGAAGAAAATGAAAAAGTATGTATAATTATTTATAAATAAATATATATTTAATTTTTAGTTATGTATTCATACATTTAAAAATTTTCATATATTTTCCAAATTCAAAAATTTAAAAACTGATCGATTTTTGAAAAAATAATTCGTGAGATTTAAAAATTCTTAAGCGACTTCTAAAAATTTTTAAATTATTTTGATACTTAGGCTTTCAAAATTTTTTTAAATTTACAAATTTTTATACGGAGTAAAAAAATTAATTATCGTATTAATTTACGCCACTCTATTATAAGAAACTGGGGGAAAATGGGCTATCCCCAAAATTTTATAAAGAAAAAAATTTTTATTATTGAATTGTTTTCAAAAATTCTAAAACCACTTTTGTAAATTTAATTTATCATTATTTTGAATTTTTTTTTTTTAATTTTTTTAAAAATCTAGTCAGTCGAAAAATTCTAATGACTTTTGTTTTATGATAAAAACAATTAAGAAACTTTTTTTTCTTCCTTAGTATCCAAAAATTATGTGAAATGTAATTTTTCTTTACGTAAAAATGAATTTTACATTTTTCTGTTTTTAATGTTTGCGCAATAACCGTAGCTTTTAAAAAATTTTGATAAAAATGCACCGAAACTAAAAACTTGAAGCTATAAAATGCTTTTTTTAAAATCTCGATACGATTATTTTTCACCAAGTGACAGCCTTCCAAAAATCTCTAAAAAATTTATAAAATTTTTTTGTTCCTTTAATTTATATATATATATATTTAACATAAAATTTAAAAAAATATTTTTCAGTGTGATGTTATGAATTCAAAATGCTGTCTTCCATATTTATGCAACTTAGACTCTGGACTATCATTTAAATGTAAATAATTAATTTTACAAATAATAATAATAATAATAATTTAAAATAAGTAAGCCTGTATATAAAAAAAACAATAATAAATGTAAATAAATATTTTATTCAATATTACATTTATTTATTTCCATGTCAGTATCACTAATAAAAATAATAATAAAAAAAATTATTTAGAGCAAGTATTGCCGTAAAATGATCCAGGAACGAATCCCTGAATTAATAAAAAGAAATACTAATTTACAAAACTTTATAACGGCCACGAGACGCAGTGTGAGCGCCCGAAGATTGTAATTTTATCAACTCTTCCTTGATCAACCTCGAGACCTCAGCCTTGGCTTTGCTGACGGCCATCTCGCTGGTCGACTCGATAGCCAAGTAGAGTTTCCGTTCTCCCTCTGGCGGACTCTTACCCGGCACAATGTAAGTACCTCTGACAGTAAGTCCAGCTTCCGAGTACTCGGATATCTGAGCAAGAGCTTCCTTGCTGGTGACCCGCCAACGCGCTTGCTGAGGGAAGTCATTTATCTCCAACTCTTCCTCGTATTTCTTGAAAGTCTGCTCTCCGATCTCGCCCTCGCCTTCCAGGAGATCTTCCTCACGTGGCTGGTAGTTCAATTTAGTATTGAGCTTGGCCGCTAATTGTTCCGCGACAGTTTTCGCCTGCAAAAAAAAATATTTTAGATGAAATTACACTAAATATTTTTTAAAATGACAACTAAGAAAAATGAAAATACGTACAGTGATAAGATTTGTCGGGCCAGCGCCTTTGAGAATCGCTTCCGCGGCCTGTTGAGTTGCTCCTTTGGCTTCAGCGCCCAAGTTCTTGGCGATGTTGATCTTGGAGGCCAACTTCCTGGCGAGTTCCAACTTGTCCGTAGTACTGGGCACCGGTTGCCCAGTGAGACCAAGACTAGCAGCAGCAGGACGCGTTATCTCTTTAATACTTCTCTTGGGTGCGAGCATTATCTCAATCTGCTGATCGATGTCATTCTCAATGTCCTCGTCATCGGAGTCCTGCAGACCCAGAGCCGCTTTCTGGAATTTTTTCTTCTCGTTAGCCAACGCGGCTTCAGACTCGTCAAACTTGAAGCCTTTGCCGCTGAACCCACCACCAGTGTGGACTTTCTTACCGTCAGCAGCCAACCTCGCGCGATACCGGTCCCATAGAATTTTGAGTTTATCAGGAACTGGAACTCCAGCCAACTCATGAGCGCGCGAAATATCACCGGCATATTTTTCCTGCTCTGGAGTAATGAAAGTGTACGCGTACCCTTTGTTGCCAGCACGTCCGGTTCGCCCGCAGCGATGCACGTAATCCTCGTAGTGGTTGGGACAGTCGTAGTTGATGACCAGGACCAGCTGCTTTACATCCAGACCACGTGCGGCGACGGAAGTCGCGATCAGCAGCTTCGTGCGCCCGGCCTTGAAGTCCAGGATCGTCGAGTCACGATCGCACTGATCTATGCCGCCGTGCAAGGACATGCAGGAGTACGAAGCCTTCATCAAATCCTTCAGCAGAGTGTCCGCATTCTCCTGCTTGTCTACGAAGACAATAATCGAGCCCTTGTCCTGATAGTGGCCCAGTATTTCCAGGAGTTTGTAGAACTTCTGGTCTTCTTCCAGAACGACCACATGCTGCTCCACGTCCTTGCAGACTACGGACCGACCTCCAACCTGGACCTCGACCGGCCGCGTGAGGATCCTCCGGGCCAGCGCTTCCATTTGTCTTGGAAAGGTCGCGCTGAAAAGAACCGTCTGACGATCGGGACGGACGTTCTCCATAATCCGCATCACCTGGGGCTCGAACCCCATGTCGAACATCCGGTCCGCTTCGTCCAAGACCACATAAGTTACCCTGCGCAAATTAGTGACTCTCCCGCTGTTGGCCGCGAGCATGTCGATCATGCGACCCGGGGTACAAACGATTATTTCCGCCCCGCGTTTCAATTCCGCTATTTGCTCGGAAATTCCCGTGCCTCCGTACACGCAGACGTGACTCAGACCCAGAGACTTTGCAAACTTCTTCGAGTCCCGGCCAATTTGCATGCAGAGCTCCCGAGTCGGGGTCATTATCAAGGCGATGGGTCCGTCGCCGTCTTGCAGCGGAGGCTGGTCGAGTATATGCCGGAACATCGGCAGCAAAAATGCCAAAGTTTTACCACTTCCTGTTTTCGCGATTCCTATCAAGTCACGACCGGACATTATCGTAGGAATCGCCTGGCACTGGATAGGAGTTGGCTTTTCGTACCCGAGTTTCTTCAGTACCTCGAGCTCTTTCTTCGTGACCCCGCACTGGGCCCAGGATTTTATTGGCTTGGGACAGCCCTTGCCTTTGACGCGAATTCCCTCCAGCTCTTCTTTGTATAATTCCACCTCTTCGTTGGTCATCCTCGCGATCTCCGGCACTTCAACGTAAAAAGATTTACGGAAGGGCAAGTAGTCGGTGTTCGCATGGTCGACTTTCGCCAGCTCGCGCTTCTGTTTGTTGGCGATACCGGCTGCGGTCTCGTGGAGGTTTTCGCTCTCTTCTTCACTGGAATACTCGAGGCCGTCCTGGTTCTGCTCAATCAACTCGCCCTTCTGCTTCTGCACCTTCTTCTTGGCCACCCCGGTCACGATCACGACTCCGCTTTGATTCGACGTCGTTGAGTTTCCGTTGGAAGCAGACTTAGCTTTGGGATCAACTTTGTTTACTTTACGAACTTCTTCTTGGACTTCGGCCATGAATGCGTCCAGCGGATCGATTTCTTCTTCTGCTGGAGCTTCTGGCTTAGGTTCGGCGACTTCTTCTTTGACTTCGCCTTCCTCGCCTTCCTTGACGCCCGTCGCAGGCACGAGAGGAGTTTCCTCGTCACTGTCGTCTTCCAGCGACCACTTTTTCATCGGCAGTTGGAGATTAGCGAGAATCGGCTTCCCGTCTTTCTTGGTGGCCTCTAGTTCGTTTTTCTTGCGCTCGGCCCGCCAGCGCTCGATGCGCTCACGACGTTTCTGCATCTCCAGCTCCAGACGTTTCTGTTCCTCCTCTTTGTCTAATTTCGTGTGATCGAATGGCAAATCCTCGTCATTCTTGTCTTTGTCTTTCTTTTCTTTCGACCGCGAACGCTTACGGTCTTTCGTCGACCGCGACTTTGATGAGTCGGAACGTTTTTCTTTGCTATCACCGCGTTTCCGATCACGGTCGCCCCGGTCGCGACGGTCACGATCGCGATCTCGTGAACGACTTCGTCTGTCGCGATACCGCGATGACTTTTCCTTGTCGCGGTCGCGATCCCGGTCACGGTCACGTTCTCTGCTACGGGAGCGACGTCGTTTTTTTTCTGGTGTCACTGATGAACGTGATCGGGAACGAGATCTTGATCGTCTCCTATGATGACGGTCTCTGCAAAAAAAAAATTATAATAATCAATCATTGATTTTTTTATCGAAATATTTAAAAAAAAATTATCTTTCAGTTAACAGACAATTAAAAATTTTCATTTTTTTTTTTTTACAAGTCAATCACAAAAAAAAAAACTAAAAAAATGCACATGTAGAAAATTTTTAAAACTACAGGTGCAATTTTTTCAAATATTTTTTTTTTTATAATTTGTCGTTTTTAAAAAAATCCAGATTATTAGACGTCAACTGATTTCAGTATCATATACATAGGGATTGGGTATTGGGTCTCTGACCTTAGAAATAAAAAAAAAAAAAAAACTGAAAAAATGCACGTGTAGGAAATTTCAAAAACTACAGGTGCAATTTTTTCAAATATTTATTTTTTTATAATTTGTCACTTTTAAAAAAATCTAAAAATCATCAGACGTCCGCTAACTTCCGTATTATAAAAAAAATGATAAAATTTTAAATATAAATTTTTTAAATTAGTAATTAGCAAGTTAATAATAATAATAATATTTTAAATGTGTTCTTGTTTGTTTATTTAAAACCAGAATTGGAAACTAGTAAATATTATACTTTAAATTTTTAAAATTTGTAATTTTCTCGTCCAATAAATAAATAAACCAATTAATTAAAAATAAATAAATAAAAGTAATTAATTATTTAATTAAACGTGCATATGTTTACTGTAAATATAAACTTAACCTCAAAAATAAAAAGTACTCACTTATCATTACTGCGCCCCATATTTCGACAATAAATACTTTCTTCTTTATATTTATTTACACTTTAAATATTTATCAATATATTTATCACTAATATTTTATTGATCACTGACTAATTATTTATTTAAAAACTAATTAATAGTTTACAGCTTAACATCACGACGATTTATGTTCGTTTACTTTGCGAGTAATTTTTAATTCTCGTTCTCTCGAATGATTTTCAAATTCAACCTCCAGATGGCGGCAAATTCAAATTCCGCTTTATCGGTAAGCGTTTCTTGCGCACGCGCATTTAAATAATCTGTCATCTGTCAAATGTCAAAAAAATTTTATTTGTCATATATTTTGTATATAAATAATTATTATAAAATATAAGTAATTAGATAATTAAATTTTGTTAATTGTTTAAACGTAATGCCAATAAGTAATTAATTAAATTATGGCATTTCTCGAGGTAATTAAAAAATAATTCATTAAGTTTTCCATCTGACATTTAATATTTTAACCTTAATTTTAAATTACAAAATTTTAATTATTTACCAGCACAAAAATTAATTAATTATTTTTTAAATTGTAATTAAAATTAATTATTAATTTTGACAGCTGTCATTAAAATTTTAATTTCAAATTTCAGTGGCGACGATTCAATTTTTTTGATTTAAAAAAAGAAGTCGATAATGGAAAAATATTTGAAGTACTTGGGGTAAAAAAAAAATTAATAAATAAATAAATAAATTAATTAATTAATTATTTATTTTTTCAATAATTAATTTTTTGACAGGACTCCCAAGTGACGTCAGCGACAAGCGGCAACGGGAGTTTGATATTTTCCGACAGCCTCGGGAACATCCACGTGGTGAAACGGACATATCAAGTCTCGAGCTTCAAAGCCTATGAAATGTCATGCACGTTGATGCACCAGGTGCCTCATACCTCGTACCTCTTCACCATCGGCGAAGACGACCCCGGCTGCAACCCGACCATCAAAGTCTGGAACTTTTCCAAGCTCGACAAACAGGAAAACCCCACGTGCATCCGCATCAGCCGCGCGACCCCCAGCTTCCGAGCGGTGCCAGCGACTGCGCTGTGCATTCACCCGAGTCTCACTCTAATGGCAGTGGGATTCTCCGACGGGTCGGTGATGCTCTACCGCGGGGACGTCACCCGCGACCGCAAGAATAAAATAAAAGTTATCAAAGACTCCAACACCGCGGTGACTGGTCTGGCGATTCGGTCCCCAGGTAAGCAGAACTACTTGTTCGTCGCGACGACCTTGAACGTCTACCTCTACAACATCACCGTCAAAGACAAAGAAGTCAAGACCGTCCTGGACAACATGGGCTGCGCTCCAGGATGCAGTGTCTTGGCGGAGACGAGTCATTTCATGATAGCGCGCAATGACGCAGTCTACTGCTACACCCTGGACGGCCGCGGGCCCTGTTACGCCATCGAGGGTCAGAAGGTCATGCTCGACTGGTTCCGCGGGTACTTAGTAATCGTGGCCAAGGAATCCGCGAGCACTCCCTCAGGATCTGGAGCTTCCAGAAGTACGACGATCTCAGCGAAGCCCAGTACCATAGAACCGATTCCCCCAGGAGTTGACAAGCATCTGATCACTGTCTTGGACATTCAGAACAAGTTCATCGTTTTCTCCGCCTCGATGATCTCCATTTCCGCCATCGTGTCAGAGTGGGGCGGGTTCTTTATTTTGAGCGGCGACAATAAACTCTACCATCTAGACGAAAAGGATCTGCAGCTAAAACTCGCTCTGCTGTTTAAAAAAAATCTCTATGACGTCGCGATACGGATCGCCAAGAGCCAGCAGTATGACAGCGAAGGTCTCGTCGACATTTTCCGTCAGTACGGCGACCATTTGTACTCCAAGGGTGACCACAATGCCGCGATAGAGCAGTACATCCGCACCATCGGTAAACTGGAACCTTCTTACGTGATCCGGAAGTTCCTGGACTCCCAGCATATTGACAACTTGACGACTTACTTGCAAGCGCTACACAAACAAGGAAAAGCTACCGAGGATCACACGACTCTGCTGCTCAACTGCTACACGAAACTCAACCAGACTGACAAACTGAAACAGTTCATCATGACCAAAGACCGGGAAGTTGACTTCGACGTCGAAATCGCTATCAAGGTCTGCCGGTCGGCTTCTCCAGAAGACGCTCTGCTGCTCGCTCGCAAGCACAAAAAGCACGAGTGGTTCCTGAGGATCCAGATCGAGGATAAGCAGGAGTACAAGAGCGCGTTGGAGTACATGGGGACTCTGGAGTTCGAGGAAGCCGAGATGATGATGAAGAAATACGGGAAAGTCTTGATCGAGAATGTCCCCGCCCTGGCGACCGAGTTTTTGAAAAAATTGTGCACCAACTATCGGCCGGTTACCGTCGATCGTCCTCTGATTGACCAGAATGTCGACCTGGATGAGCAGACCGACCGGGCGAACCCCGAAGACTTCATTCATTTGTTTCTTAACAATTCCGAGAGGTTGGTTGAGTTCCTCGAGTATTTGGTGAAGTGTGACACGAAATGGAGCACTTTAGTTTACAATACTCTCGTGGAACACTACCTCCACGTGTGGGAAGCCCAGGAAGCTGACGTTACTAAACTGCAGTATGAGCAGAAGGTAATTCGTCTGCTGCAGAACTCGGAGGCCTGTTACGACAAAGACCAGATCCTGATTCTCTGCCACCAGCATAACTTCCGTCGCGGTCTGCTCTACTTGTACGAGGAACGGAAGCTGTACCAGGAAATCCTGCAATACCATCTGCGGGAAGCGGACGACGAGTCTGTTTTATCGACGTGCCGCAGATTCGGGCACCAAGACCCGAACCTCTGGGTCCAGGCCCTCTGGAGCGTCGCTCGTAATCGCAAGGCTTCGCCCAAACTGTTGGCGGACATTTTGGCTTTCATCGCTGCTGAAAAACTGCTTCCGCCGCTGATGGTCATCGACGCGCTGTCTACTTCATTGAACTGCACTCTGGGTGATGTCAGGAGCTACTTGACTAGTGTACTGAAGACTGAGTACGAGCAGACGGTGGCTGATCATGAACTGGTTGAAAAGTACCGCAAGGACACCATCAAACTCCGCGAGCAGATTGACGTCATCAAGAGCAGCACCATAATTTTTCAAGGGTCCAGGTGCAGTGCCTGCCATCACCAGCTGGAATTACCTTCTGTTCACTTCATGTGCACGCATTCTTATCACCAGCACTGCTTCCAAAGCTTCTCGGAGAACGAAAATGAGTGCCCGGCTTGCTTGCCTAATAATAAGAAGCTGCTGGACATCATCAGGGCGCAAGAAGCCTCCAGGGATTTGCACGAAACCTTCCATAGTCTGCTGGACCGAGCTGAGGATCCATTTTCGCTGGTTGCTGACTACTTTGGCCGCGGGGTTTTCAAGAAGCTCATGGTGATCACCGACACTGATGCCGAGAAGCCGCTGCTGGCTGGAATCACCAACACTGCGGCGCTGAATCCTATCGTGAGGAACAGCGAGGACCAGGAGGTCAAGGAACGGGCATACGGGACTTCGGAGGCCAGGATCAGGTTGACTGAAGGCAAATCTAAGGACTTGGATGAACGAGGCAGGTACGCGATGACTTTGGAGGCAAACATCAGTCCCAGGAGCGACCGCGAAAGAAAATCTTCACCTGTCAGGATTCGCGAGGCTCTGATTGTCAACAGCAGCCCGAGGAACTCCCCGGGGAAGGGATTTGTTGTTCCCAAGACTCCGATTGTTCCGGTCAATGCTGTCGCGGTTGACTATGATGAGAAAAATAATCCGTTTGCTGAAGAAGCTACGGAGGAAAAAGGTGTTAATCCTTTTGATGAAGACGACGACAAGGATGACGATGATTACAATAAAAATTTGAATCCTTTCAGTAAATAGATTTTTTAAAATTGACTTTTGTAATTTTTATTTAGATTTTTTTGTAATTAAGTGTAAATACTGCCTTCGTATATATAAAAATATAATTGTACAGTTTAATTATTTACAATATCTATGTAATTAAAAATAAAGTATCCTTAATATTTAAATATTTTTTAGTGATTTAAAGCGTAATTTTGTAAGTATTTAGATCATTTTTTTGTGAATACTGAATTGTTTTTTGAGATAACAAAATGGCGGGTGATTTTTAAAATGGCGGAATTGATTCAGGAGCTAGTGAGATTTTTTGTATAAATATAATTCTAGTGCTTATATTAGATTTACGTAAAAATTGATAGACACCTTTTTTGTAGAGAATTCAATCCTCTACAAAAATGTACTCATATATTTTTATCGTATCTTTGATAGTTTGGCCACAATTTTGATTCAAAGTACGACAGAAAAAAATCTTGTGAATAAAAATTTCAAATTAACTTTAAAAATTTCTAGGGCTTGAAAGAAAGCGACTTACGTTAAAATTTACAGAGACCTTTTTTGTAGAGAATTCAATCCTCTACAAATTCACTCTCTATTATTTTTACCATATCTCCAATAGTTTTACCAGAATCAAGAGTTTTCTCTGCCGTCTCTTAACTCTACATGTTAACTGCTCAAAGATCCGATTCCCTTTCAATGAACGCCAGTTATTTTCTAAAAATCACCAACAAAACAAACTCCTTAATCATCTAGAGAAGACTTCCACTCGAAAATACGGTCGCTAATTTTAAATGCCGACCAATTGTCATCAAACTCCGGAGTCCTCGGTCGTATTTTAACAGAAGCGCAGTACTCATTATTATACTCCGGCTTGAAAAAGTCTTCCAACTTGGGCTCCAGGTCTCTCTGCCTCGGCTGCGGGTCTCTGGTCCGCGTGATGGGTCCCGGCAGATGAGATTCATCAACACTCAAGTCAATCAGGTCCCTAAAGATCGGCTTGTCCACCGGAAAGTCCAATGCACTCGACATCTACAAATGGAAAACCAAAAATCATCAATAAAAAATTAAATTACCAATCAATCAACCAATCAATTACCTTACGAGCAACCAAGTCCTTGTACGAAGCTGGCAGATGATCAAAATCACTGACAATCTTTTCGTTTTTCAATTTATCTATTTTTTTAATTGTGTTTACGACAGAATTGTACTCAGGTCTGCGTAATTTATCACTTGCAGGATAATTTGTTAGTCTGCTAGTTGATTTAGGATCAGAAACTGATGGCAGACTTCGTGCTTTCAATATTCCGGGTCCTACATAAACATTTGGACGTGAAACTGATTTATTTCTGGCCGTTGTTACTTTTATTTGGGTTTTTTTAACTGGATCTGGTGGTTTTTTAAATGGACCTGGTGATTTTGATGGTAATTTTTGTACTACTGATGCTTTTGCTTGATTTCCTGATGATTTTAATTGAACTCCTAGTGATTTTGATTGAATTCCTGGTGATTTTGATTGAACTCCTAAAGATTTTGATTGAACTCCTGGTGATTTTGATGGAGCACCTGAAGATTTATGAGGTCCAGGTGCTTTTGATTGATTTCCTGATGACTTTAATTGATTTCCTGATGTTTTTAATTGATGACTTGATAATTTTGACAGATTACCTCCAACTTTTGAATTAAAACTTTTGAACTCATTATTTTTTCCCGGTTTTTTATTTAAATCCTCATTTATTTTTTTTGTTTTCAATTGTCCAGGTGTTTTTATAGAAACAGAATCAAGTATTTTAGTTATTTTATCCATTTCAACTTTACAATCTTTGCTTTTACCAGCTGTCAAACTATTCGATGACTTTTTAGTCAGACGATTTTGTCTGTCATTTTTGATATTCTCTTTATTCGATTCTACTTTACCAGAATTATCAGCATCAATTATAATTTTACCAGCTTCTGTTTCCGTGGATTTTATTTGTCTGGATGATTTGGGTCCAACTTGACCAGTTGACATCTGGACACTTTTGTCAGCGCGTTTGAGGTTAAGACTGTCGCGCACTTCACGCACTAATTTGAATGGTTTTTTGACATTTTCGATACTTTTTATTCTCACTCGTGATGACCCTGGTCTTGAGGATGATGTCGAGTCGTCAGCAGACTCTGACGTTTCGCTGAAACGAACTTTTGGACGCACGATATATTTAAGTTCAGACATCGAGTTTTTTTTATTTGCTAGCAATTATTTAAAATATTTACGAAAGTCAATTACTTTTAATTATTCTCGTTAATAATTAATTTATTAATTAAATTTTGTTGATAATTAACTCACAGTTGTGATATTTAATTACGTTACCGGTTTGTTTTTTTCAAGCGCAATTTTAGTAAACAACAAAATGGCGGGTAAAATTTGAAAATTTGTTTTCGTGGAAATTAAATTTAGTTTTTTTCAATGGACAGCAGTATCGAGGTAAAGTAATCGATTGTTTATTTAGTCATGAGTTTTAAAAGTTTATCAAGGATTTTGTTAATTATTTATTTTTGTTGGAACAAAGTTTTCATTCCATCGGAACGCGCGGCGGGTATACGACTCAGACATAAGTGACAAAAATATACAAAAAGAAAGAATTTCTTCGCACAAAAATATTTTACTTGTCCTTAGAAACTTATATTTTTCCAAATAAATTTTTCGCACTAAGAATTTAAATAAAAAATTATCTTCGAGCAAAAAATTTTACTTGGCCTAAGAAAATTTTCACTTGTCCAAAAAATTTTTTGCATGAATTGAAAAAAGCAGCTGAAAAATAAACAAACTTTTAGCAAAGGAGTAGAAGGAAAATAAAAAAATGTATATTTAGACAATTGAAAAATCAGCGCGCGCATTTTTTTAAATTTAATTATTGTCTGATGTCCGCTACAGCGCTGTCTCATCCTCATCATGCGCATGATCGCGATATACCGCTACCTCCGAGGATCATAGACCGGACCCATTTCCACCACCAGCTGTTTTGACACTCGTAAGTTTATTTTTTAAATTAAACTGTTTTTTAATCATCCAAAATAATAACAGTAAAAATAATTATAATAACAAAATATTTGAAATTTATTTTATTTAAAAAAATAATTTTAAGTATATATTTAACCTCAGGTATTTGAGCCTGCGTGCACGTGGTTTATTATGTACCTTTATATATACAATTTATAATCTATAAATAAATTTTAAATCATCAGATAATGACTCAGTTAACGGCAGAAGAAAAGTTCCAGTTGATAACCAGAAATCTCGCAGAGTGGCTGGGTGAGGATAAACTCAAGAGCATCCTCAAGGAGAGAGACTTGAAAGTGTATTGGGGCACAGCGACAACAGGGAAACCCCACATTGGATATTTTACTCCCCTGTCTAAAATTGCCGACTTCCTTAAAGCCGGTGTCGAAGTCACGATCTTGTTTGCGGATCTTCACGCTTATTTGGACAACATGAAGGCTCCGTGGGATCAACTCGCCCTGAGGGTTCAATACTACGAGGCGGTGATCAAAGCGACACTCAGATCCATCGGAGTTCCATTGGATAAACTTAAGTTTGTCAAAGGAACGGACTATCAACTGTCCAAGTAAGTATTTCTTATATCATCTCCATGCATTTAATTAAAGACATTTTTAACCAAAGCTACAATTTAACACCGAATTTAAATTTTTGAAACTCCCGCTTTTTATTTTTAATATGAAATTATGAGCTAATAAATTTTTGATGATTTTCAGGGAGTACACTTTAGATGTTTACAAATTGACAGCATCAGTAACAGAACACGATGCTAAGAAAGCTGGTGCTGAAGTGGTGAAGCAGTCAGCAGATCCTTTGCTGTCAGGACTTCTTTACCCCGGGCTGCAAGCTCTAGATGAACAGTATCTGGGAGTTGATGCTCAGTTCGGTGGCGTTGATCAGCGAAAGATATTCACCTTCGCTGAAAAATATCTGCCTAAACTTGGCTATGAGAAGCGGATCCATTTAATGAATCCTATGAGTAAGTATTGCGTCTGTTACTTTTTCTTTAAATAAATCCTGATGTATCCATTGGAGTCATAATAAAAAAAAGTCCATTTGAATTTAAAATTTTGTGTTTTTAGTTCCTGGACTTGCTGGCTCTAAAATGTCATCATCAGAAGAAGATTCAAAAATCGATTTACTCGACAATGCAGCGGCGGTAAAGAGAAAACTAAAAAAAGCATTTTGCGAGCCTGGAAATATCATCGACAATGGAATCCTCGCGTTCTCTAAACACGTAATATTTCCAATGATGAAACCCGGGGAGAAATTCCTCGTACCAAGAGCTAAAGACTTCGGTAAATTTTAACTTTAATTATTAATCTGAGAATTGAATCATAAATTAAATAAATAATTTTTTTTTCAGGCGGTGACATAGAATTTGATAAATACGAAGACCTGGAAGCAGCGTTTGCTAAAGAGATAATTCATCCTGGTGATTTGAAAGCTGCTGCCGAAGTTCTTATCAACAAATTATTGGATCCTATTCGCAAAGAATTTGAATCAGATCCAAATTTAAAGACTTTGTGTAACAAAGCGTATCCACCACCTGGCAAAGAAAAGAAACAAGGTTTGTTTTTATTTAAAATCTACCGTGACCTCGTCAGGTTTTTAATTGGAGCTCGGTCAATATTTGGTACTGTTACCCTACATGATAAAACTTCGGTTACTCTGAAAGAAAAATTATTTAATAGGAATTAATACAGAAGCGATTTTCGCGAGCTCATGACGAGGAATAAGACCCGGGTCTCGTCGAGGTTTGCTAGAGTAACCTGAGATATGACTTAGGACGACTTATAATTGCCGATGGACCTCTGTCTGATGACCGACTGACTTTAAATTTTACATTTCATTTAAAAATAATTTTGAATTTCTTTTAATTTTGTATTTAAATTTAAAAATTTATGAGAGTCGAACAGTGACATCACTAGAGGTCTATCGACTTTCCATTGACATCCACCTAAGCATCCAGTCATAATTTTACACTACGTACCAATAAGTAAATTAATGATTTGATATAAATGATAATTTAATTTCAGATAAAAAAAATCCACCAGCAAATACTGAAGTCGAGCCATCGCGACTTGACATCCGTGTGGGAAAAATCGTCCAAGTGTCAAAACACCCGGACGCAGATTCATTGTACGTTGAAAAAATAGATCTAGGTGAAGATTCTGGTCCTAGAACAATCGTCAGTGGCCTGGTTAATTTTATTCCCATTGAGGAAATGCAAGACCGCATGGTAGTGGTCCTCGCAAACTTGAAACCGGCAAATTTACGTGGTGTCGCTTCACATGGAATGGTCTTGTGCGCTTCTGTGTAAGTGTTTATTGTTTAAAATAAATAATTGTCAGTGATGATTTAATGACTGATTTTTTATGTGGAATTTAGAGACGGGGAAGAGAGAAAAGTTGAGCCGCTGAGACCACCAGCAGACGCAGCGCCCGGTGACAGGGTAATTGTTGATGGGTATGAGACTGGTGCGCCCGATGATGTTTTGAATCCCAAGAAAAAAGTATGGGAAAAATTAGCCGTTGACTTGGTGGTTAATGCCGACGGTGAAGCTTCTTGGAGCGGCAAATTGCTGCTGACATCAACCAAAGGAAAACTCACTGCCGATACTCTTAAAAATGTTCCAATTAAATAGAAAAATTAAATAATGAAGTTTTAATAATTTAAATTTAAATAAACATTTTTTTTTACTTGACAATTTTTTTTTTTTAAATACAAGTCAAATAACACGCAATTAAAATTCTCTTTTTGCATTTTCTCTTACACTTAAATTTTTTATTTCAATTTAATTTATAAAAAATTTTGAATGTTAGTATTTTCTTAGTCAACAAAAAAAAGTATATAATTATTAATAGTAAAGAATTTTTTATAATTATCATTTAATTGCATAAATTAGTAATAAATTTTTGCAGAATTTTTGATGGGTCATTTATTAAAAAATTTGTTTAAATTTTTTAGACAAAATAAAAGAGTTGAAGAAAAATAAAAATTAAAATAAAAAATTTTATTAAATTATATACATGAAAAGAAAAAGTTTATGTTTTAATTATTTAAATGAAAATTAGTGATCGATGATGATTAATTCATCAATGCCCCAATCTTCGTAGCTGTTGTCAGGCAGATATCTTCTGATGACTATTGGAATTTTCCTTTGCTTCAATTCCTTCATGGCGATTTGCAAGGGATCAGTTTCTCCTTCCAGTTCTACCATAACCGGAGCGCACATCGCAATTTGCAAAGCTCTTGTACCCAATACTCGGGCTCTTTCATACCTTTAAAAATTTTAAATATAAAATAATAAATAAAATATCAGATATTCAAAAATTGTTTTATAAAAAAAGTCACTTGTTTTAAAATTTAAAAAAATAGTTTTAAAAATATGATTCTGCAAATGAATTGCAAAAAAAAAAATATGCACATGTAGGAAATTATAAAAACCATAAGTGCAATTTTTGAATATTATTTTTTTTTCAAATAATAATTTTATTTTCTTATTTAAAAAAAGAAAGAAAAAAGATGAGTGTGAATGTAGTAGACAGACAAATTTAAATTTATAGATAAATAGAGTAAATAATTGGAAAAATAAAATTTTGAAAAAATGCGCACTTAAAAAATTTAAAAATTAATAAGTGCATTTTTTAAAAATATTATTTTTTTAACTTTACCCTATTTATTTATAATTTTAAATTTGTCCAGTATCATAAATAATTAATAATTAATTTAAATAAATTACTTGGTCATATAACGTGTCGTAATACGTTTCGACTTCTGCACACTTCCAGAAGCTTCTCCAGAAGGTAAAATTTCAAAATTTTCATTCTCTTCTTCTGGAGCTTCGAGATCTAAGTGATCGTCCTCTTCTGCTTCTTCAAAGTCATCTGCGTTACTGTTTTAATTCAAAATTAATATATTAATTTATTTAAAATGCAAATAATTTAAATATTAAATCTAACAGACATCAGACAATTTAAATTTTTGCGTAGACAAATGGAATTCCAGTAGAATTAAAATGAACAAATTTGTAATTAGATAATTTAAAAATAAGCGCGCGCATTTTTTTAAATTTCATTATTTCAATTGATCAATTTTATCATTAAAAATGTATATATAAATTGCCTGATATATCTGATATATTCATACTTATAATTTTAAGGTTAACTTACTCATCTCCATCAAATTCATCGTCAGCCATTTTAATTATTTATTTAAATTCAAATAATTCTAAAAAGAAGTCACAGAGTAAACTTAAAATTTTTAAATCAATTTAATTTCTTTTTTATTAATTAATTAGTAATTATTATTAATATTTATTACTGTAGAATATGTTACTGCGTGTTGTATACTGAAGTTACTGACACTGAGCAGTGTCTCTACTGTCGCCAAATCCAAAATATTTCTATCACATTCACATTTAATTTTTCTCGTTTCTACGATTTATTTTTCAAATATTTAAATTTACCGCGTAAGTAATAAGGATAATTCATAAATTATTGATGAAAATAAAAAATTTCGAGTGTAATTTTTAGTCTAATTAATAAAAATGACACAAATAAATTTGAATAAAAGTATTAAATTTCAATTTTTTAAATTCGCGCCAAGTTGCCATTACTGCGCGTCGCTGTATTCGACGTTTAAATTTCTGCTAAAGTGGGGGCGATGAATCGCAAAATCGATTGTTTTGTATCAACTGGCGGTCCAATAGCGGCAGTCAGTATCATTGACAATGGCAGTAGTAGTCCAGATCCTTCTTTACGTTTAAAATGAACACAGTATTGCAGTTAATTCGCGAAATTATCCATAAAATTTGTTGCTCATAGTAATTGTTTAATTAAAATGTCCAGTGTTTGTAAAATTTAAATAGTGCAAAGTGTCTGTGGTGTCATTAAGTGTTGAGTGTTCAGTGCTAGTGTAAAGTGTTGCGATTTCCTGATGCTGATGACTTCCAAGTTCCTGAGCAAAATCATCTGGCATCGTCTGGTAGGAAATAGCAGTGAAGTGACGTTTTTTAGCTGGTCCAAGTGTATTAGGACACCCTTCTGCATATTATTTCCCCGCCAAGGTTTGTTTAAACACTCAAGTGTTTTTTTTTTAATTTTTTAAATATTTTTCTATCATATTCCGCCATTTTATTTTGACGTAGGATTTTTAATTTTTCTCCAGTTTCTAATAATTTATTTTTCAAATATTTAAATTTACCGCGCAAATAATGAGAATAATTAATAAGGGTGCACTTCGCAATTCGCTACGCTACAGCTGCTCGTAGCCCATTTCGGAATGCACTCGATGAAGTAAAATTTAAAAAATATTTAAATAAAAAATAAAACTCATAATTTAAAAAAAACAAATCTTCAAGGACATGAAAAAAATTCTTTGGTAATTCGTTTTTATTTTAACAAAAATAAAGTATTTTAAAAAAGTTTATTTAAATTCAAAAATTTAAATTGTCAATAAACTTTTACATTTTTTTTTTTTTTATAAAAATTTAATTTATTTAACTATTAATTTATCTATCAGTTAATTAATAATTAATCATAAATATTTTAATTAAAATTAATAACCAATGAAATTAATTTATTTAAAAATAATATAAGGAAACATGAATCATTTTTTTTTGAATTAATAAATATTAAGTATCACAATAAACTTAATAATTATTTAAAGTAATAATCGAACCCAACGCAACTGATTAAATAAAAAGAAATAATTTTAATTATTATTATTAATATTTATATTAATTAATTAATTAAGTATCTAACATTTCTTCGAGCATTTCTTCTTCATTGAGAAGAAAATCTTCTTGGATTTCTTCCTCGCGAGCTGGTTCCGGTGGCAGGATTGGGTCTGCCTCAGATGAGTGAACTTTCAGATGATCTTTTAATGCAAAGGCACGTCCGTAAGAAGCTCCGCAGATGTGGCAGGTGAATTTCAAATTATTGTCCTTCTTGTGAGTTTGAATGTGGGCGCGGGCCGCGTAGAGAGACGCAAATGGTCGGGAGCATTCGGTGCAGCGGAAGGGTTTCGTGTGGCTGTTTTTGTGCCCGGCAAGTTGGACCCGGGTTTTGAATGTCTTTGGACAGTAGGGACACGTGTACGCGCGCTCTTCGCCGTGGGTCAGCAAGTGATGATTGTAGACCGATGATGCTTTGAATCTCTTATTGCAATGTTGGCAATGATAAGGACGGACTCCTGTGTGTGTTCGCATGTGCAGAGTTAGACAGTATGACACGCGAAACTTTTTCCCGCAAACCTGAAAAATTTAGGATTCATTAAATTAGTAAATGTTATTTTTAATCAGACACTAATTAATGTCATTAAATTATAAATATCTCGTTATCTATTGAGTTTATGGAGAAATTGAATGAGACCTTTTTTGTAGGAAATTTAAAGAGCTACAAAAAAAGTCCTTATAAATTTTTGGGTCAACTCAATAATTAACGAGTTATTGATAAATTAATCAATGATTAATATGGATAGGGTTGAAAATCGCGAATCTTTTCTTTTTAATCAAAAATATTTTATTAAATATTGATCTCAGGATAAAAGTCAACGAGACTTTTCTGTAGGAAATTTAAAGAGCTACAAAAAAAGTTCTCATAAATTTTTACGTAAACTCAATAATTAACGAGTTATTGATAAATTAATAAATCATCTAATGACTGGAGTTAAAAATCGCGACGTATTTCTTTTTAATTAGAGATATCTTATTAAATATTGATCTAAGGACAAAAGTCAAAAGGACTTTTTTGTAGGAAATTTAAAGAGCTACAAAACAAGTCCTTACAAATTTTTACGTAAGCCCAATAATTACCGAGTAATTAATAGTATTAATAATTTTAAAAAAATACTCCGCTATGAAATACTAAAAAAACTAATTTTCAAAATATGTTTGAATAATAAATTGCTACGTACTTCACAAACATGGGGTTTTTCTCCAGTATGTATTCGCTCGTGCTTAACTTTTTCATGAGGACGCGTGAATCTCCGACCGCAATGTTGACACTGGTACGGTTTAGTCAAGTCGAGGTCATTATCAACCCCAGCGGTTGCTGTCGTCGACGCTGAAGTGTTCGAAGTCGGCGACGATGGCTCAGTTACTTGCTGCTGGCCACTAGACACCTGGACGACACCCAGTTCCGGGTGTACGGCAGCATGCATCGCTAAGCTTTCCGCGGAGTCGAATTTCCGATTGCAGATACCGCAAGTCGCCGTATCCCCAGCATGGAGCGACATGTGAGCCTCGCGATACGAGACTGAGAGTGTCTTACCTGCAAATAAATTTTTACAATCAGTTATTTGGTCTTTCGACCCCGCGCATTAATTAAATAATAAAAATTACCGCATTCGAGGCAGGTAAAGCTGGCAGTGGGTTTACCCTCCGGAGCATCGACATGTCTGGCTCTGACGGGCGCGTGCATCCGTGAGTGCAACCTCAGACTCTTGTGGGAGGCGAACTGGGTCCCGCAAATTCTGCACACGAAACTCTTCTTGGTCGGCGAGGCGTCAGGCCCGTGAACTTTCATGTGAAGTTGCAAGGCTTTGACTGTCGCGAAAGCCTGGTCGCAGTTGTCGCACTGATTGGAGCCATTGCAGCAGGCGTGGTTACGAAACTCCCCTAGCTTCGAAAACTGTTCGAGGCATTGATTGCACCGATACATTCTCTGGGGCATCTCGTTCTTCCTGGTCTTGGTGGTGGACAGCGAGAGAGGTTTCGGTTCATTTTCAGGGTTGGCGAAAAATTTCTCAATCATCTTTGCAGAATTAATTGACTTGCCTTTCTTGTCCCAGAATCTTTCGATCTGCACGACTTTTCTCGTGTACCTGCGGCCCTCGCTGTCTACGCACTCTTCAGTCCTCAGGGTGTTCATTTTCTGACGCTGGTGACCGCGAGTAGCTAGACCCTGTTTTGTGTTCTCGGTCGTTTCTTCTACTGGAAGATCTTCTGTCTGAGCCATGTCTCCGTTTACTTCGACTATAACATCCTGACCCTCGTGGTACTCTTTTATGTGATCTATGACTGAATTAAAACTCACGCCACAGCTGCTGCAATTGTAGACAGTCGTCGAGTCGATCTAAAATTATTTACAAAATAATTAAAATTTTTTTTTTTAACCGGGATTTTTTAAGGGTCACCCTAGAGTGTGCGTTCCAAAAACGACGGTGTTAAATATAATTTTAAAAAAAATTTGCAATTTTTATCCATACCCATAGATGATCAATTATTTTATTTAATTACTCGTTAATTATTGAATTTACGTAAAAATTTATAGAAACCTTTTTTGTAGCCCGTTAAATTTCCTGTAAAAAAGATCTCTTTAACTTTTGTCCTTGGACCCATAGTTAATGAGATATTGTAATTTTAAAAAAAATAATAATTTTTAATTTTAATTATAATAAAAATTTTGTTTTTTTTTTTTTTGGATGCAAGTAAAAAAAAATTATCATTGCAGTTGAATTTGTGATGGAATTCCCTTTTATTTGAGTACCCACATCGATATATTTGAGTAAAATTTTTTTTAACGATCAACTCGCGGATTATTCGCGGGCGAGTAACAAATTAAAGATGGAATTTAAATATATGGTTGTTGGTATTCATTTCATCGGTAATTTTGTGCTCTTTACGAAAATACAATTTTTCATATATATATATGAATATATATAAAGGAACAAAAAAATTTTATTTCTCAGCCACTTCGTAGGCTTTTGTTTTTAATAAAAAAAAATGTCTTTTTAATTTTGAAAAAATATATAAATATGTGTAATGACTCGTTTTCGAAGTGCGCATATTAGAGTGACCCTTTAAGCAGAAAGTGGATCAAGGAATTAGAGGACGGGATAGGAGTAAATAAATAATTTAAATCTTAATCCCGTTTACCTCTTCTTCTTCTTTTACCTCGCAGATCTCTTGTTTAACTTTCATCAACTCTTCCTCATTTAATTCACCTTCTTGGTGCTGGATCTCCATCAAATTCTGATCGGTGTCCAAAAACTCTGCTGAGTCTTCTGGTAAAATTGCGAGAACATTTTCATCATTCTCATTATCATTTTGATTGAGTCCTTCCGGGATTCGAATTACCGGTGAGTCTTCTGACTCCGCTGGATCTTTATCCGGATCATCGCGTTCTGTGTCTGATGTACTTATGGCTTTTGGAGAGTCTATGTCACGTTTCAGTGGCTTGTCTAGGGACTCTATTACTTTAATATCACCTTCAATTATTTATTTTATTTTTAATTTTGTTTTACTTTAGAAAATTTATTTTATTTTTACCGTTTTCGTCAGCTTCCAAAGTTCGGGCGTCGCTTATTATCATCTCTTGATTGTTAACTGGGCTTAAAAAAGTTATTTCTTCAACATTTGTCTCCTGTAAATTTTTTTAATTTTTAAATTATCATTTTTTTTTTTAAACTTGTTATTTTTCTAATTTAAAATTCAAAATTACGAGTGAACTATTGCAGTTATGATAAAAAATATAAGGACCAATTTTGTAGGGAATTAAATTTCCTACAAAAAAGGTCCTTATCAACAAGTACTCAAATCCATTACTTTAAGAGCTAAGAATTTTTAAAGTCAATATTTAAATTTCGCTCCATAAAAATTAACATTCAAAAATTTATTTTTCAAACTTTGAATCAAAATTCCCGCCAAAATAACGAAAATACAGTAAAAATACCCCAATACTTTTTTATAGATAATTAAATTCTCTAAAAAAAAGGTCATTACAAATATTTACATAAATTAAATCCTTAACACCTAATTAAAAATTTATTTTAAATTTTAATGAGCGTGAATTGTGTAGACATCAGACAAATTTAAAATTATAAATAAATAAAGTAAATAATTAAAAAAATAAAATTTAAAAAAAATGCACTTAATAATTTTGAAATTTTTTAAATGCCCATTTTTTTAAATTTTACTTTTCCAATTATTTACTCGATTTAATTAAAATTAAAAATTCATCTGACGTCTACTCCATTCTCACTAATTAAAATATGACAGAAAAATAATAAATAATTTTTTTTTAAATAAAATTCAAATTTAAATTTAAATAAAAAATAATTACCATCAACATTTCAGTATCTTTATAATTATTAGACTCCGTTGGAGTTTCAACATCATCATCATCATTATTATTATTACTTTGTCTATTACCATGATCGTGATCATCATCATCATCATCATCATTATCACCACATTTATCTAAATGTCTGATAAGATCATCAACGGAATCCGATCTCAAGGAACATCCGGGACAGTACAAATTATCAGTCATACTCAACAAATGATATTTCAATGACCGCAAATTATTGAAACTCTCATTGCAGCACATCGGACACATGATTACTGATGATCCCATTATTGAAATATATAAATATGTATTTTTAAAATTTTTTTTTTCACTAATCTAAAAAAACAAAAAAAAACTGAAATTAAAAAAAAACAAAAATTAAATTAAAAGTATAAATAAAATATGAGTAAAATAAACCTGGATAGATAAATATATGAAAAATAATATATTTAATTAATAAGTATATATTTGTGATGATCACATCTTGTCCTGTCTGATTTTTTGACAGCGGATATTTTAGTGAATAAAAAGGAGGAAAATAAAAATTTAAAATAATCGACCAAAGACGAACTTCAGTTCAAACAAATGCTAGGCACAACAATCATGAAGTTAGGGAGAAATAATAAGTGAAAGACGAATACTTGAAGTCGGCCATTACTCCTCACACGACAACCTTCAGTTATTTCAACCGGAAGTTACGTCATTTGTTTTTTTATCAGTCAAACTGATGATTATTTGAATTTGATTTTGTTGCTGAGTTGACTTGAGTTCCGTTTGTTGTTTTTATTCAAAATTACAGACTTTATTTATTCATTTTTAGATTTCGTTTTAGTAAAAGATTTATGATACTGAAATTAGCCATGACACTGAAATCAGCTGACGTCTCATAATTTTTGGATTTATTTAAAAACGATAAATTATAAAAAAAAAAATGTTTAAAAAAATTGCACCTATAGATTTTTTAATTTTCCACATGTGCATTTTTTAGTTTTTTTTTTTTTTATATGATTCATTGAAAAAAAAAAATCCTATAATTTTTAATTGTCTGCTAACTTCACAATCGTAATTAGCCGACGTCTAATAATTTTTTGATTTTTTAAAATACGATAAATTATGAAAAAAAAAATATTTGAAAAAAATGCACTTGTAGTCTTTTAAATTTTCTACATGTGCATATTTTTAGTTTTTTTTTTTCTTCAAATTTAATTGTTAAAAAAAAACATCAAAAAATTTCTAATTGTCTAACTTCGGGATCGTGGAGATTTTGATCATTTAAATTTGACGCGGGACATTTTTGAACTTTTTTATTAAAAATAATATTTCCTGCTGTTGAAATTTAAAAATATAAATATCACTGAGAGGCAGTGAACTAAACTAAAATTATAAACAAATCTATGATTTTAACTCGACAATCTTATAAATTTTAATTATTTTATTTTAAAATTTTATTATGGATCTATACCCTGATTAAGAAATCTAATTTGGAATGATTTGAGATTACGTAACTCTTAATTATTTAAAATCATTTCAAATTGTCTGGATTATTTTGCTTTCGAGTATAAATGTTGGAATGAATAATTTTGAATCATATTGAATTAAAAAATAACGAAATATTTTTCTCTGATTTGAGATTATTTGAAATATTTTGAACTCTCGAATCATTTCGAATTAAATTTAATTAGAAAATAATATCGCATATTACTGATTCCTTGATTTAATTTGAGATGATCGTAGAGTTCAAATCATTTTAAATAATTTTGAATTTTCCGAGGGACCACACTGAGAAAAAAATTTTCTTCTGCCAACTAAATTTTAGTTATGACAACAAAATGATTTAATTGTCCATTGCCAATCATATATTTAGTTGTTTTAATTAAATATTTTATAATCCACCAACAAAACAAATTATTAGAAACTATAAAATATTAAGTAAAGATAATTACGCGTTATGCAGCAAGCATAAAATCAAATTGATCACCTGTAGAGCTTATAATAAAGTAGTCATTATAAAATATAGTTCGGTGCCTGCCACTAGATAGCGCATACCATTTGTAGTGTCCCTGGTAAGAAACTTATTTCAGAGTTATTATATTATATTTTGAGAGCAATTCTGACAGCAATAAGTTCCTTGGGTACGACTGACTAACAATTACCTTCCCTTTTCTTCGTTTGAGACGTTAATTTCTTATTTTACAAACGATGGATAGTAAGTTTAGACTATTAATTTAAAAAATTTAAGTTTTTTAGTGTTTACTTTGTCTTCTTTATAGTTTTATATTATAATTTTATCTTAATGAATTGGATATATTAGCATTCGAATTATAATTATTATTAATTAATAATAAATTTGTTTGAATTGTCAAAAATTTTTAAAATACTTGTCGAATTACCAGTCGAGGTATTATTAAGACTCGGGTTTGGGTTGTTGTCTTGACCACTCATTTTATTTATTTGACAGAATAAACGAACACAACACAGCTAATTACTATTCACAAATATCGTGTACACTAAACAATAAAGTTATAAGCAATAATATAAGTATCGGAGAAACACACAATATCAAAGTATTCAACAAATCTTAAATATTACACAGCATTCTCTCTAAACATGAATTAGTGAAATAAGGGAATATTCACTAATTCAGAGTGCAAATCGTACCACTAATTCCACAAAGTGGTTCGATTTGCACTTTGAATTAGTGAATATTCACTTATTTCACTAATTTATGTTTAGAGAGTTAAATATTACACAATAGAAGTACACAAATTATTATAGCGGTTAGTTTACTAAAGGATAACAATTAATTAACAATATTCGAGTTATTGCTGTATAATGTGCACGGCGGTAAAATTAAATCAAAAACGAATACACGATCGGTAGGATCGCAATGTTGTCTGTTCTTTTGCTAAATTAGAACTGCCTCACTGTCCCCAATATTCTTGAGTCCTCAAGTTGACCAAAACTATATTTCAGGTAATTTTTACAAACACGTACAACTACGTCCTTATGTTTTAAAAACTCATTATGCCTAAAGTATTGCTATCCTTCGATCGTGCACGATCTTATTTGCGACCAATTTAATAAGTGGAAACCTAAACATGCAAACCTTCTCAATAAGACAATTTATAGATAAATTGAGAAAAATATAGGATAGCCCGAACTGGGAATCGAACCCAGACCATGTCGGTATCGCGCCGAGTGCTCTACCAGTTGAGCTATCCGGCACTATACTATATTCCGTTCAATTTAATCTATAACTTATTGAGCCACACCGTCCATCGTACGGTAATACACCAATTTAATAAGTGGAAACCTAAACATGCAAACCTTCTCAATAAGACAATTTATAGATAAATTGAGTATAGACACCCTATCAAAAAATTCCCATAGAATCCACTCAACTGCGACAAAAACCGCATAGAAACTAATACAGTCTATAGGATTCTATGCGGTATTTGTCGCAGTTGAGTGGATTCTATGGGAATTTTTGGATAGGGTGGCTACGTTGGATGCCCAGATGTGCTCCTTCGACCCAAGTTTACCGTCATAAACGTAAATATAAAAACTAACAAAAATCTTAAGTGGATTGAGTTGTAAAATATTTTTACTTAGTTTCATTGTCTAAAAAAACAAACTCAATATAATTGGGACTTTCCCAAGTCTCAGGAAAAACCCAAGTATTATTTTATCTCCGACATACTTATTTTATTCTCGTCGTTCTGTTACAGTAATTGTCAACGTCACATCACCATTAGGAATATATTTATTATCATTCGGGTCATTCAGCTCCAAAAACTGTTCAAAATTGATGTTTTTATCAGATACATTGCTTGAAGCAGTGCTGCCAGAACGTACGATTTTTTTTCCCCCTCCTGCCATTATACTCCATGCTATTTCACCGCGGAAAGGGGTAAAAATATCGCACGTTCTGGCAGCACTGGCTTGAAGCTTGAATAATTCCCTTCGTCTGTTGGTATGAAGACCTTTACATGAGTTTCAATGTTTGGTGAGAAGGTCGGCGACGTCAACATGAGCCGAACCTTCTCTCTAAAAATGAATTAGTGAAATTTGTTCAAATTAGTGAACATTCGCTGGGAACCAGCTCTAAGTATACCATTGGTTGAATTAGTGGTGTACTTATAGCTGTAGAAATAGTGACTATCCACTGATTCGCGAGAATTTCACTAATCCATTTTTAGAAAGATCTCACCAGGACTTTTACTGAAGACCATTTCATAATTTCTTTTTTTTTTAATACGTCGGTCGTAAAATAGTCCAGGATTCTCTCCTAGTCTCTGAAATAAGTTTCTTACCAGGGACACTACAAATGGTATGCGCTATCTAGTGGCGAGCACCGAACTACTCCCATTGCCGTTGTCTAGTACCGACGACTCCTCCTTTCTCTATGTATATTTTTTCTCCCAATAAATTTTTCTCTTGGTTTAATAAACTTTTTTTTCTTAGTTAGAGCATACGAAAATTCTTGCGTTAAAAAAATAGTACTACTAGTCTCCATGAGTTTTTCCTTTAATCTGCGTATTTCATGAGATATTTGAAAAAAAACCGCGATTGTATCGAACAATTTTGATCGTCCTAAGGCACGAGTTCTTTTTACTTAAAAAGAAAAAAAAAATTCCCCAGGCATTTTTTCACTAAAAAAAAGCTTTTTATGGAGCGTCTGAGAAAATTTAATTTTTAACGACCACCCTAATGTACAAGCCTAGATAATATTGAGTTTATAGAATAATTTATAAGGAATTTTTTTATAGGGAATTCAATTTTCTACAAAATTGCTCCTTATAATTTTTGTCATAAGTTCAATAATTTCGGTAGTAATTTTAATATTGAGCTTAACAAAAATTCTCTTAATTAATAAGCGATCTCAAAAATTAATTATTTAAACTACTGGGTTTCGGTAATTATTGGTAAGGAACTTTCTTATCTAAAATTTAATTTCCTAGATGTAGATCTAGATCAAGATGTAAAGCATAAAATCTAATTTAAAATTATTTAATTTTATTAACAAATTTTTACACTTAATCGTTAATTATTAAATTTACAGACAATAAAATAAAATATCACAATTAGTCAGTATGCTCATGCTGAGCGTTGCTTTCCCGCCACGTGTTTTGAACCAGCTCGACAAATTGCTTCCACCAGCGAGACTGAAGTGTGAAGTAAATTCCACACATGGCAATAAAAACCCATGACAGCACTAGACAATAGTCCGTTTCATTAGACGGTGTGCTCGGTATCGGTCCCCCAAAGTCCGCGGACGTCACGTAAAGCGACCCGTTGGGTTTAAGGCCCGTGTACTCGGTGACGAATCGCGCGAATGACTCCAAAGTGTAAGATGTCTCGTTGAATTTAACCAGTGGCTTTCCATTGTAGACAAACATCAGTGTCGGTACTCCGACGATTCCAAATTGCATATTGAAGCTGCAATAATTAATTCGATTTATTTATTAACTATTAATAATTCATTAAGTCATTGATTAATTAGTGAATTTTACTTCTGATATCTTGATGCGTCGATAGCAACGGCTTTAATATGTGGGTAAAATCTTGGCAATGCATTGAAATGCGGAGCTGCCTGACTACTGAATACACACCAGCGCGAATAAAAAAGTACAAGCAAACATGTCCGTGGATTTGATTTGTCTTTTTTGGCTGTTGAGTTGTCGGTGCGATTTAGTGGCGATGGATCGATTATTAGTAATTCCATTAATCGGGTCGCATTGACAATCTGTAATTACATTTTTAATTACTAACCGGAATCTTTAATTATTTGATTTATTTAGTGATCACTAGATTGGAATTAATTAATTTGTGTTACTAATGGCGGGAATTCAAATAAATTAACTCTGGTTCTATTTTTGAATTTTTTTTTAAATTAATTTTGAACTTTGAAGTTTTTGTTCGAAGTAAAAATATAGGAGTGAGGCAAAATGAGCCACCATTTGTAAGAAATATTTTTTTGTTGATTCTCATCTGTAGCCTCCATAATAAATATGGGGTAAGTTGGTCATTTCAAATAATGCGAGGATTTGAAATTTTGACTAAAAAAAATTTTTTTCTTGTGTTTGTTGTCAGAATTATTTTATTACAAATCGGTAAAAGCTGACGGGGGTAAAATGAACATAGAAAAAATTTTTTTTATTTTTTTTGTGCGTTATAATTTCACTATTTTAAATTTTAGGGAGAGACAAAAATTTTGTTGTCAAAATTCTAAAATTTTTGTAGTGTTTGGGATGACCGATTTACCCCATAATTTTTTTTAGACGCAAATAGACGGTTACAAATAAATTTTTTTTTGTAAAGAATGGTATGAGTGTGAATGTAGCAGATGATACTGGTTAGCCGACTTCTTGTAATTTTTTGATTTTATAAAAAAAAAACATTTGAAAAAATTGCACCTGTAGTTTTTTAAATTTTCTACATGTGCATATTTTTAGTTTTTTTTTTTTTTTTGAAATTGATGTTGAAAACAAAATCCGAAAATTATTAGTTGTCTACTAACTTCAGGACCATATGTAGCAGACAGACAAATTAAAAATTATAAATAAACGGAGTAAATAATCAATAAAATTAAATTTAAAAAAAATGCGCATTTAAAAAATTAAAAAATTAATAAGTGCATTTTTTGTAAATATTTTTTTAAAATTATTTACTCTATTTATTTATAATTCAAAATTTGTCTGTCTGCTACACTCACACGTAAAAATGGTCTAAATTTTCCCGACTCTCTCATATATATAAATATATATATTTACCTCAACAGTTCCATATATTTTATCAGTAAGACAATTGTTGTAATTTTTATAAACTGGATCAGATCGATTTGGTTCGATAATTGTCGCATTACTTATTTCCGTTTCATTTTCACTCTCTTCCTTAATTAATTCACCATCGACTGTTCCATTAATGTCATCTATTAATTCCGATGAATCATTAATATTTATCAATAAATTATCATCAATAGCAACATCAGATTCATTGTAATTAGAAACTAATTCTGATTCTGTTTTATTTGAATCTCCAGTACTTGGGTCCGATACTTTTAGTTCTCCAGGTACTGGTGAAATTACTGAAAAAAATAATTTAATTATTAAAAGATGATAATTCCATAGTTTTTTAAAATTAATTTATAAATTTACCTGCACATATAATAAATATATAAATAAGTGATTGTAAACACATCATTGTAACCTCAAAACTTAAATTTTACCAAAAATAATAATAACATAAATTTTACTGCTGATAATTATAAACTTTATGTTTATTATATTAATTATCTCTTATTAATACTAATTACACTTTAATTAATATTAATTAAACTTTTATTTACTAATATTACTATTTTTTTTAAAGATTTTTCGCTCATTCTTTACTTTTTTTTTTTTTGAACAAGTGGCGCAAATGTCATTATTCAAATTGGCGGGAATTTTAAAATTAAACTTAAAATGATACTGAAGTTAGCCGTCTAATAATTTTTTGATTTGTTTTTCAAAACGATAATTTATAAAAAAAAGTATTTGGAAAAATTGCACCCATAGATTTTTTAATTTTCTACATGTGCATTTTTTTCATTTTTTTTTTTTCCTCATTAATTTGTTGAAAAAAAAATCCAAAAATTTTTAATTGTCTGTTAACTTCAGGATCATTAATAATTTTTGGATTTTTTATAAAACGATAAATTATAAAAAAAAAAATATTTAAAAAAATTGCACTTATAGTTTTTTATATTTTCTACATGTGCATATTTTTATTTTTTTTTTCTTCAAATTCAATTGTTCAAAAAAAAAGTCCAAAAAATTTTAGTTATCTGCTAACTTCAAGACCATAACTTAAACGTAATTAGATACTTGTTTATATATTTATATATTCATTAATTGAAATATAAATTAATTTAAAAAATAAAATAAATAAATTACAGTCCCAGGTGACCTGCATGGTTAAGCTGGGTTAAATGAACAGCCTCAATATTTACAAATTAATTATTTTCTTCATTCTTTTATGAGTGTAAATGTAACAGAGATGAGACAATTTATAAATTTTAAATAAATAAATTTATAATAAAATTAAAAAAAATTTTTTTATAAAACTCAAAACCCAAAAAAGATATTTATATAATTGACAAATTAAATATAAAAAAAAATAAAATTTTCTGACATAATTTTATTTTTATTGAAAATTTAAATTTAATGGAGACGGCATTGATTCAGGATTTCCTTTTAAAACAGCCAGTATATTATTGGCTGTTATTATTGACATTTTTTCACGTACTTCTGTTGATGCGCTTCCAATATGTGGCAGTAGAACTAAAAAAAAAAAGTAGTAATTAATAAAAAACATCTCTGACTATCACGAGAAAATTTTAGTCGCTGGCGCCAAATTCAAATAATAAATTTAAAAAAATAATTTACCACAATTGTCAAGTTTCAATAGCTCATGGTCCAATGGAATGGGTTCCGGAGTCATGACATCTAGACCAGCGGCCCTGATTTCCTTATTTTTTAACACGCGTACCAAAGCGTCTTGATCGACGATCTCTCCCCTGCTGACGTTTATAAAAATACTAGATTTTTTCATTTTGCTGAAGGCTTCAGCATTGAACAGCCCTCGAGTTTCAGGAGTTTGGGCGATCGTGACAATAACGAAGTCACTTTCCTTAAGCAATTCGTCAAACGGAACTCGCTGGCCATTGAACGCCTCCGCAGATTTTTTTTCACTTCTACTGGAGTATAAAATCCGCGAGACGCGGAATGGGTGAAGGTACTCAGCAACTCGGGCTCCAATCCGACCAAGACCGACGATTCCGACCGTCGATCCTGCGAGCCCTGGTCCGCACATCCACGTCGGTGACCACGAAGTCCATTCTCCTCTTAAAAATTCAAATTTATTACCAATAAATAAATTTATTTGTTAAATGATTGATCTTCGGTTACCTTTGGAGTGCGCGCTCGGCTTCGATTATTCTTCTAGACGTTGCCAGCAACAGGGCGACAGTCAGCTCCGAGGTCGCGTCGGTCAAAACATCTGGAGTGTAACCGACTTTGATGTTTCTCTCTTTCAAAATCTTCAGGTCCAAGTGGTCCAATCCTACGGACATCGTCGCGATTACTTTCAGTTGTGGACCCGCTGATTCTATTATTTGCTTGTCTATTTTATCTGTCAGCAAACAAAATACCCCGTCGACTCCTGCTATCATTGATTGCAAATCCGCACGTGGTATTGGTGTAGTTTTTTTCCATTCTACTAAATCGCAACTAAAATTTATTTATTAATTAAATTTAAATTTTATTGTTTATTTTTTTTTTTTTTAAATTCTTTGATTTAAAAAAAAATGTTAAATTTGACTTGAATTTATTGTGACCCATTTTGTCCCCAATAATTCTAGGTAATCATTAAATTTAATTAATTATTGATAAATTTAATAATTAATTAGAATTATTGTGGACAAAATGGGCCACAATAAATTTGTAAGAAATTTGAATTTTTTAAATTTATTTTTTTTCGCGGGCTAAATTCAAATTATTTAAAAATTAATATTTTGAATGCAATAAATAAATAAATATTACTTTTGTTGCAATAAATTATAACCAGCGGCTGGAATATCTCCACGAGTTATCAACACTTTTGGCCGTGACATCCTTGAGTTATTTCTAAAATTCAAAAATAGATAATTAGTTTTTTTTATCACTAAATTCAAATTTTTTATTGACCCGCTTAATTTTTGAAAAATCATTTTTTATATTTATATATATTTTTTGATATATATATATATATATATATATATATATATATATATATATATATTTATAACCTCTTATCTACAAACTAAACATATGTTACTTTTTTTTATTTAAAAAAAAAACTAAAATAAAATAAAAAATCAATTCTTCGATTTAAAAAAAAAAAAATTAATTTTACAAAAAATTAATTCTAATTTTTTTTTTTTTACAAACCATAATTACAATTTATATATTTATTTACTCCAGTACGTAGACCACGTGTCTGATAAATAAGTACTCGGTTATTAGATAAAAGATGAAAAAAAAATTAATATTTTATAAGATTTTTATTGCGAAATTTTTGATACAAAAATTATTTATTAGCGAGATAATTTTTCTCAGCTGCCCAGAAGGTATTTTTCATGAGCATGGTGACAGTCATGGGGCCAACGCCTCCAGGAACAGGAGTAATGAACCCAGCTATTTTTTTAACTTCTTCGTAATCGACGTCTCCGACAATTTTGGTCCTTCCATCAGGAGTGTCGACGCGGGTTATCCCGACATCGATTACACACGCGCCGGGTTTTATCATCTCTTTAGTAACCAACCCGGGGACTCCAGTTGCTGACACCAGGACGTCGGCGAGTTGTGATAATTTTATCAATTCTTCTCTCGGTGTGTGGATGTGACAGATCGTTGTTGTCATGTCTAATGCTCTGGTATCACCTGCTCAATAAATTGTCAATTTTTTAATTGATATCAGATTTTTTGACAGCTTCGAATTCAAATTCTGACTCAACTATCCAATTTACGTCTTAAGTTACTCCGTTTTTTTTTGGAGATAATTTAATCCTGAACTACTGGGTTTAGAAAAATATTGATGAGGACCTTTTTTGTAGGAAATTTAATTTCCTACAAAATTGTATTGATATATTTTTATCGTATCTTTGATAGTTGAGTCAGAAATTTGATTTAAAGTTTAAAAAAAAATTTTGGATAATTTTTTAGACACTAAAATTTGATTATTACTTTAAATAAGTCGTAACTCGTAAACTACTGAGTTTTCAAAATTATTGATAAGGACCTTTTTTGTAGAAAATTAAATTTCCTACAAAATTTCATTAATGTATTTTTGTCGTATCTTTGATATTTGACCCAGAAATTTGATTCAAAGCTCCAACTTTTTGAAAACGTATAAATAGATTAATTAAAGCGACCCCATAAATTAATTAATTAAATCACCTTTCCCATTAGCGTGTAACAGCAAAGCCGTTGGCAAACCAACATGCTTAGACCTCCCAATGACCACCGCATTCTTCCCAATTGTTTTGATCCCCGACCTGAGGATCAGTTCCCTCACAGCCAAAGCAGTCGCTGGAACGAAACCTTCACTATCAGTACTGAGTTTTCCCAAATTCTCCGAGTGAAAACCGTCGACATCTTTGTTGGGCAGAACCGTATGACACGCCTCCTTTTCGTCAAATCCTCTAGGCAACGGCAACTGCACCAACACACCATCGACCCTCGGATCAGCATTTAAATCCCTTATCTTTCTTATCAAATTTCCTTGGCCGATATCTTCCTTCATTCTGATAGTTTCCGCGTCAATTCCAACAGAACTTGCGGCCTTGACCTTCCGGTTGACATAAACTTCACTCGCCGGGTCATTACCCACAAGAATAGCCACCAATCTCGGTCTTTTTTTCCCACTCGACACCCAACTGTCGACAGATTTCTTCAATTCGTCTTTTATCTCCTTAGCTATCGCCTTCCCGCTGATCACAGCCGCGTCCCGCCTGCAAAAAAAATCAAATTTAAAAATTTCAAACTCTCATAATATTCCCGCCTTTTTAATGCGCATGCGCAGTCTAGTTTTTTGTAAATAAAAAAATTTTTTTGTTTATTTCTCACCAGCTGGATGTCGAGTGAAACTCACGGTTGCAATTTACGCGACTTATTAATTTAATTAATCTCATTATTTATTAATTAATTAATTAATACTTTAATTAATCAACTGATGGCTGTTATTATGTTTCTTTTAGGTTATTGATTTTTTTTTTAAATTAAATATATATGAAAATTTGGTTCCATATGCGAAAAATGTTCGCTTATGGGATCAGGTTTGAAGAACGACTAAACTTTCTAGTTTTAATAAAACTTATATCTTGTTGATAAATTATCACTTAACTGTTTCTGCATAATATATATGAGCGCATTGCCACACTATTGTTTTTGTTTTTTTTTTTTTTTTATCGACTATTTCTTAATAATTTTATTGAGAAAAACAACAATAAATATTTTGACATATTCGCTCTTTATCTTTATTATTTAAATTTTATCAACAATAACATTAACAAATAAATAATTAAATATATAGTTAAATAAATAATCATATGTATTGATAATGAAGATATTTATGGTATCTACAATTAATAAAAAAATTTTATCAGTTTACTGAATTCTTTGTTCTTTATCTCGCTTGTGGTTCTTCGGCTGCAAATACGGCAACGCAGGTAACGAGAAATTTTTTTTCGGTTTGTCGAAATTATTTAGGTACGAATTTGTAAAGGAAATAGAACTGGTGTATAAAGAATGGGGCTGAGATTTTGGTTTTTGTTTTCGTGATTCTTTATTTTGAGGGTCGGTGTTTTCGAGACAGCCCATTTCTTTGATCAAATGCATTCGCCATCTGAAATATGATTTATTGTTTTATTAATTTGAATTTTTTGAAATTGAGACTCGAATTGTGTGAGATACAAAGGCGGGAAAAAATATTTTGTAGGTTTGATAAAACTGGGATTTTATGAAATTTTGCTTTGAGAATTTTTTTGAATTGATAAAATTTAGATGATGATTATGTTGACTTAATTTGAAAATTATTAAGGGAAGAGTGGGGATGAATATTTATAAATAATTTTTTGACCCATATGTGGTTCTTATATGAATATATGATCCATATATTCCTATATATGATCCATATTTGGGAATATGTGATCTAAATATACGAAGATATGACGTATATATGGAGCATATATGCGTCATATATTCCCATATATGGAATTATATGACATATGGGGCATATATGTATCGTATATTTCCATATATGGGAATATATGATCTACATATAGTAAGATATGACATATATGTGAAGCATATATGTGTCATATATGGGAGTATATGACATATGGACCATATATGGATCGTATATTTCCATATATGGGAATATGTGATCTAAATATACGAAGATATGACGTATATAGGGAGCATATATGCGTCATATATTCCCATATATGGAATCATATGACATATGGGGCACATATGTATCGTATATTTGTATACATGGGAATATATGATCTACATATAGCAAGATATGACACATATGTGTCATATATGGGAATATATGACATATGGACCATATATGTATCGTATATTTCCATATATGGGAATATATAATCTACATATAGTAAGATATGACATATATGTAAAGCATATATGCGTCATATATTCCTATATATGGGAATATATGACATATTGACCATATATGTATCGTATATTTCCATATATAGGAATATATGTTCTACATATAGCAAGATATGATCTATATGTGATGCATATATGCGTCAGATATGGGAATATATGACATATGGAGCACATATGTATCGTATATTTCCATACATGGGAATATATGATCTACATATAGTAACATATGACATATATGTAAAGTATATATGCGTCATATATGGGAATATATGACATATGGAGCACATATGTATCGTATATTTCCATACATGGGAATATATGATCTACATATAGTAACATATGACATATATGTAAAGTATATATGCGTCATTTATGGGAATATATAGAAAAAATAGACAAACCTTCCAGCACTTTCGTAAGAACGCGGAGTCTCCTCATTATTTGTAAACCTGCGTTCAAATCTTTTGTGCAGTAAATTTTTAGAATTTTCTCGTGCGATATTCATTTGCAGCTCCATTAAAAATTTTTCGGTAAAATTATCCTGGGTGAAAAGCGTGTGCTGCAGTAATTGAGCGCAACTGGGCCTTATTTCGGGGTCCATTCTTAAGGATTGAGATAAAAAATCTATAGAAACTGAACTCCAAGTCGGAAAAATATTTTTCAGGGATCTTGTGTCGGATTCCTCTGATAAATTTATTTTACGGTACTGCTTTGGTGGTGCACCGCTTTTATTTAAAATTGATTGATGCTTACTACATAATCCACCTATAAATATATAAATATATATAATTACTTCCTAAAATACATTTTAATTCAAAATTTTTTCTGTCCATTAATTTTTTTAAAAATCAGAATTTAACAAAAAAAATTGCAGTCTTTTTTTCAATTATATTTAATCCGGGTCAAAATGAGCCGCCATAAAAATCTTTGATTTACAAATTTTTATATTTTTTTATCAAAAAAATTTTTCAGTTTTTTTTTTTTTCATCAAAATTTCCCCATTGAAAAACTTTTACTGCCCCCAATTACCATTTTGTCCGTTCAAAAATTAAAAAAAAATCTAGGCGGTCCATTTTTCCCCCACCCACAATTTCGGTAGTGGGAAAAAAATTTTTCAATGAAAATTTTTCAAAAAAACGTACCAAGTAGTTTAGTAATTCGGTAAAGCTGATCGACGTCACTGTTCCCAGGAAAAAGTGGATCTCCCGTGACCATTTCAGCATAAAGACACCCGACAGCCCAAACATCAACAGCTTTTCCGTATTTTAAATCCCCAATTAATAATTCTGGTGCCCGGTACCATCTTGTCGCAACATAATCAGTGCAACTCTCATTTGGCGCGGATATAATTCTCGCGAAACCAAAATCGCATAATTTAATGACGCCATTTGGCGAAACCAAAACATTTTCAGGTTTCACATCTCGATGCATTATCTGCAATAAATAAAATATCTTTTAAAAATACATATGGACGCACATAAATTGAGATGTTCTCGAGTTACTAATTGCCAAGATGTCTTTTATCAGAACTCAGCACACTCGAGCAGCTTTTAACAAACGGTCTATTCATAAAATAACTTAATAAAAAGAGGGTAAAAAACACTGACGTGATTTCCGTGGCAAAAATTCAATCCACGGAGTACTTGGAATATGTAACGTTTTGATACTTGTGGACCTAATCCGTTTGTTGATGTTTCTAGTTCATCCAAGACAGTGTGATCCAAATATTCAAATACCAGATAAAACCTTTTTCGGCGACGGAATACTTCAATCATATTTACTAAGTTGTCATGCCGCAATTTCTGAAATTTAAATAATCAACTTTACCAAAGTGACTTTCAAACCTCATTTGCGCCTAAACTATTGACTTTACAGAAAAACTCATAGATATCTTTTTCATAGAAAATTAAATTTCCTAGAAAATCATTCCTATACATTTTTGTCATATTTTTAATAGTTTAGCCATAATTTTAATTTGAAAAGAAAATGTTCTGTAGGCGGTTTTTCTAATTTTCAAACCCAAGTTCTTTGATCTGAAATTCTGGCTAAACTATCAGAGCTATGAAAAAAATATATTAGACAATATTTGTAGGAAATTAAATTTTCTACAAAAAAGGTCCTTATCACTGTGAGCATAAACTCAATAGTTTAAGAAGAAAAATGATTTTAAGTTTCCGAAGGCGGTTTTTCTAATTTTCAAATCCAAATTTTTTTATTTGAAATTCTGGCTAAACTATCAAAGATATGAAAAAAATATTTTAGACAAAACTTGTAGCAAATTTAAAGCTCTAAAAAAAAGGTCCTTATCACTTTGAGCATAAAGTCAATAGTTTAATAAGAAAACTTACTTTAAGCATCCTAATTTCACGAAAGGCCATTTTTCTAACATGAATATCCTCTTCTGTTTCAAGAAATTTTTTAATAGCGACTATTTGTCCTGTTTCACGATGACGACACTTGATAACAATTCCATAGCTGCCTTCACCTACCACTTCAATGTTTTCATATTTGTCCATTATTCTCAATTAATTAAAATAATTAATAGTAATTTATTGAATTTTATCATTTTTTTTGTTTTTCCAAATCGCTGACAAAATTAACTCACGTGAAGTTCGTCTTTAAATAAATAAATAAACAATAAATAAATTTTTTCACAAGCCAGAGATCGTCGCGATGTCTTCGGAAGCTTAAAATAAACTGAATGGGACAAACGAGTAAGAAAATCGATAAAAATCGATCCGAGAATAAGGATAAAGATAATTATTGTTTTCCTTTTTGTTAAATATTTATTTTAATATTAAGTGGGCGTGTTGACTGGGATACGAATTAATGTTGGCTTGGTAACTTGTATTGCTTGGATTACCGATCCTGATACTGATAGTCACGGACTTACTTTAAAGCCCTAAATATAAAATACTTTTAGACAAGAACTCAAAACTTAACTTTTTCTACGTCTAAATTTATATTTAATTACAAGATTTTTTTTAAAGCTGAGTAATTAATGGGCGAATTGTTTAAATGAAGGACAGGCGGATTTTCAAGTTCAACTTGTACTTGACCTTAGATATTTATTTTTACTTGAACACGCGAATGCTAAATATCACCAAGTTATTAACTAGTTAGAGCAGTAATTGTTATTATTGATGGGTAAAATGGATACTCTTGTCTTTGTCTTTAAAAGGTTTAAGTTTGTGTGTAAGCTTTAGTTCGAGTAACCCTTGGAGGGTTTGACTTTCGCGAATCTAATTTATTTTTGGTAGTTTACTTACCCCAGTTAATCAATATCCTTCGATCGAGTTATTTATATGTTGAGGTCGTTGACTTTTATTTATGCATGTATTTTAAGTTGATTTTTTTAAGTTTTTATTTTATATTTGGTACGGAAATTTTTGATCATTATACAAATTTATATACTTTGTGTTTGTGTTCAAATGGGTGTAACTTTTAAACTATTGAGTTTAGGCAAATTTATCGAGAGACCAAAATTGTAGAGCGTTAAATTTACTATAAGAATGGTCCTTTGGAATTTTTATGTAAGTATGATAGTTTTGGAGATATTTGAAATATGGTATTCATATAATTTTTGGTAAATTCAAATTTTCTTCAATTTGACATTTGAATTTATGCCTGTAACTTTTGAACTATTGAGTTTAGGAAAATTTATCAAGAGATCAAAATTGTAGATCATTAAATTTCCTACAAGAATCGCCCTTTGTAATTTTTATGTAAGTATAATAGTTTTAGAGATATTTGAAATATGGTATTCATATAATTTTTGGAAAATTCAAATTTTCTTTAATTTGACATTTGAATTTATGCCTGTAACTTTTGAAGTATTGAGTTTAGGCAAATTTATCAAGAGATCAAAATTGTAGAGCATTAAATTTTCTATACGAATGGTCCTGTATAATTTTTATGTAAGTTTGATAGTTTCGGAGATAATCAATACAAAACATTCATATGATTTTTTCCGTTTTTAGTTTTCATTAACTTCTCAAAAAAATTATAGTCTCTTACAAATAAAATATTTGAATTTTCACCATCAAAACTAAACTGAACATTAGATAAAATAAATATTTTTTATATACATCAAATTAATGAATAAATAAATAAATAAGTATAAACTGATCAAAATGATAAAATAAAAATTTCGAAAGTAAAAATTTATTTTTCATGTTTAAAAAATTTATATTAATAACTTTAGTTGGGCTTAAAAATATATGTATTTATAATTCTCTTTTTCTCTTGACTTCATCACACTATAATACGTAAGTATACATCCGAGAATACACACAGTGCTTACATTAGGCCATCAGTGGAGGGCAGAATCGGATGTGATGGCAGTAACACCAGCACGTGTGTACCAGAGACTGTTCTTACTTTAAATTAGTTTATCTCTAAAATTATAATCATTAAATTAAATGACTTTTTTACAAAATTAATAATTATTATTTTTATCACCCACCCAAAAATATTAAATTTTCAAGAAACCGGACAGAAATTTTAAACCGACCGAAAATTTGAACCGAATCCGCCATTTCGGATCCTATAACAAAAATATAAATAAATAAATATATTTAACTTATACTAAGAAATGTATGTAACATATATTTTTGTAAATAAGTGAAATAAGTAATTTGTGTGTTAGTGAAATAATTAATTGGGTAATAAGTGTGTGAATGTGTGTGTCTGTTTTAAATTGATGTAATGGCAGCCTGTCATCCGCGTCCACTTCAGCATCTTCAAATACACGATGGTACTATTAGTAATGTCCAAACAGTTGGAAATATCAATCATCATCAAACCCATAATCAAAATCATCAAAATATACCGTCACATTATTCTCCACATCTTCTAAATTGGGTTTATCTCGCTATCGCCGATCAAAATCATCATTCTGATCAGGTACCGGTTAAACTTCAAATATCTCAAAAACTATCAATTTTTGAGAAAATTTTATTCCCATCTTTTTTGTAGAAAATTTCATTCCCTACAACTTTGATCTCTTAGTAAATTTACCTAAAGCTAATAGTTTAGGAGTTACAGCCTTTTTAAGAAAAACAAAAAGTATAAATTTTGATTTTTCAAAAATTCCATGGAATATATTTATATTATAATGTTATATTTAAAATATCTATTGGATTTATGTTAAAGTGAAAAAACTATTTTCAAAGGAAATTTAACGCTCTACAATTTTGATCTCTTTATAAATTTACGTCAAGTCAATATTTTAGGAGTTACAGCCATTTTTAAATAAATAAAAAGTATATAAGCTTGTATAATGATCAAAATTATATGAAACTCAAAACGGCTGTAACTTTTAAACTACTGCGGTTACAAAAATTTTAATAGACACCTTTTTTACAGGGAATTAAATTTACTTTGAGGTGACATGGGTCGTTTTAAGATTTTCTTAATAGTTTTAAGTATAACTACCACTTAAAATAAATAAAAATTTTATAACCCGATTTTTAGAGCAAAATATTGCCGACGATATGGGGAAATTTTCCGACCGCATCTCAGCACCACAGTTACATGCAAAAAAGTTCATTAAGCCCCGGATCAATTCCTCTTGGAAGCAGCATAGTCGACAGTATAGGAGATCTCGCTGAACATTTTAACGAACTAGGATTACTAGATAAAAAACCAACAAAAAGGCCTCCCTCGACTTATTTATGTCACTTGTGCTTCAGAAAAGGGCATTACATCAAAGACTGTCCTCAAGTACGTCTACTAGCTCATATTATTATAATTAATAAAAAATGTTTTGAGCAACTAAGCCTTTAAAAAATTGACTTCCCCTTCCCGGCCAGAAAATAATATTTTTTATTAATAAAATCCCTGAGTATGCCCGTGAATATCGTTATTTTCAGAGTCGTCTAGGTACTTTAAATAGTTTTGGTAGACGATGAACAAGATTTTCTTCATTTCCGCCAAATTATATATTTAGTTATTTTACATTAACACTAAATTCATAAAATTACTTTCAAACGAATTGTAATTATTTATTTTTTTTCTTAATATTATTTATAGACAAATTTTGAGCACTTGAAATAATTTTTAAAAAAATATATTTCGCGGTATTTTATACTTTTTATAAAAAAACATAAATTACAAAAATAATTTATTTATTTTAAATATCTAACAAGAGAAAAATTACT